>CM076582.1:1614946611-1615282487 GCA_034641835.2 Pinus albicaulis
TTTTACTATATACTTTGACACCATCTTACCTTTATAACCATGTTTAAAAAGGATTCCATTATCATTTTCATTTACTTTATCCCAAGGTATATAAAATCCTTTTCTTTATTATATGTTTAATCTGTTTACATATAATTCCATAATACTCTTATATTTTATCATTAATCGAAGTGGATTGTTGCTAACATAAGTCTAAAAGATCGCAGATAATCTATGTGCTGTGCTGGAGCAATCGGCCGTTGCTGAAATAGTCAAACTTCGTTGCTGAAACAGCCGACTCCGTTGCTGAAACAGTTGACTTCGTTGCTGAAATAGCTAGCAAGCACGCAAATTCCGTCACTCGTAATTTGCGATTCTGGAAGAGTATTTTGTGGAACAATGGCAACAGCATGAAGACGTGGTTACACGGATTATTCTGAAGATAGCATTCTTGTTGTATCTGTTGTAACAATATCTTTTTATGGAAGAACAGAATAGTCCTGTTTTAAGAAAGAAGAACAGAATTGGGATAAACACAAATTTGCTCTCATGTAATTGTAAGAGATGTATCCTCTTTAAAAAGAGGAGACATCATCATTAGAAGGGAGTTCGAGTTTGAAAGCTACAGGAGAACATTGTGTGTGAGAACTGGAGCTAGACTCCATCTGTAATGTATCATTTCTTTTGACAGATGAATAAAATCTTCTTTTGAGCGCTCCAATTTAATTCTTTCCCTGGGGAATCTTGTGAGAGGGAAAGGGCCCGCCTTCCTCACAAGATTCACCCTTCTGTCCCTGTAGTTTGTTTAATTTCTTTATGCTTTTTTCACTTTACTTTAATTCTGTTGTTGAGACACCAGTTACACAGTTCTGTAGTTTATTGAGTATTATGTTTCCTTAACGCTGCATGTGTTCAGAACATTCATTCTTAAGAAGTTGAGAAATCTATTCCTGTTATATGTTTGAATGTATGATGCTGGGAAGCAGGTGCTGAAGGTTCCTGTACAAAGGAATAGGGTCTTGCTTCCACTAATTGCCTTTCTTTTCTGCAGTGTGATTAGAAACAGGAGACAAGTGCTGAAGGTTCCTGTTCATGGGAATAGGGTCTTGGTCTCTTGAGTTATCTTTTCTACAGAGTGATTAGTGTCAGGCAGCAGGTGCTGAAGTTCCTATTTAAAGGAATAGGGTCTTGTTCCTGTTATGGTTGATTGGTTTCCTTTCCTGCAGATTGATTTCCCTTTATTTGGATTCTAAACTGCAACCTAGGAATTACTTCTGCTATAACATAATTGACTTCAGCTTTGATTAAACAGAGTGTGAATAATTAGATTTGTGTGATTGATAATTGTGTGGCTTTTTACTACAACATTGTTTTTGCTTTTGAAATTGAGCATATCCAGTGCGTGATTTTATTTGGAATAAAAAGACTTCCTCGGGTTGACAATTTATGTGGAGCTTGAATTGTGAAAACAATTAAAGCGACCAACATTTTGGCGCCGTTGCCGGGGAAGGCAATTATAGATTTCAAAAGCATTAATCTTTTCTTTTTAAATGTGCAGATTGTATGAGAGGACGCGAAAACCAGAAGAAAAATAACCCCACAGGTGGCGAAGGCAAAGGAAGGGGAGGAAGAAAGACTTTTATTGACGAGATTGTATCAAAGGCTGAATCATCACAGAGATTAAGTTCTCGAAGACCAAAACTTCAGCACTCCCCTCAATCAGATTACAAAACAGAGGAAGTTGTGGGTCTTGAAAATATAGAAGAGCCAGTGATTGAAGAACCAGCAGTCAGTACTGGAGAGTCAGAAGAAAGTGTTAGTAAATCAACAGAGCACATTGAGGAAATAATAGAGAGTGTTGGACAACCAGTGGAAAACATTGAAGAGCCAGTAGAAGATCTTGACGATCGAGAAAGTGTAGTAGGAGAACCGACAATGGAAGGAAACAATGACGATTTCTTTGGTGGAGGACGTGTAGATCCTGAAGGAGAAGGAAGGGATGAAAATTCCCTCTCTACCTTGGGATTTCCTATCAGTGATCTCCCTGCAGGAACAACTCCTATGAAAAACATTCCATTGTTTGCTTTACCTAACTTCCATGGTTTATCCTCTGAAGATCTGGATGAATTTATTTTTGAATTTGATATATTATGCAGAAGTTATGATTATGTTACTAATGCTCAAAAGTTGAAACTGTTTCCAACCACCTTAAAAGGAAATGCTTTAAGATGGTTCATGAGCCTTGGAAGTCAGGTAATCACAACATGGGAGCAGATGAAACAGAAATTTCTGCTTAAATATCAAGACTACTGCCGGACGAGAGAAAAGAAGAATGAACTATTCAATATGGCACAAAAGCCGGACGAGAATCTGGAGGACTATGTAGAAAGGCTGCAGTACAATATACAGAGATCTGATCATCCGAATATAAGTAAGGAAATTCACAAAACAATATTACTTAGAGGTTTAAGGGATGATTGTTTAGATATGTTAAACATGCTTGGCAAGGGAGATATATCTAAGGAATCATATGATGAGATTGTTGAACTTTCTAAGAGGTGTTCAAGGGGAGTTGCAAGGAACAGAGTAAGTAATAGAGACCCCACCTATTCAAGAGTGCAGAAATCAGCCAGTGGGGGAGCAACAAGAGCTGAAATAGGTAATTTACTTGAAGAATTTAAAACTGAAATGTTAAGTTCTTTTGCTTCACAAATTGACACTTTGCAGGTTAAGAAGAAGCAGGCTGAAGCAGAAGCAACTCTGGCTGTCTTTTGCCCGAAGTGCAGAGACAAACATCCACTAAGGGAATGCCCAATGGATAAAATACCAATTTGCACCCTTTGTGAGAAATACCATGAAACAAAACAATGTCCATCTCTACCAGGAATAAAGGCAGCATTGCAGCCAACGGAAGAAGAAGCTGAAGCAGTTTACCTGCTAACTCAAAGAAGACAATGGCAACCAAAAGGACAAGGTATGAACTCTAGTATGCCATTTAATCGTTGGAACAATTATTCTGCTTTCGGTCAAACAAATTACCCTCCCTTTAATCAAATGCAATACCCACCCTTCAATCAAATGAATTTCCCACCCATGCAGCAATCAAACCCTCCCTTTTTTGATCCTTCAATGTGGACTCCTTGGCCCCCACAGCAGCCATCTTCTTTTAACCCTTGGAATTCAAATTGGAGAAGCCAACAACTCCCGTATCCAAATCAATTGCCTCAATTCCAACAACCACTTCCTCTGCCATCGAATGCTCCGCCAAATAACCAAATGAGACCCCAGCTACCCGTGCAACCAAATCCTAACCCCAATAATAAAGTTGTGCAAGTCATTGATATTCAGAATCAGTCTATATTTCCTACTATGCAATGTAATGATATTCATTTAAGATCTGGGAAAATAGTAGAGCCTATTATTGATGGCATAACTTCTTCTGATTCTGATAAAGATGAAACTGAGAAACATAAGAAAGCACAACCACCTTCTAACAAAAATGTTGAAATAACAGAACCACCATTCCCCGAGCGTTTGGTTTTAACTAGAACGCCTGAAACACCTGCTTTTAATCTTTTAGGGGAATTGCAAAATTTGTATGTTAAAATTCCACTTTTACAAGCATTAAGAGATGTACCAATTTATGCCAGAACAATAAGGGATATTTGTGTTAAGAAACCTGGTAGGAAAACTAAAGACCCCCTTACAGTACATGTGATGGGTGACTTTTCTGCATTAATGTCCGGAAAAGCCCCTCCTGTGAAATATGGTGATCACGGCCATCCTACTGTCACAGTTCAGATTGGTAAAACAATGATTCCCCAAATTCTGGTAGATTTAGGTGCTGCAATTAACATAATGACTCTTGAAACTTCACAATTGTTACAGCCGAATAACACAATCAGAGATACACCCACCATTCTAGAATTGGCTGATCGTTCTACAATTAAACCTGAAGGAGTTGTTGAGGATCTACTTATCTCAGTTGAATCCTGGAAATACCCAACTGATTTTGTTGTATTGCAGACTAAAACAAAGCTGGGGGGACATCCCTTAATTCTAGGAAGGCCATGGCTGGCCACAGCTGATGCTTTTATCAGTTGCAGATCTGGTTCAATGACAATCTCTAATGGTTATGAAACAAAACAGCTTACTCTTTATCCTCATGCTACACCAATAATTAATAATGAAGATTCTATGTGGATGGATTATGATAATAATGCTGTTCAGCCTATTCTAACTATTGGACAAGCTTTAACTCTTAAAGAAAATACAGAGGATGAGATAATTAATAATTTTATTTGTGAACCTTCTTCTGTAATTGCTGAAACACACAATCAATTGACTGCAATTTTTGAAACAGATACCCAAGAAAAGATTGAATCTGAAGACTTATCTCAGACATTAACCACCATCTCATCTAAAAGCATAACAGTTGAAATTGAACATGGCAAGACATTAAACATAAATCCTGATCTAACAGATGATGAAACACAGCAGTTAATGAAGTTATTGCATGAATATAAGGAAGCATTTGCATGGGATTACATGGATATGAAAGGTATTTCTTCTGAATTATGTACTCATCGAATTTACATTAAAGAGGGATGCCGGCCTGTTTGTCAACCCCAAAGATGAATGAACCCTAATTTACAAGAAATTGTTAAAGAAGAACTTCAGAAATTGCTTAATGCAGGATTTATATACCCTATATCTGACAGTGAATGGGTTTCCCCATTGGTAATTGTCCCTAAGAAAAACGGGAAATGGAGAGTATGTGTTGACTACAGAGCCTTAAACAAAGCTACTCAAAAGGATCACTTTCCTTTACCCTTCATTGATCGGGTGTTGGATAGTCTGGCAGGGAAGAAATTATTTTCTTTTCTAGATGGATTCAGTGGGTATAATCAGATAAGAATTGCACCCCAAGACCAAGACAAGACCACTTTCACTAGCCCTTGGGGAACTTTTGCTTATAGAGTTCTTCCATTTGGGCTATGTAATGCACCAGCAACTTTTCAGAGGGCTGTTATAGGAATTTTTTTTGATATGTTGAATGACTCTATGGAAATATTTATGGATGATTTTACTCCTTATGGTGTGTCTTTTGAAGATGCATTACAAAATCTTGAGAAAGTACTTAAACGATGTATACAAGCTCACCTCTCCCTAAGTACTGAAAAATGTCATATGATGATGAGTGAAGGAGTAGTGCTTGGACATTTTATTTCATCTCAAGGTATTCAGGTAGATCCATCTAAAATATTGGTCATTCAGAATCTTTCTGTTCCTAAAACACAAACTGATGTGAGAAGTTTTCTAGGACATGCTGGATACTACAGAAGATTTATTAAAGAATTTTCTAAGATAGCTTCTCCATTATTTGTGTTGCTTATGAAAAATGCTGAATTTAAGTGGACTAATTCTTGTCAGAAAGCTTTTGAAGAACTCAAGCATCAGTTGTCTACTGCTCCTATTTTGAGGGGACCTGATTGGGCCCTCCCTTTTCATATATCTTCTGATGCTTCAGACACTGCAATTGGAGTTGTCTTGGGACAAGAGGAAAATCATCTTCCTTATGCTATCTACTTTATTAGTAAGAATATGACCCCTGCTGAGCTTAATTACACAGTTACCGAAAAGGAATTTCTTGGAGTAATTTATGCCATTAATAAATTTCGACACTATATCACTGGTTATTCTACTTTTGTGCACACTGACCACTCAGCTATCAAGTATTTAATGAAAAAATCTGTTACAAATGCAAAAAATCTGTTACAAATGCTAGAGTTACCAGATGGCTATTATTACTACAGGAATTTGATATCACAATTGTAGATCGGCCTGGTAAAGAAAATGTGGTGGCTGATTTCCTTTCACGGTTAAAAACTGACAATGATATTCCAGTAGATGATTCTTTTCCTGATGAGTATTTGTTTGCAGTTTCTGCTCACTCTCCATGGTATGCGGATATTGCTAATTATTTGGTTGTAGGAAAATTACCATCACACCTGTCATATAGAGAAAAGAGAAGAATTGTTCAACAAAGTGCCAGGTATAGCTGGATAAGTGGGTGTCTTTTCTACACAGGGCTTGATCAGGAAATCCGAAGATGCATTAGGGAAGATGAAGTGTATGACATACTGAAAGCTTGTCATGATGGCCCTTGTGGAGGGCATTTCGCTGATAAGAGAACATCACACAAAATTCTGAGGATGGGTTACTATTGGCCCTCATTATTTAAGGATGCAAAGAAATATGTAAGGGCTTGTGATAGCTGCCAGAGAATGGGTCAACCCAATCATAGAGATCAAATGCCATTAAACCCCCAGGTAGTTTCTGAACCATTTGAAAGATGGGCCTTGGATTTCATAGGACCCATTAATCCTCAATCCAATCAAAGAACTTATATATTAGTCTGTACAGACTATATGACTAAATGGGTGGAGGCCAAAGCACTTATTAGAGCCAATGAAGAGGTTGTCCTAGCTTTCTTATTTGAAGAAATCTTCACTAGATTTGGAATTCCTAGAGAGCTAGTTACAAACGAATGACCTCCATTCAATTCTCATGGTTTTAAGTCTACCCTTCAGAAATATCATATTCATCATAGAATGACTACACCATACCACCCCCAGGCCAATGGGCAGGTGGAAAGCACAAATAAAGTATTAGAAGCCATTCTAACTAAAACAGTGAAGGACAACCGGAAGGATTGGTCTCAAAGGCTCCCCGAAGCATTATGGGCTTACAGAACTACTTGGAGAAACACTACAGGTTTTTCTCCCTATGAATTGGTTTATGGTAAAAATGTTGTTTTTCCTGTGGAATTTGAAATCAAAACTCTAAGAACTGCTTTAGCTGTTAATCTTGATTTGACTGATGTGCAGACAGCTAGGTTGCAGCAGCTTTTTGAATTGGATGAGAAGAGATTAGATGCCATTCACCAAACAACCATGATTCAACAACAGAGAATGAAGTGGCATGATAAAATTATCAAACACAAGCAGTTCCAAAAAGGTAAATGGGCCTTGTTGTATGACTCTCGGTTTGAAAATTTTCAAGGTAAGATACGCACACATTGGCTTGGATTATATGAAGTAGATGCTATTTTTCCTAATGGAACGGTAAGAATTTTAACAATTGATGATTCTAAAACACCTCTACTAGTCAATGGTCATAGGCTGCGTTTGTATCAGCGCCCTGTTTCTAAAGAAGATTTCAAGACTGCTTGCATGACTGATATTCATTATATTTTTCTAGGGGAGTCTTCTGCTCCTCACAGCATTTAATTTTCTGCATTTTTTTTTTTAGTATTAGATTAGATTAGATTTAAAACTAATAATCCCTGTCAAGGGTTGGCATATTACAATTGAATTTTGCAGATTCTGGAAAAGCTCATTAAGGAGGACAGATTCATCATAACAAGATCTGAAGCTTCAATCACAGAAGCTTGTTCCCTTCATTTTACCCCATTTCCTAGCAATATCCCTTCATCCCATTTCTACATATTTCCCTTTTTCCATTTTTCCCACTTCTACCATCCATGAAATATCATCCTTCAGCTAGTATTTCCTATCCCTTACTGCTGAAATTATCCCCTATCAAACACTTCCCCCACTTGTCCTAAACCCAAGTCATTATATCCCATTTTCCTGATTTTTCCCGTTGCTGAAACACCAGTTTCAGCAACGCGTCATTCATTTTTCCGTTGCCGAAACACCAGTTTCAGCAACCTGTCATCATTAAAATATCATTTCTTTCCTCTGCGATACAAGCTTTTCAGTTCTCCACTTTTACTCTTCAGATCCTTTGGGTGAAAATTATTCAGTACTGAGCAGATCCTGTTATGCTCCTGTTCTAAATTTCAGAGAAATCTACAAATTCTTCCATTAATATCAAGCCATTATGAAGCACTCTACACTTTGAATTATTAAACCAAAGGTAAAAATGTAAGGTATGTGGTTTTAATGTAATGCAGTTAAATTATATTTTAAAGAGAGGATCTCACTCATAATGATTCCAATCTCCACACGCTCAATCATCATTGCACCATACATAGGGGGGGGGGATTTCGAAAACTGAATAATCATTTCACATCAACCAATCCTCCGTGATTTTTCATTCCATTTCCACCGTCATTGAGACTCCACATCCTCTGTTGCAACAATTAGCTTGACCAAAGCCTGTGTTTCTGTCTTCTGTGCCTCTGCATGTGACTCAAGCTAGTAGCCATGGGAGGGTCGGCTATCAGACACGAGCCTGGTTCGATAAATCTTCTTCAAATGTTCCCGGAAGTCTATCAAATTTTTCAACAAGCAGGATGGACAGCATACTTCGAAAGGTTAGGGGAATTTGATCAGCAGCAAGTTTTAGAGTTCGCACAGAACCTTCAGGGGAATTTCTCAGTGGTTCAAGGGGTTCGAATTTCAGTTACAGAGGAGGACATAGCTCAAGTTTCAGGGTTGCCGGTTATCGGGACTCGCTGGTTCAGTAGGAAGAAAGTGATTTTAAATGCACAGCAAGATTTTATTCTTCCAGATGAACCAGTTGAACTTAAAGGCCGCGGTGTAAGTCTGCATTCACTTCCTCGACCATGGCCAACAGTAGCAGAATTCATCAAGCACTACTTGACATGCGAAGGGCGTTACCAGGTAGTCTACCAACACGACTTCGTTTTGATGAATCATTTAAGGAATGGTCGATTAGTTAATATTCCCTATTATCTACTTGGTTGTATCAAAAACATGTCCTATTATCGTAGATGGGCTAAATTCCCATTGCTATCCCTTACCCATCACCGTTTATGCCAATTATTAATTCAGAGGGGTTTTTCTCAGCAAAACCCCCCTCTTAATAATCCACTCCTCATTCCCCAACAGGCCCAAATCCCCCAACAAGCCGGAAGTTCCCAAGAAACTTCTGAGAATCCTTATGAAGGGCAACTGGACGATATCCCAGACTCCCCAGTAATTTCGTCCTTAGAACCAGTTGACCTACCCCCAAGCTCGTCCCATTTAGTAGAGTCACCCCTTCCTACTATTCCTATCCCTAGCGATGACTCACCCCCATCCCCACCTACTCATAAAAGGAAGAAAAGAACCCCAACAGTCTCTGTCTCAAAACGACGAACAAGGGCCACATTCCAAATTTTCACTTCTTCTGAAAGCCCTTCCCCCAGAAAAGAATCTTCCCCTGCAAAGAAAAGGAAAGACAGTGACTTCTCTGCTTTCCTACCAAAAAGGAAAATGAAAATGACTGTTGAAACAGGAGTTACTCCCATTTCCCCTGACCCCGCTACTATTCTGTTAAAACTTCACTCCTCACCCCCATTTCAAATTCCCCAACCTGTCTCGTCCGGTGGCACTGCCACACAAGAACTAGTGCCCCGGGATAACATGACATCGTTTATGGCTCAAACAGTGACTGCCACACAAGAACCAGTCACTTACCCAGAGGCTGAAACACAAGAACCAGCCACTGTGGTACAAAAATCATACACCAAGCATGATAATACAGGGAAACCAGCTGTAGCTGCTCCACAAGAACCAGCTACAGCTGTGGATCAGCAGACAACCCCAGTAGAATCAACCAACACACAGGGTTCACATACTATGGCATCTTTATTGGAGGAAAATGAGTTTTTGAAGTCTGAGCTAGAAGCCTATAAGAATGAATTAATCATGGCACGAGAAGCCTTTGATAGAGAATTAAATCTCTATATGCTAGCACACACAGCATCAGCACAAAATAGGGAGCCATGCAGAGAATACATGTGCCATGAGTGTGGTAATATTTACCAGCAAGCAGGGTACAGAGTAGTCAAAATTCAGGTATCTGAGGCATCTACATCAGCTGCAATAAAAGAAGAATGCCCTACTGCTCCACAAGAACCAGTAGGGCTCTCAAAAAGTCTAGAAAAAGAAACTAAACCACAGATATCTCGCCCTGTGCTAGTCAGCTCAGCCACTCAGACAGTACCACAGCCACAGATACCTAGCCCTGAGTTAGTCAGTTCAGCCACTCAAACAATGTCCCAACCCAGTACTTCTAATGCCGGGACACAGACCCTGCCATGGAACCAATTAGAACTTATGAACAAATGGAAGAAACAATATGCTGAAGATCAAGATGAAATATTATAGCAGCATAAGTTAGCATGGCAGAATCACATGTATGCCAACTGGGATAGTTGGGAACAGACATTGCAACAGCTCAGGAATTCCAAGAAAGAAGTCAAGGAATCAAAGGAAAAGATGGTTTTGATGTTTTCATTAGTGCAAAAGTTGATGGCTACCCGAAAACCCTCTGTAAATTACTCTCTCTTCCTTTCTGAACGCTTGGTTTATTTTCAATTGAAGGCAATAAAGGATAGCAGACCTCACGAATTGCTTACTGCGGAACAATTTTTTAAGACTTTTTTTGAGGCCCCTGAAGGTGACCAACATTTTTTGTGTGAACTTTACCTCCATAACGAGGCCATACCTGAGAATAGAAGAGTCAATCTCACTCCAATTGCAGGTGATGTACAAATAAGGGCATTTGTTTCATTTTTGGCCAATCAGCTCACCTGGCAAACTGTGTTTATTGCAAGTAGTCATAATGAGGATAATAGGCTCCTTTGGATTAGACCGGAACCTTTAAGTCCGGCCATGTTTGTAGCACAATATCACCAATTCTTACAGAAGCCAAGGATGCATAGGTACATGCAACAACTACAGGCTTCAACACTTTTAAAGTGTCAACAGCAAATCAGAGTAAAGGAGGCTGCTGCATTGAAGGCCAACATTATGTTTTGGCAGTAGTCATGTAAAGAAAGACAAGACTATCACCCTTTCAACCCTGATAATCTTCAAGCTGCACTTTCCAGGGTACCTAATTACATCAGATGCATTCGGCATTGTGGAGCAAACTGGATTGGTTACCATTTTCATTTTCCAATTCTATGGATGCCTTCAGAGAAATATCAGTGTCACTATCAATTGGCTGGCAGAGATGAAGCTGTAGCATGGCAGCAATTGCAGAATAATAGAGGATTCCGAGCTCCGACAGAAGCCCCCTTCTCCAGCTACTGCTTGAGCAACTTGCATGCACAGAGTCAGTACTCAGACTCTGACTCAGACTAGGAGTTGCCTGAGGACATGCAACACTTTCAACTGGGGGGGATGTTAGGACCTCACTATGTATCATTTTTACTATATATTTTGACACCACCTTACCTTTATAACCATGCTTAAAAAGGATTCCATCATCATTTTCATTTACTTTATCCCAAGGTATATAAAATCCTCTTCTTTATTATATGTTTAATCTATTTACATATAATTCCATATTACTCTTATATTTTATCATTAATCGAAGTGGATTGTTGCTAACATAAGTCTAAAGATCGCAGATAAGTTATATGTTGTGCTGGAACAAACGGCCGTTGCTGAAACAGTCAAACTTCGTTGCTGAAACAGTCGACTCCGTTGCTGAAACAGCCAGCCGACACGCAAATTCCGCCACCATTCGTAATTTGCGATTCTGGAAGAGCATTTTGTGGAACAATGGCAACAACATGAAGACATGGTTACACGGATTATTCTGAAGATAGTACTCTTTTGGTATCTGTTGTAACAATATCTTTTTATGGAAGAACAGAATAGCCTGTTTTAAGAAAGAAGAACAGATTCGGGATAAACATAGATTTTCTCTCATGTAATTGTAAGAGATGTCCCCTCTTTAAAAAGAGGAGACATCATTATTAGAGGGGAGTTCGAGTTTGAAAGCTACAGGAGAACATTGTGTGTGAGAACTGGAGCTAGACTCCATTTTTAATGTATCATTTCTTTTGACAGATGAATAAAATTCTCTTTTGAGCGCTCCAATTTAATTCTTTCCCTGGGGAATCTTGTGAGAGGGAAAGGGCCCGCCTTCCTCACAAGATTCACCCGATTGTCTCTGTAGTTTGTTTAATTTCTTTATGCTGTTTTCACTTCACTTTAATTATGTTTGCTGAACACCAGTTACACAGTTCTGTAGTTTATTGAGTACTCTGTTTCCTTAACACTGCATGAGTTTAGTACATTCATTCTTAAGAAGTTGAGAGATCTATTTCTGCTATTTGTTTGAATGTGTAATGCTGGGAAGCAGGTGCTGAAGGTTCCTGTACAAAGGAATAGGGTCCTGCTCCCATTGATTGCCTTTCTTTTTCTGCAGTGTGATTAGGAATAGGAGACAGGTGCTGAAGGTTCCTGTTCATGGGAATAGGGTCCTGTTCTCTTGAGTTATCTTTTCTACAGAGTGATTAGTGTCAGGCAGCAGGTGCTGAAGTTCCTATTTAAAGGAATAGGGTCATGTTCCTGTTATGGTTGATTGGTTTCCTTTCCTGCAGATTGATTTCCCTTTATTTGGATTCTAAACTGCAATATAGGAATTACTTCTGCTATAACATAAGTAACTTCAGCTTTGATTAAACAGAGTGTGAATAATTAGATTTGTATGATTGGTAATTGTGTGGATTTTTACTACAACATTGTTTTTGCTTTTGAAATTGAGCATATCCAGTGTGTGATTGTCTTTGGAATAAACAGACTTTCTCGGGTTGACAATTTATGTGGAGCTTGTATTGTGAAAAAAATTAAAGCGACCAACAATATGGTTATGGATGTGGTAGTGGAAAATGTGCCACCTAAGTATGGCATGTTGCTATCAAGGTCATGGGGAGCCAAACTTCAAGGTACAATGCAGATGGATGGGGCGCATGCCACGATTCCTGTCTTTAGCTAGCTTAGGAGACTGTATAGAGAGGCACAAATGAAATTCCTAATCAGCAGTCCTGAAAAGCCTGAAAATTCTCCTCTGTACTCTGTACACACAGATCTAGACTCCTTTATCCTTTGCAATGATGAATCCTTTGAAGAGACAGAGCTAGAAAGAAGAGATACAAATAATAGGGAAGAGCCCATATATTTCAACATAATAGCCACCCTAAACTCAGAAGAAGACGAGGTTGAGACCCGTGGACAGTGCACTAAAAACAAAACTCCAAGTCAACAAGGAACACAATGCAAACAGCTAACTAGTCGGCTCTCTGAACTCCATTTGCATCATGAAGGGAAAAACCCTCCACACCTTGAATCAGGCCCTCCATTGTAGCATAACCATGAAGCTAACACTGGTAAAGAAATCAATGATAAACCAGAGCAAGAACCTTTGTGGGAAATGAATTTCGATGGGTCCTGTACTAGAAAAACTGTAGGATAAGGAGTGTGGGTACATAACACAGAGATTGATTATGCAGAGAGTCATGCATTCAATCTGAACTTCAAATGTACAAACAATATCACAGAATATGAAGCTCTCATCCTTGGCCTAAACATATTGAAAAAATTTGGAGCCCGTAGAATAGTTGTTCAAGGAGACTCTGAGTTAATCATCAAACAAGTGAATGGTGAATACACAGTGAAACACCCTAGGCTGAGAGCGTACAGGAATGACGCTATAAATTTATTAAAGACCTTTGTGAAATATGAACTAGTATTTATTCCTAGGAGTCAGAATGTAATTGCAAATGGATTAGCTTGTATAGCTATTTCATATCACAAGCCTCCCAGTGACCAACAAATCATCATTCAGATGAAGTTCAGACCTACAGTACCTGATAATGAGAAATATTGGCAGGTTTTTGAAGGAGATAAGCAAATTGAGGATTTCCTAATAGGCAGGAACGAGTTTGAATTTTTCAATTCAGACTCTAATTCAAATGATAGTTGCCTAAGTGAAGAACCCTCAGACGAGGAAGAACCACCCTGTAACATAGAAATAAACACTTTAAACAAACAGATTGGAAATTCAATCGAAGAATGAAAAAACGCAGATAATGAGGAAATAGAGGTGCTACAGGCAAAGGATAAGAACATACCCTGAGGTTTGGCACCTTTAGAAGATCTTTTCGACTTCGATGATGTAGCGAAAAATTCCACCATAGAACACTCAGACTCTGATGTCGAGGAATGCAACATAGGCACTGAAGACAAACCCAAGATGATTAAATTGGCTAAGTCCTTACCTGCAGACATGAAAAATAAATATATCAACCTGTTCAAGGAATTCATTGATGTGTTTTCCTGGAGCTACGAGGACTTGAAGGCCTATGACACAAACATCATACAACACAAAATGCCTTTGAAAGAAAATCAGAAACCCTTCAGACAGAAACTTCGCAGGATAAACCCAAAACAATTGCCTACAGTAGAAAAGGAAATAAAGAAGATGTGCGAAGCAAGAATAATGTTTCCTATGAGGTTCTCTGATTGGGTCTCAAACCTTGTAGCTGTGAGAAAGAAAACAGGTGAGATCAGGCTGTGCATAGATTTCAGGAACCTTAACAGAGCCTCACTTAAGGACAATTACCCCTTACCAAATATGGAACATATCCTGCAAAAGGTAGTTGGCTCAAGGTGGATCTCCCTGTTAGATGGTTTTTCAGGTTACAACCAAGTGTTAGTAATCCCAGAAGACCAACTCAAGACAGCTTTCACCACTCCATGGGGCCACTTTATGTATGTAAAAATGCCCTTTGGACTGATGAATGCTGGTGCAACCTTCAAACGAGCACTGGACATAGCTTTTTCGGATTAAATAGGGCACTTCATTGTCATCTATCTAGATGACATAACAGTCTATTCCAATACTGATGAAGAAAACCTAAAACATATGAGAAGAGTGTTTGAAAAATGTAGAAGGTTTGGTCTGTCATTGAATCCTAAAAAGACTGTATTCGGGCTGCAAGAAGGTAAGCTTCTCGGCCACATTATATCTGAGAAGGGAATTAGGATAGACCCACAAAGAGTTGAGGGAATACTACAAATCACACACCCGAGAAACATTAAAGAGTTACAGTCCTTTATAGGGAAAATAAAATTTTTAAGGAGGTTTATTCCCAACTTAGCTGAACACCTCAGGAATATGACTAACATGCTGAAGAAAGGTGTAGAAGTTAAATGGACTGTTGAGGCCAAAAAATATTTTGAATCAGTTAAACTTGCACTCACCCGGGCTCCTGTCCTAATCAACCCTGATTTCTCAAAAGATTTCCTGATCTTTTCATTTTCCTCCGAGCATTCAGTGGTTGCAGTCCTGCTGCAGAAAAATCCAAAGGGAGTGGAACGGCCCATTGCTTTCTTCAGCAAAGCTCTGAGGGATGCACCCTTGAAATATAACATAATGGAAAAACAGGCCTATGCCCTGGTAAAGGCCTTGAAAGACTTTAGGGTGTACATACTGCATTCCCACACCATAGCCTACGTGCCAAACATAGTGGTGAAAGACATTCTGTCCCAAGACCCAGATGGGAAGAGGGGAAAATGGATTGCCATGATTTTAGAATATGACCTAGAAATAAAACCCACAAAACTGATCAAAGGTCAGGGCTTAGCTCAATTAATGGCTTAATCAAATTTACAAGCCCTTGACATCAACATGGTAGATGCCTTGGATGAGCAAGAAGGATTGCCTGACCCTACTGTTGAGGAGCAATTTCAAAACTCTCCCTAGTATTCTGATATCTTGTATGTGCTCACAAACCTCAATGCCCCTCCTGAACTATGAAATACTAAGGCTAGTTTCCTAAAGCTGAAATCCAAAAACTATTGCATACTGAATTAATGTTTATACTGGAAAAATACAAATGGCCTATTGCTTAAATGTTTGCCTGAAACTGAAGCAGAGAGGATTAAGCAGGAGTTCCATGCAGGAGAGTGTGGAGGCCACTTGAGCTGGAAAGCCACCGCTAACAAAATACTCAGAGCTGGCTATTATTGGCCTACACTTTTTAATGGCATCCATAAGATGATAATTGCCTGCCATAAATGCCAGATTTTTTAAGGCAAAAGAAAGCTCCTCCCTCTACCTTTACAACCCATCACTGTTGAAGGTCCCTTTATGCAATGGGGCCTAGATTTCATAGGAGAAATACACCCTGCTTCTTCTGCACAACACAAGTGGATCCTGACAGCCATAGACTACTTCACAAAGTGGATAGAGGCCATACCTTCTAGGAATGCCACAGATTCTGTCATCATTAAGTTCCTAGAAGACCACATCCTCTCTCGGTTTGGCTACCCAGGAAAAATAATCATTGATAATTTTGTTTCTTTTGGATCCAAGAAAATGATTTATTTTTGTCACAGGTATCAAATAGCACTCGGTCATTCAACTTCTTATTACCCACAAGGTAATGGGTTAGCTGAATCATCATACAAGAGCTTGGTGAACATTATCAAAAAACTGCTTGAAGAGAACAAGAAGTCCTGGCACAACAAGTTAGTGCATGATTTGTGGGCTAATAGGCTTACAACAAAGAACTCCATTGGCATGTCACCATATCAGCTTTTCTACGGAATAGAGGCAGTGTTTCCTACCAGCCTTGGGGTACCAGTGATTAAAATTTTCCAAGAGATTCAGACAGAAGAAGACAGTATGGTGAGAAGGATAAATCAAACAATTCATCTCCAGTAAACAAGGGAAGAGGTCTATAACAGAGCCCTGAAGATCCAGGAAAATACAAAGAAGTTGTTCGATAAGAGGACCAAGGCCTCGGATTTCAAAATAGGAGACAAAGTCCTGAAGTGGGACTCCAGGAGAGAAGACAAATGAAATCATGGCAAGTTTGATAGTTTGTAGCAGGGTCCATACATCATCCAGGCCACTGTTGGTCCAAATGCCTTTTTTCTGCAAGAGTCAGATGGTACAGAGTTGTTCGGGGGTCCTGTCAATGGAAGGATGCTCAAACACTACTACTGCTGATTTCCAAATTCCATTTTTCATCTCCATTGTAAATACCATTGTTGTGTTTTATTTTCAAGAAAAAGAGAAAAGGTTTCAAAAAAGAGAGAAAGAGAGGTTCAGACATGCTCAAAATATGAACCTCTAAAGTGAAAATATTGGCTCTAAAATGATCAAAACTTGAGCCAAAAGAAGTTAATAATCAGCTCTAACGAGCCGAAGACCAGAGCTGAAATGAAGAAGAAAGTGACTCTAACAAGCTCAAAACTTGAGTCACAAATAAAAGAAGGATGCTTCAAAGGTCAGATTTCAAGCCTTCAAGATTTTGGTTTTCAAATTTCTGCAATTTTAGTCCATGTGCAACTGTCTTTATGCCTTGGATCCATAGCAAACTAGACTGTCTAATCTTAGTTTGACCATTTTTAAATTTCTGTTGTAGAATGTAGAGAAGAAATCTGCTGGACAGTTTAATCCCAGCAGATATTAGATTAGGTAGACAAACATATGAGGCCAACAGTCTAATTTGGTCTCATGGAGTAATAAGGAAAGGAATAGAATAGGTTTATTCTCCTGATTGCAAAAAATTGATGATGTAAAGGGTCTGCTAGTCCAAATGCACCCTGAAGAAAAATGATAGGACGATAGTCTGGGTAGGTAGTTTTTTGGGAGAATTCTACTGCTGATATGATGACTTCATGATTTGTGGTAGCTGGTCCAAGAAATAAAATGGATGTGTCAAGCAGCAGGCATCTGGCCTACACCAAAGATCATTCTCTAAATTCTTGACTCCTTCAAGAAGAAGCCATCCCCATGTGGAGCCACTGTTGACCACCTATGAAATTTTTGTCAAAGCAAACAGGTGGCTAAATTGTTTTATGATCCTTCAAGAGATACATTTCCCATGAAAATCTCTCATCCTTGAAGCCTCTGTGTGTCCATTGCCTTTTTTTTTTTCTTTTAAAAGGATCCTCACTATTGTTCCCATCCAAAACGCCTCAATGCCTATGGAAAATGGCGCTCAGAAAGTCTCCCATTTGCCCTTGTACCTATGCAAGTTTCCCCATTATTAATATTTTTCCCACTCTTAAATTTTCCCCTTTGTTTCCCAAAATCCCTCCAAATCCCCTAAAATATTCGTTTCATCCTTCGAACCAAGTGAAAATCCTTCATTTGATTGCAAATCCCCCTTTGACCTTTACTGAAAACCTCCTTTGGCCTTAAAACACTGTCTCTAAGGCTAAAAAACCCATTTTCCTCTTTAAACAGGCTAGCCCTTTCGGCCCAGCTCCAAACCACTTCCCCACATGACCCGGGCGCTAAAACCAAGCGCTAGCCGTAAAGCGCTTATCACAATCGGAGAGTTGGAGCGGAGCGCATTTCCTTTCTAAACAGAAAATATCCGATACGATAGTGTTTTTGGTCCGTCATCCTTTGAAGCAATCTCTGTCGTTGGTCTGAATAGATCTAACGGTCCACGCAGAGTCTTACCACACCCGCCTCATTCCTTTATTAACCCTCCAATTATGATCTATGTCATCGATTCACAGTTTAATCCAACGGCCATCGCAATCTTGCATAATCACTCATCGGAATTGTTGTTGTGTCACTCTTTGTTCCCTCCGATCGTGGTCTAGCGATCCAATCCTGACTGTTGAATCCACAAGAACCAATGGTCAGGATTGAATTGAACTCCGCCCATGTAACCTCCGTCGTCCTCCCCTGATCAAATCTCAGCCGTTGATCCCCTTAGATCCGATGGTCCAGGTTAGATCGCCCCCGCCATTGACTGGGTCCCACCGCCAGAGCTCCACGTCACCTTGCTTTCGTGGCATTTTCCCATTTCCTTTTTATTTCACCCAATCTTCACCATTTTTCATTCGCATCCACTATTTCCACTATGCTACGCTGCCATTCTCACAGCCTTCCATTACATCCGTCCCCCTCCAGCATGGTTTTTTTTAACAAATCTGTGTGTTTTGCAGGGTACGGGCGGTGGACAACCGCCATGGTTCACAGTCACTATTCCAGTGGCACAGAAAGTAGGGAAGACCATTTTCAGGGATTGAAATTATGAAGAAGAGCCTGGGAAGGTGTTATGACATGATTCTCATTGAAAGAACAGAATTAAACTCTGTAAAACCTTTCCAAAGCCATTAAAGCTCAGATTTCACTGACAGAGACAATCATGAAGCGGCAAAGAGTATCAGTACAAAGTCAAGGATTTCAAATGCACATTATCGAAGATGTGAAGCCTTAAATCAGTGTTTTAAAGGCAAAATACTAGACTGAAGACCTCATGAATCACACAGAAGGCCTAGGGAACAAAAAACGATATACCAATGTCACCATTAGCAGAAAGTTCTTTCCCATGAAAAGGACGAAGTGCCCATATTGTTTTCATCCTATACCGTGTTCCAGAGAAGATCTCTACCCTAATAACATTCCTAATGCTACCGAGCATTTGTTACACAGTATGGCAGACCTCATAATCTGTATCTACCTTTTTGTTTGTTCACCAGAGTACTGCAGAGTACTACAGCCGAGAGTACATCACGAACATACCTAGAGTAAATTGCAGTCTGTTGAAGACCACTCTTTCACCCAAAGAGTACCGAAGATTAATGTATGAACATTAAAACAGAATGGGCCTCGAGTCCCTCTTCTTGCCCTGTTTTAATGTCTCATATAGTGTTTCATCTACCTCCTCTGTCTCTCTTCCAGATATAAAAACTCATGAGAAAACATTGTAAGGTTGTTGATTGGATATCTGTGAACTGTAAGTTGTTTCTCTTGAGACATGTTCTTTGTGTAAAGTTGTAAGATAGGCAGAGGAAGATGTTTTCAGATTGAATGTCAAGCAGTTGGTAATGCTGTACATGATTGGTGTTGCTCTTTAATATGACAAGCACGTTTCTTTGGATCCTGATGTAAAGCAGCAGTGATGTTTTTCCTATCTTTGTCTCTGTTTTCTTTGTAATTCATCATATTTCAGTTCTTCTGGCACGCATCAGAAATCTGGTTTAGGATATACCCTCGCATGGTACTCTAGGCTTCTGCTCTCCCTGCCTTTAATGTTTTCTGCAATATGTGTTATCTGAGCATTGATTTAAGTTCATTTAACCAGTGTACTCGCTAATATTGACTGCTAGTTGATGTATGAATTAAGGAATTTGTTCTTAGATGTCCTTGTTAGGCTTTAATTGCATGAATTGGGATACTGGGAGTTTAGAACTCTGTCTCTGTCTCGCTAGGGTCCTTTTCAATTAATTGAACCTCTCTAAGTTCCCTTAAGTTAGATACCAAAGCATTGAGAGTTCAAAGTCTCTCTCTGATCTCAAGTTTTCACCTTTGTGTTTAAATCTTTAATGTTTCCTTGTCTGAAGAGTTAACCTTTTAGGTTTCGGATCACAGGTTGTCCAACGGCATGTCCTGTCCCTGGATCTGATTCTTGAAAGGTCACCTTGGAGGTTTCCTTTTCTTTCACCTTCTTTCTTGCCATTTCATGCCACACAGTCATCATTAAGATCCAATGCTTTAGATGACTAGCCCAACTGAAAGCCTGCATATTGAATAGTAAGTAAACCCTTTCCTGACTCCATTGCCCAATGGTCTCGAGTGTTCTTTGAAATCATCCCTCATTTTTCTAGAATCCTCTTTGTGCAGCCTTGTTTCACATTGAACCGTTCCTTCCTGACTCCCAACAACCAAACAAACAATCAACCAAACAAAATCATGCCTATAACTAGCCTAATATCTTAACACAGAGCTTAAAGGACATAAAACCTTGCATACATAGAGAGATCCCTCTCCAGACTCAGGGGGGCTAGATCCTGAGGTCTGAAAGTGGTTTTGATATTGTCTCATCTTTTGGTATTGCCAAACTTACCAAAACATGGGAACCCCAACACCTACTTTAATGCTTAAAAAAAGGTGTACAAAAAAATCAAATTTTAATCTCTCTTGTGATGATAAATTAGATGAAGGAGATAATATAGTTGAGAAAATTTTGTGTTAAGGCCCATCTTAAAGGAGATTTGAATTATCACTTATTTTTTTAATTGTATAAATTTTCCTCTTGTTTGTTGGGTATGTGTATATTTAATTGTATATTATTTTCCCATGGTTTTGTGCATGGTTTTGCACATGGTTTTGGGGTACGATGGTTTTTGGCCCCTGGTATTTTTGTAGATCCGGTCAAGGGAACTATGGTTATGTTCTAATCCAAGGTTAATGGATTGGGGTTTATGTATGCTTCGGCATTTATATATATGTGTTGTAACACTAAAAGGAATATAATGAAAAATCAAGTTGGTCGTCCCGATTCGGGATCCAGGGGAAAATCTCTGTGTTTATCTGTTTTATGTTTTATGCTCTCGCTGTTGTTTATTTTCTGTTATAAGATTCGTGTGTAGATAATTTATGTTCAGGGTCAAAAACTACATTTGGTATCAGAGCTGTTTCGGCTTCAAGGGGACGCCTTTGCTGTTGAGGGTTTTTTTCTCGGGCTTGAGGTATAGCCTGTTCAGTGGGAGATCTGCGGGATCAATTCTTGCAGTGAAAGAAGATGGCGAGCGGCGGAAAGATAGAGATCGATAAATTTAATGGTCAGATTTTTGAGTTGTGGAAGCTCAAGATGGAGGATCTGCTGGTGGATAAATATCAGTGGATCGCGGTAGATCCAAGTACTAAACCAACGGAAATGTCAGATGAAGACTGGAAGAAGCTGGATCGGAAGGCAAAGAGCACAATACGATTGTGTGTCTCAGATTCAGTATTGTTGAATGTATCTGGGGAAGCTAAGGCGAAGAATTTGTGGGAAAAACTTGGGACTTTGTACCAATCTAAGTCTCTGGTGAATAAGTCGTTCCTGCGGAAAAAGCTGTATAACCTGAGGATGAAGGATGGAGACTCGGTGACAGAGCATTTGAACGCCTTCAATACTATGGTAAGTCAGCTGTCATCTATTGATATTAAAATATCAGGTGAAGATAAGTGCATCAGTTTGTTGTGTTCTGTACCAGATTCGTGGGACAGTCTGGTTATTGCAATAGGTAGCAATACAACTACCTTGAATTTTGATGACATTGTCTCAGCCTTGCTATCGGAGGAAATGAGACGGAGAAATATGGAGGGTCAAAATGGAGATGCCTTATCTATACGAGGAAGGTCCTAGAATAGAAACAAGAATAAGGTTTCGAGTGGGAGATCTAAATCTACAGGGAGATCTAAATCTCCTGGAAATTTTCTAAAGGTGTGCTGGAAATGCGGAAAGGAAGGGCACGACAAAAAGGACTGCAGATCTAAAGCTCGTGAGAAAGGAAATGGATCTGATGATGCTCCTTCTGCAGAGGAAAAAACCACCTCAGATGAAGATAGGGATTTGTAGTTGGCTTCTTCTTCAAATACACATGTAGATCATGAGTCATGGTTGATTGACTCAGGTGCATCCTTTCACTTCACTCCCCATAGGGATTGGTTCTGCGAGTATGAAAAATATGATGGTGATGTCTTCCTAGGGGATGATAGGAAGGCTAGAATTTTCGGATGTGGAAAGGTCAAGCTGAAGCTAAAAGGTGGAAGGATTATAACACTTCCTGGTGTTCTGCATATTCCTTTTGTTGATCATGTTAGCCCCCTATTAAATTTTAACAAGCAAACAGGGGGTCAAACTATCTCTGAACTTTCGAGGAATGCTTTCCCTCTGAATACACATCATCCTTGAAAGCCTCTTCAAGTCCTCTGCCCTTTAATTATTTCCCTCTGTTGTTCTTAATTCAATAAGCCTCATTGATTGTGAAAAATTTGTGCCTCAAGAGGCCTTCATTTGCCCCTTGTGCCCCTGCAGATTTATCCATTTCATCCCCTCTTCCTCTTTTTTCATAACCTCCATTTTTACCCCAAAATCCCTCCCCCTAATCCTTCTAAACCATCCCAAAATCCCCTTTAAACCATACTCACACCCTTTTTTGGTTTAAAAAACCCCTCATTCCCTTTATCGTTACTCTTTCCCAGCCCCAAATTGCATTAAAAAGGGTCGAAAACCCACATTTGAAAATATTTAAGGTTTAGCACCTTTCGGCCCTAGCCCCTCAACCTTTTTCTCCACATGACCTGGGCGCTAGACCAAGCGCTAGCCCGGAGAGCACTTATCCCAGGTGGAGATCAGGCACAGTATTATCTGTCGATCTGTACAAGATCGGACGGTCTTCATAGATCAGCATCAAGCCCGTGACCCAATTCGTTCACCGCTCCAATCGCCTGTCCACCGTCCGATCAACCTGTAAATCAACGGTCAGCATCTCACCCGCTCTTGTGTTCCCCGCACCCAAAAGCATTGTTCAAAAATCGGTGGTATCCATCGCACCGCGTTTGGAGGATGGGCGATAATTTTATTTTTCGAATCGATTCCACTCACCGCCTGACACGTGGCTCCGTCACTATTTCAAAACCGCCCCCCCATCGCGCGTTATCATTTAGCATTTGACCCGATGCGATATGCATATCAACCGTCCGATCCGGGGCTCTCCATCCAACGGTCATCGCACCGTGAAGAGGCGCGGAAATTAACCCAAGGTATCCATACCCCTGGCCCATCATCCGTCGCCCTCCGATATGTTTTCCACCATCGATATCCTCCTAAGATCAGATGGTCCAGTTTCAATCGCCCTCTGCCGTGTCCTCAACCGTCGATCTCCTCTTGAGATCGGACGGTCCAAATTTATTTGCACGCCCACCGTTGGCCAGTCTCGCCATGTCACCATTCCACTTGTTTCATCACATCTTTCAGCCGTCCCTATATATATATATCCATTCAAAGGTCAAATGTTAATGTTTTTCATTAAAATTTCCATTCTCGCCACCCACCATTCTGCAAGCCTCCCACTGCATTTTCCACCGTAATCCCGCACTATTCCACCATTTCACCAGCTGCATGTCCACTTTCGTCATCCCTGCTGCATCCACCTTCCCATGCATTTGTTTTCTTGACGATTTTACGTGTTTTGCAGGGTACGAGCGGCGGTAAACCACCATGATTCACAGTCTCAATTACAGTAACAAAGAACACCAGAAAGGACCATTTTTCAGAGGCTAGAATTATGGAGAAAGGCCTGGGAAGCTGTTACGACATGACCTCCATTAAAGAAGCAGGTTTAAACTCTGTCAAACCCTCCAGAGTCATTCAAAGAGCAAATTTTGCGATCGGAAACATTAATATTGCAGACAGAGAGTATCAGTGAAAGGCAGAGAGTTAAAGGCATATAATTGAATATTTTTGAGCCTTAACCTAACCATTTGAAGGCATAATTCAAAATTTAAGACCCCGTAGATCACTTAGAGAGTCTATGCACAGAAAACAATACCCTCAGGGTTTCATTTCAGCAGAATTTTCTTTCCAGGGAAGGACGGACTGCCCATGTGGTTTTTATTTCTCTACCGTGTTCCTGAAGAGACTTCCAACCAGTGCATTTATTTCAGAAAGTAGGCCACAGAGTACATACAGCACTACAGAGTCATCAAGCAGTGTCAGCGTGCACGTTTCTGCCATCTTGTCTTAATGAGGCAAATTAAATGTTCATCAGCCATTTCCTTTACTAAGTTTTATTTTTCTTCTATAAAACTCCCCAAGAGCAGATTATTCAGGGTTCCAGATTTTATCAGAAAATTATGCGGTGAGAGAATTTTTGTATGCATTTTGTAAAAACTCTTATATGAATGTACAGAGCCTGTTGGGTTTTAGTGAGGAGGAGTTCCGTCTTTAAAGAGGATTTTGGTCTTTGGTGTCTCACAGTGTGTAACTTTCTCTTATATGTGCTAACTTAATTGTTCATTTTGTTTCATCCGCCATTCTTGTATCATGTTTCTGGAATGCGAGTGGCTCACTGGTTTTGGTATGGATTTATCCTAGTTGATACCCATGCTCTAATTAGTCAAGCGCTTTAAATATGGCTCAAGCATGATATACTGTTTCACTATTCACTCCAACCATATTTCTGCTATATTAGTTTCTTTGGGAGGTTATTTTTAAAACGCTATTATCATGTATGGATTCTTAAATTGGTAAGCCCATTACATGGTGATATTTTGTATCTGGATATCATCTCAATGACAGCTAGTATTATCTTAATCTTTCATACACAGCAAACAACTTCTGATAATTTATTTCTGTGAGGTATTACTGAACCGGCCCTCTTTACAGTAAGTTGCCTCTGAATTGTCTGATGCTTTTATATTGGAGTTTTGCACTTTTCCTCTACAGTGTTGCTCTCCCTGTATATAGTTTCTGGAAGATTTGGTCCCCTTCTAATTTATTTCCCTGTTTACAGGAGATAGCATGAGATCCTTTTGTTGATAACCCCCCTTTGTTATATCACACGCTCCCTACTATATAAAGATGTCCTAGGCACTGGTCTTTCACAACTCAAGGCTATCTCTAGGAACGACAACACCTACATTGGCCAGAAATCTGATTTTTGTAATCAAGATGGATGATGCAGGTGTAAAAACAGTGTTCGAGAAAGATGCCTGCAAGATGGTTCGGGGAGCACTAGTATTAATGCAGGGAGTCCAGACTGGAACTCTATACAAGCTACAAGGTAGCACTGTTATTGATCGGTGTATGTTAGGTCCCTATATTACTAGTATAGTCCCTTATTGTTATTAGTGTAACCCCTTTATTGTTATTATTGTATCTTAACCTATTTTGTTATTATTGTGCCCTTACATTATTATTGTTAGGTCGGCTAGGATTACATTGTGGCCCCACTAGGATTATATTATGGCCCCATGGACTCCTATATATAGAAGGAGGTTTTGTTCATCTGTATCATCCAAGAATTGTTCATTCATGTAATGTATTGGAGGTTTCCCCCTCGAAGTGGCTCATTTCTAAGGCGTGAATATCTCTTTTCTTCTCTCTTTGGAGCTGGTTACACAACATTTGGTATCAGAGGTTTGGATTCTAGGGTTTCGCTGCTCCAAACATGTCATCGTGGAATTTTTGCTATAAATTTTTTTCTACGAAGTTTCAGAAGCTGAAATTTTTAAGGTGCGAAGCCGAAATCCTAAGGAATATTGCCTAAAAATTTTAGACCTTGGTTCGCAATATTTTTAGAGATATGATCTGTGGAAGTTAGGTCTTTTTTCAGGCTCCTAAACAGGTCATCGTGGAATTTGCGCTATAACTTTTTTTCTACGAAGTTTCAGAATCTAAAATTTTTAGGGCGCGAAGCTGAAATCCTGAGGAAACGCGTCCAAAAATTTCAGATATTGATTCACAATATTTGTGGAGAAATGATCTGTGGAAGGTGGTGCTTTTTCAGGATCCTGAATTTCATCTCAAAGAGGTGATCGTGGGAAAAGTTCAATAACTCTCTCTCTGAGCATCAAATTGGAGTTCCGTAAAAATTGGTCGCAATCACACGGACTGTAGTTTCTTGGATATAAATTTCAGAGGAAAAGGATGAAACAGTGACACGTGGTAAGTCGTACAAGTTTGCTCTACTGAACCAGTCCATAATTAGGTCATTGTGGGAGATTGGACATAAATTTGTCTTGGAGAATCCAAATCAGGTCAGACCTGTGGCATTCAAAAGATAATTCATAGGGCTAATTCAATGCTAAATTTCAGATATTGAAGAGCCGCAATCACAGAGATAATCAAATTTCAATATCGATCTCCTCAAAAGCAAGAAAAAGGTGTGTATTTTTTTTCCGAATTGCATAAGTCTTGTTTGAAAAATCAATTTGAATTGATTCCAAGGGCATATTGTAGAATAGATATCAGTATTGGGTTCTAAAAAATTCCCCATAAAAATAATTCAACACCCATTAATCCTTCAGAAGGCTCTACTATGACTCATGAAGATGAAGAATTGCAACATGATCTATCAAAATTACAAGAACAAGTGCACCAAATTTTGCTCCCGCAAAGAGCAGCAAAAGATGAAATTGAAGTTTTGAAGAAAGGCGTGGAAGCAAAGATGGATGGTGTGAAGAATAATATGGATGGTTAGAAGAAAGACATGGAATCTAAGATAGATGACATGGAAGCTGGTATGGAATCTAAAATGGAAAACATGAAGAATGATCTAAAAGCAGACATAGAAGGTTTGACAAAATTGATACAATAAATGTTTCCTAATGGTGAAAAGATAGTAGAGGAAACTCATGATAAGAACAAAATAAATGTTAATCGTGATTTCATAAATTCTAATGTTGGCGGGAAGAACCACCATATTCCAAAAATGGATATGAGGAAGTTTGATGGAAAGGATCCTGTAACATGGATACTACAGATGGAGCAATATTTTGATCTCCATAATGTTCAAAACACACAAAAGGTACGCATTGCAACTTTACATTTAGAACAAAATGCATTTGTATGGTATCGATGGCTTTGCTCCCGTAAAAAAATTGTCACTTGGTCAATTTTTATGGAGGAAATGATAGCACATTATGAGGATACAAAGAGCAACACCTTCTTTAGCCAATTGATAAATCTCAAACAAAGGGGTTTAGTGGGGCAGCACATTGAGGACTTCCAAAAATTGAATATAAGGGTAACTAATATTCCAGAGGAACACGGGATTGATCTCTTCATAGGCACTTTAAAGGATAACATCCAACATGAAGTTCGTGTTTTGGAACCTGATTCATTGGAGAAGGCATTCAGGTTGGCAAGAAAAATTGAATGTAAAATTATGGCGACAAGGAAGCCTACCACTCACTTCTATAAAGAAGGAAGTGTTTCTATGCCTATATTTCCACAACCTACAAGGTTGACACCACAACAATTGGAAGAAAAAATAGAAAAAGGGCTTTGCTATAGTTGTGATAGAAAATACACTAAAGGTCATAAGTGTGCTGAGAAGAAATTATTTTACATAGATTGTGAAGAGGAAGAAGAAAATGAACAAGAAGAGGATATACACAAGGAACCAGCCCTAGAAGAGGAAGAAATGAGTCCGACCATATCGTGTAATGCATTGGTAGGAATTACCACTCCTCAAACTCTCAAGATAGAAGGACATATCAAGAAGAAAAAGGTAATAGTGTTGATTGATTCAGGTAGCACCCATAATTTTATTCATTGTAAGGTAGCCAGGGAATTAAATTGTTTCCTATACCCAGCACCAGAATGTCAAGTGATGGTGGCAAATGGAGGAACTATAAATTGCTCTAGAAAATGCCATAATATCAAGCTAACCATGGGGGAATATGTATTGACTAGTCCAATGCTTTCCATTCCTATGGGAGGTGTTGATGTTGTACTAGGAGTACAATGGTTACAATCTTTGGGGACGGTAGCTTTTACTTTTCAAGAACTTTTCTTGAAATTTTTTTCAGAAGGAAAGGAAGTCGAATTACGGGGTATTGAAGGGAAGCCGGGAAGGATAATAAGCTCTAATGTCATGACAAAGCTTCTAAATAAATAACAACGAGGTGTAATTGCACAATTATGCTCACTAGAAGTTCCGACATCAAAATCATCTATTTCTGCAGATCTCCAACAAGTTTTGGACAATCATTCCAAGGTGTTTGAAACTCCCAAAGGACTCCCACCTATTCGTGATCATGATCATGCTATTCATTTGATTCCAGGAAGTGTTCCTCCAAACATCAGGTCTTATAGATATCCTTACTTCCAAAAGAGCGAAATTGAACGTATGATTGCAGAAATGTTAGAGGCGGGTATAATTCAACCTAGTCAAAGTTCTTTCTCTGCTCCTGTAGTATTGGTACACAAGAAGGATGGATCATGGTGAATGTGTCCGGATTATAGGGAGCTCAATAAGCTCACCATTATAGATAAATTTCCCATTCCTGTGATTGATGAATTATTGGATGAATTACATGGAGCAATTTATTTTACCAAGTTGGATCTTCGTTCAGGATATCATCAAATTAGAATGAAGACTGAAGATATTCCGAAAACAACATTTCGAACTCATGAGGGTCATTATGAATTTTGGTCATGCCTTTTGGCCTTACCAATGCACCTTCTACATTTCAAGGGTTGATGAATTCCATTTTCAAACCCTTCCTTAGAAAATTTGTGCTGGTATTTTTTGATGATATACTAATCTATAGCAGGTCTTGCAAGGATCATGTTGAACATGTTGACAAGGTGCTCAAAATATTGCAGGAGAAACAATTATATGAAAAAATATCCAAATGTTTCTTTCGAGTACAAGAGGTGGAATATCTGGGTCATATTGTATCTCACGAGGGTGTTAAAGTAGACCCTAACAAAATTAAATCCATTAAGGAATGGAAAGTCCCCACAACCATAAAGCAGTTGCGAGGATTTCTCGGGTTAACGGGGTATTATCGCAAGTTTGTTAAGAATTATGGGAGAATAGCAGCACCTCTAACAACATTATTGAAGAAAGATGCATTTTCATGGACTCCTGAAGCAACTAAGGCCTTTGAACGTCTTAAAGAGGCAATGTGCCTAGCACCGGTCTTAGCTACACCAGACTTCACAAAAACCTTTATTGTGGAATGTGATGCCTAAGGAAATGGAATTGGTGCAGTTTTAATGCAGGAAGGAAGACCCATTGCTTTTGAAAGTCGTCCAATCAAAGGAAAGTATTTACAGAAACCTATTTATGAGAAGGAAATGTTAGCGATACTTCATGCACTAAAGAAATGGCGAACTTACCTAATGGGAAGACACTTCAAGGTAAAAACTGATCGTGATAGTCTTAAACACTTTTTGGAACAAAGACTATCATCAGAAGAGCAGCAAAAATGGGTCACAAAGATGTTGGGTTATGACTTTGAAATAATCTACAAAAAAGGAAAGCTTAATGTTGTTGCAGATGCACTCTAAAGAAAGAATGAAGAGGTGGAAGCATTGCTTTGTGCCATTTCTATTATCCAACCAAATTGGATAACTGAAGCAAGAGATGAATGGAAGAAGGACAAAGATGTATGGGCACTCATTCAAAAGTTGCAGCAAGATCCTAGTAAACCTAATACATTTAGTTGGAAAAATGATTCCTTATGGTACAAAGATCGCTTATATCTTTGTAAGAATTCCCAACTAAAACAAAAGATTCTTCTGGAATTGCACACTTCTCCTTTAGGAGGACACTCAAGATTTTTAAAAACTTACCACAGGGTGAAGAAAGAATTTTTTTGGTATGGCCTTAAATCTGATATTCAAAATTTTGTGGCGGAATGTTTGGTTTGCCAGCAAAATAAAGTTGATACAATTAAGACCCTGGGACTTCTACAACCTTTATCCATTCCAAGTCAACGTTGGGAGGAGATTTCAATGGATTTTATCACAGGTTTACCTAAGTCCGAAGGAAAGAGTGTCATCATGGTGGTAGTTGATAGACTTACCAAGTATGCACACTTTTGTGCACTATCTCATCCATTTAAAGAAAGTACAGTTGCTACTACATTTAGGGACAGAATTCAAAAGCTACATGGAAGCCCAAGGGTTATTGTGAGTGTAGAAATTTGAATAACTGATATGTTATCCACCGAGATTCTCCTGATCACACACTATTTTAGCTTCATGCATAATACAGAATCTCTTCTACCATTGATCATCACATGCGGAAATAAAATCAATTGCATGCACACATTAAAGCCATAAAAATTCACACATATGAACACGGTATTTCATGGGAAAGCTTAAAGCTGAAAACCCCCAACTATCTGTATATTATACATGTCATGGAGATCATGTAACAATCATAGTACAAAGCTCTTTGCAAGCTCTCATGCACTACCTCCCTTGCTACACACTATCAAGCTAGATCTAGCAAAACTCATGCTCAAACCTTTAGCCACTTGATAGCCAACCTGAATTGCGTGTTACAATGCTATGGGATGGTCTCTTTATATAGATAAACCACCTAGATTGAACTGCACAATCCTCATTGATTACTCCACCTATCTGTGTGTTGCAAATAGCAACAATATAGTCACAACTGATAGTTAACCTGCTCTTTCACCTATTTATGCACTGGTCTCCACTGAAACTGTCCATGCACTGAAGTTAACTGATGTATTCTTTAGTTGATTTATGAGTTTATAATTAGTGAATTAATTAATAATTAATTCACACCACTCTCACTAATTGTATCTATTAGTTAACTTGGATACAAAAATCTCAACTATGTTTAGATTAGTTAAACTGAATACAACTCCACTAACTTCCTCAATCAACTCCACCAAACTCTGTCACATGAGTTCTAACTAAAGTCTTCATGCAATAGCTTCACTTAAACCCTAGGAAAGGCGTATTTCCTTCTGTCAGCTGCATGTGCCACATCCAGGCATCAAACTGAAGTGCTCCAAGAGAATAAGATAATGTTTATAGTCCAAATATTATTAAGAGCTAATAATATTCGACTTCCCTATTTTTAGGAAGGCAGTCTAAAAATAGACTTCGACCTATAGGTCCAAAAAATAGATGTCCATCTATTTTTACCAACATGACCAATACTCCAAGAATATCATATTGCAATCCCCGGACCATGCTCCATATGTCTAAAAATAGACATAGTCTAAAAATAGATTTTTCGACAAAAATCACATGTGTGGTCCCCACCTAGTTTAGGTGATCACTTTCCAACTAGGATCAGGAAAGATGTTTCAAGAGGCCTCCTTCACTATTTCTTGTTGCCATTTTCAACACTCCCTCTCAACAAGAAAGGACTGTCTTTGCATGCGACATGCAACTCCATGCATTCGCCCTGCAACCTTCACAAGCGCCATGCAACTCCATGCATGCGACATGCAACTCCATGCATTCGCCATGCACCCTTTGCATGCGCCATGCAAACTCATGCATGCACCATGCAACTTCATGCATGCGCCATGCACCCTTTGCATGCAACATCTTCGAAACTGAATAGGCTCCAAACAACTCAATCAGTCTGATGCATCTATCATCAAAGTCTTCGACTTCTGCTGGTACCAACTGCACATGTCATCAGGAACCACTGCACTGTTGAACTCTTGCACCCATGCACTCTTGCACTTGTTGTCAACTCTGATTCGCGCTCCAGTATCCGACACTATCACTTTGATCTGCCTGCATCAATTCAACTGATCATGCTACTGCTGCACTGTGGGCACCTCGTAGCCAGGTTCAACTCATGAGATCCACACCATCTCATGAATACTGCCCAGAAATATCCTCTTGGGATTAATCATGCATGTCGCCCCACCTCTCACCTGGTGGTATAGCTGCATGCACTCCCTCTGCCCATCTGGCACGAAATTTCTCTACATGAGTGGTTTCTCCCACTCCATGATCCTCATCTTGTGGCTGCTCCACATCCCGAGGTTCACTCTTACCTGCATGAAAATCCAAATCCCTCTCAATCTTCAATTGCATGGCTTTCTCACACTTCCCAACAATGAAGCTCCGTAGAAATCCCATCTACTTCAAATCTATAAAGATTATTCTATATCTCTAGTTGTGGCTGCTCCACAACCTTCTGAGACTGCTTCTCACGCTGCATGTTGAGAGGATCCCTCTCAACCACCAAGTCACTAACCTCTGCTTTGCACCTCAAAGCTTTGCATGCATATTGTACCTCAGTGCATGTAGATTCTTGGCTCGCACACATTGCAATTGTCCCGCCGTCGCAAAATTTTCTAACAAAAGAGCTGATTTTAAATCGATGATATCTCCCTCATCCGAGCTCCGATTCGACCGATTTTTTTTTTCAATTTGGGTGTTTTTTTTTGCAAGGAATCCAAATATGCTATTTGGTTCTGAAAATATTTCACCAAAAAATTTCAGATATTCCCTACAAACTCGCGCACCCAAAAAATTCTCGCTCTCATTCCATGTAGAAAATTATATACAATATGCATGTATATTTCTGGCTTTCTCCATCTTTATGTTTCTTGAGTTTACCCTCAAACTCAACCGCTTCAATTCTTTGCAATTTCTCCAATGATCAATATCGCTCCGATACCATGTAGAAATTTGAATAATGGATGAGTTATTCACCGAGATTCTCCTGATCACACACTATTTTAGCTTCATGCATAATACATAATCTCTTCTACCATTGATCATCACATGCAGAAATAAAGTCAATTGCATGCACACATTAAAGCCATAAAAATTCACACATATGAACACAGTATTTCATGGGAAAGCTTAAAGCTGAAAACCCCCAACTATCTGTATATTATACATGTCATGGAGATCATGTAACAATCATAGTACAAAGCTCTTTACAAGCTCTCATGCACTACCTCCCATGCTACACACTATCAAGCTAGATCTAGCAAAACTCATGCTCCAACCTTTGGCCACTTGATAGCCAACTTGAATTGCGTGTTTCAATGCTATGGGATGGTCTCTTTATATAGATAAACCACCTGGATTGAACTGCGCAATCCTCATTGATTACTCCACCTATCTGTGTGTTGCAAATAGCAACAGTGTAGTCACAACCGATAGTTAACTTGCTCTTTCACCTATTTCTGCACTGGTCTCCACTGAAACTGTCCATGCACTGAAGTTAACTGATGTATTCTTTAGTTGATTTATGAGTTTATAATTAGTGAATTAATTAATAATTAATTCACACCACTCTCACTAATTTTATCTATTAGTTAACTTGGATACAAAAATCTCAACTATGTTTAGATTAGTTAAACTGAATACAACTCCACTAACTTCCTCAATCAACTCCACCAAACTCTGTCACATGAGTTCTAACTAAAGTCATCATGCAATAGCTTCACTTAAACCCTAGGAAAAGCGTATTTCCTTCTGTCAGCTGCATGTGCCACATCCAGGCATCAAACTGAAGTGCTCCAAGAGAATAAGATAATGTTTAGAGTCCAAATATTATTAAGAGCTAATAATATTCGACTTCCCTATTTTAAGGAGAGGCAGTCTAAAAATAGACTTCGACCTATAGGTCCAAAAATAGATGTCCATCTATTTTTACCAACTTGACCAATCATCCAAGAATAACATACTACAATCCCCGGACCATGCTCCATATGTCTAAAAATAGACATAGTCTAAAAATAGATTTTTCGACAAAAATCACATGTGTGGTCCCCACCTAGTTTAGGTGATCACTTTCCAACTAGGATCATGAAAGATGTTTCAGGAGGCCTCCTCTTTCCACCGTTTCTTGCTGCTACGAACAGTATGGAGTGACAGAGATCCCATTTTACTGGAAATTTTTGGACGGAGTTATTTTCTTGTTTGGGTACTCAATTAGCTCATAGCTCATCTTATCATCCTCAATCTGATGGTCAAACCGAGATAGTAAATAAATGTTTGGAAGGATATCTTCGTTGTTTTGTATCTGATAAACAAACACAATGGGTCAAGTGGTTACCTCTTGCTGAATGGTGGTATACCACTTCCTTCCATACTGCAGCAAAAATGACCCCATTTATGGCACTTTATGGATATCATCCACCATCCATCACATCATATTTAAGGGAAAATTCAAAGGTTCAAGTAGTGGAAGATCACATCGAGCATCAGCAAGAAGTTCTCCAACTCTTAAAGGATAACCTGAATTTGGCACAAAATCGAATGAAACAACAGGCAGATCAACATCGCAGCGAGAGAAGTTTTGATGTAGGAGATTGGGTATTTTTACGGCTACAACCATACAAACAAATGTCCCTCGAGCAAGCAAAGAAGGATAATAAATTATCGCCAAAGTACTATGGTCCTTACAAGGTGTTGCAAAATATTGGTACTATGGCATACAAATTGGAGCTTCCTGCTTCTTCGCGAGTGCATCCAATTTTCCATGTTTCATGCTTAAAAAAGGTTATAGGGGAAAATCTTCCAATTCAAACAATATTTCCAGAACTTGATGAGGAAGGAAAAGTCATATTGGAACCTGAAGTGGTCATGGAAACAAGAACTTGACAGCTACAGAATCGATCAATTTCAGAGTATCTCATCAAGTGGAAGAACTTACCCACTGAAGATTCTACATGGGAGGTGTTAGCCCCTTATAAATTCCTTAAAAAGCAAGCAAGGGGCTAGTTTTTTTTATAAGCCTGCAAGGAATGCATTTCCCTTAAAAACACATCATCCTTGAAACCTTTTCATGTTTCCTGGCTTGTGACTATTTTCCTCTGCTGTTATGGTATCAACGAGGCTTACTGATGAAGAATTATGCTCCAAAAGGCCATTATCTGCCCCTTGTACCTCTACAGAATGCCTCTTTCTATCCATCTTCCCCTTTTTGTCAAAGTCCCCTTTGTTCTCCTAAAATCCCACCCTTGCCTTTTATTTTCCCAAATTTCCCCTCTATCTCCCTAACGTTACCCTCCTTAGGCCTTGAAATGCATTAAAATGGTTAGAAACCCACTTTACGACCTTATAATAGTCTTAATATCCTTTCCCGTGAGCCCCTTTCAACCACTTCCCCATATACCCGTAGCCCAGGACTGAGCGCTTAAGCCTTAGGTGCTAATCGCATCGGAGAAACAAAGCGGCACATTAAAATTCCTTTGTAATCACCGAGAAACTCCGATGTGATTGTTTTGTTGTTAAAACCCTCCGCTGTGTTCTACGTCGTTGATCTTCACAGAATGGACGACAATCGCCACCCCCGCAGCTTTCACCATGCAACCCGTTCACTGCCCGTAGTCGCATCTGCGCCATTCGTTAATTCGCCAGATCAACGATCCACAGTTCATCCATATCGGGCGCGTTTTCAACCGTTGATCTGTACATATCTGACGGTGTGGAATCCGCCCGTCCCGGTGGTCCCCACCCGCTTTCACTATTCAAAAACCATCTAGTTTCCATCGCACCGCCTTTCGGGGGTCAGCGGTATTTACCAATCGGCCAACGATTCCATACATCGCGTGACACGCATCCCCTGTACCTTTTTCAAAACCGTCGTCCTCGCGCGTTAGCCGCCGTCCATCGCGCATTATTGTTCGGACACGGATGCCCAGTGATATTTCCATGGATCGTCTGATCCAGGGCGGGCCATCCAACGGCTATCACTCGCTAAAGATGCACGATAGTTAACTCAGATACACACGCGATAACTCAGGGTATGGCGCGCCATCTAGTTAATCTCTGCCATCAATCTGATCTGCAGATCAACGGTCCACATTCAATCACCCTCCGTATTTTTTCACCATCGATCTCCTTCTGAGATCAGACGGTCCGCATTTGATTGCCCCCACCATTGCATGTCCGCCATTGCCCGGTCCCACTGCGTCGTCATTCCACGTGTAACATCGTGTATCCGCCGTATATCCGCCACATCAACATTTCCACGTAAATTTGTTGTTTTTTACCATTTCCTCTTTATATCCATGCAAAGGTCCTTTTCGTAGGTTTTATTTTAAAAACCCGCTCTGCTACGCTCACGTTCTCCAGACCCTATTTCATCGTTTCGCTGCGTTTTCTGCCATCAACCTGCACAATTCCGCTGTCCGTTCATCCTACATGGCCGTTCTCATCATCTCCATTGTGTCCGCCACCCCCATGTATGTTTTCTTAACCAGTTTTCATATTTTGCAGGGTTATCAACAGTAAATAACCGCCATGATTCATAAAAATCATTGTAAACGGCGCATTGAGCAAAGAAGATTGAATTTGGAAGCTGGTACTACAGGGAGGTGTCAGGAAAGGTAGCGGCGGCATAAATATTATCCAAGGACAATTCAATCTCTGCAAAGAAAAACCTATCCGGCGCCATTAAAGCCCAGATTTTGCAGATCAAGACATTTATGGAGCAGTGGAGAAAAACTAGCTTATGATCAAGGATTCTAGCGTTCAGTATTGAAGTTTTGGGCCTTTATGCAGTAGTTTAGAGGCAAAACACCAGGTTAGCGACATCATGGATCACACGGAGTGTACAGCATACAGAAATTCATGCATATCAGGATTTGTACACCAGCAGAATGTCTTCCCCAAAAAGGACAGAATGCCCATACATCTTTTATTCCATATCGTGTTCCTAAAGGATTTCCCACCCTAACAGCAGTCCTATGCTATCAGCGACATTTGATGCACAGCATGGCAGGCCCTAGCATCCTTTATTTGCCTTTTTTTACTACAGAGTACTACAGCAAAGTACATCATGACCAGACCAGAGTAGATGGAAGTCGAAGAATATCATTCTTTCGTCCAAGACATGCCAGAGATTAATGCACAGGATTTATACACGATGGGCTTCGGCCCCCTTTCTTTTCAATAGCTTTAATACTGCATTTATTTCTTCACCTACCTTCCCTGCTCCACTGGAGCTATAAATTCATGAAGAAACTCATTGTAAAAGGTTGTTGATCAGTTATCAGAAAATTGCAAGTAGTTTCTTTTGAGACACAGTCCCTGTGTAAAGTTGTAAGATAGGCTGAGGAATATGATTTCAGACTGAGTATTCTACTATTGGCAATGTAGTACTTGACTGGTATTGTTGTTTAATATGACAAGCACGTTTCTTTGGATCCTGATCTGAAGCAGCGGTGATGTTTTCCTATCTTTGTGTTTACATTCATTTCATTTTGTTTCTACTGGCTTGCATCAGAATATTGGCATAGGATTTACCCTTGTTAGGTACCCTATGTTTATGCTCTCCTTGCCATTAATGTTTCTCTTCTAAATGTATTATCTAAGAATTGATTTCAGTTAATTTAACCAGTGTAGTGGAAGATATTGCTTGCTCTCTGATGTATGAATTAAATGTATCTGTTCTTAGATGTTTCTTGTTAAGGATTTAGTTGGAAGATTTGGGAACACTGGGGATTAGAGTTAGCCCTGTCCACTAGGATCCTTGTGCGACCTGCTGGTGTTTAACTTTGTGCTCTAAAATCTGTGTTATATCCTCCCCTTCTACATTTCCATATCATACAATCATCTTTAAGATCCTATGTCTCAGATGACTAGCCCAATTGAAAGTCTGCCTATTGAGTAGCAAGAAAATCCTTTCCTGACTCCATTGCCCAATGGTTATGAATATTTCTTGGAAAATTTCACCTCTGCCAAATCCCTCTTTGCTCATCCTGGTCTTACACTGAACCCTTCTTTCTTGATAACCAGCAACCAAACAAATAATCAAACAAACAAACCTGTGCCTATAACTAGCCTAACATCTTAACATTCGAGCTTCATAGACATATACACCTTTGATATAACATAGAGAGATCCCTCTCTGGACCCAGGAGGGCTAGATCCTGAGGTCTGAAAGTGGTTTGATGTTGTCTCATCTTTTGGTCTCCGCTAATCCGGGGCCAAAACATGGGAACCCCAACAATGAGGACGAAGTTTGCGGTAAGCACCCGTAGCTACTCAAGCGTTGAGGACAACACTTTTCAAGGAGAGGGGCATGTTAGGTCCCTATATTACTAGTATAGTCCCTTATTGTTAGTGTAACCCCTTTATTGTTATTATTGTACCCTTGTAACCCCCATTTTGTTATTATTGTGCCCTTAAATTATTATTGTTAGGTTGGCTAGGATTACATTGTGGCCCACTAGGATTACATTATGGCCACATGGACTCCTATATATAGAAAGGAGGTTTTGTAAATTGTATCATCCAAGAATTGTTCATTCATGTAATTTATTGGAGGTTGCCCCCTCGAAGTGGATTATTGCTAAGGCGTTGATATCTCTTTTATTCTATTTTTGGAGCTGGTTACACAACAGTGTAACAGTTCTATGGTTCCTGAAAGTGAAGCGGAAAGCCTAGCTGTCTCTGGAGAAAAGACCATGCTATGGCATCAAAGGCTTGGACATATTGGAGAGAAGGGCCTTCGGATACTGCATAGAAATGGTATGGTAGAAGGTATGTCTAATTTCTCTCTAGATTTCGATTTCTGTGAACATTGTGTATATGGGAAGCAGAATTGGGTGAGTTTTCCTTCTGGTGCTAAGAGGGCGAACAAGATATTAGAACTTGTGCACAGTGATGTGTTTGGACCTGTGTCAGTTCCATCACTGGGAAAGTCTGTGTATTATGTTTCATTCATAGATGAATTCTCAAGGAATACATGGATATATTTCTTGAGGAAGAAATCTGAAGTCTTTGACAAATTTAAAGAATTTAAGGCTCTGGTGGAAAACCAGACAGAGAAGAAGATAAAGGCGCCGAGGACAGATAATGGTGGGGAGTTCTGCAAGAAGGAATTTGAAGAGTTCTGTAAGAAGTGTGGTATAGCACAGCAGAAGACTACTCCATACACACCTCAACAAAATGGAGTTGCAGAAAGAATGAATAGAACACCGATGGAAAAGGCAAGAAGCATGCTCAGTGGTACCGGGTTAGGACAAGAATTCTGGGCAGAGGCAGTGGAGACTGCATGTTACTTAGTTAACAGATCACCTTCATCAGCGTTGGAGGATAAGACTCCACATGAGGTATGGACTGGTAAGAAACCCTCCCTTTCACATCTAAGGGTATTTGGATGTGATGCATATGTACATGTTCCAAAGGAGAAAAGGACCAAGTTGGATAATAAATCTGAAAGGTGCATCTTTATTGGGTATAAGGATGGTTTAAAAGGTTACAAGCTTTGGAACCCGGAAACAAGGAAGGTTGTGTACAGCCGAGATGTGGTGTTTAGAGAGGTGAAAGATGTTGTTAAACATGAAGTCATACCAAACGAACCTGAGAAGATAGAGTTTGAGCTAAAGGAGTATGAATCAGACTCTACAGCAAAAGAAGATTCAAAAGAGGAAGAGCCACAAACTCCAGCTTTGAGAAGATCAGTTCGAGAAAGAAGGCAACCAGAAAGGTATAGTTCATCTGCTTTCTGTTCAGGTTTTTCCTTAACTATAACTAATGATGATCCCAGAACTGTCAGCGAGGCAGTAGATTCAGAGGATGGAAAACTCTGGAAGGAGGCCATGGTTGATGAAATGGCATCCTTGCACAAAAGTAAGGCATGGGATCTGGTGGAGTTGTCAGCTGGAAGGAAGCCCATCGAGAGAAAATGGGTGTTTAAGAAGAAGATGAATGTAGAAGGCAAGGTGGAGAAATACAAATCTCGTTTGGTAGCAAAAGGTTATTCCCAGGTGCCGGGAATTGATTTTGGCGATATTTTTTCTCCTGTCGCCAAATTTACTTCTATTAGATTTCTTTTATCTGTTGCTGCTGCATTTGATTTTGAGATAGAACAGATGGATGTGAAGACAACATTTCTTCACGGGGATCTAGAAGAGGAGATCTACATGAAGCAACCTGAAGGCTTTATAGTGAAGGGTAAGAAAGAACTGGTATGCAGGTTGAAGAAGTCTCTATATGGGTTAAAATAGTCACCAAGGATGTGGTATCAGAAATTTGATACCTATATACGGGGACTTGGCTTCACCAGAAGCAAGGAGGATCAATGTGTTTATTTTAAATTAATTGGTGACCGTGTTGTTTATTTGGTCTTGTATGTGGATGATATGTTGTTGATTGGAAATGACAAAGAAATTATCCAAGATTTGAAGACCCAACTGTTCTCCAAATTCGACATGAAGGATCTTGGTGCTGCAAACTATATTTGGGCATGGAAATTAAGAGAGATCGGGCAAAGAGGAAGCTCTGGTTAAACCAGAGGAAGTATGTCGAGACTATATTGCAGAGGTTCAATATGCAGGATAGTAAACCGGTGAATGTTCCTATTCCTATAGGTGTAAAGCTATCTGTTGAACAGTGTCCCAAGACACAAGAAGAAGAGGAGGATATGTCCCGTGTTCCATATGCAAGTGCAGTGGGTAGCTTGATGTATTCAATGGTTTGTACTAGACCAGACATTGCACATGCAGTGGGAGTATTGAGCAGGTTTATGTCAAACCCAGGGAAGGAGCATTGGACAGCAGTGAAGTGGATTTTCAGATATTTACGTGGCACTAGTGATTATGGCTTGTGCTACCAGGGAAGACCAGGATTGGAAAGAATGCTGGACATTCATGGTTTTGTTGATGCAGATTGGGCTGGAGATTTGGACCAAAGAAGATCTACAAGTGGGTATGTGTTTAGCCTATTTGGAGGCGCAGTCAGTTGGATGAGTAAAAGACAGTCTGTAGTGGCTCTTTCAACTACAGAGGCAGAATACATAGCAGCCACTCATGCAAGCAAGGAAGCAATTTGGTTGTAGAGATTGTGTTCAAGTATGGGGTTGGTACAGCAAGCTATAAGGATAGACTATGATAGCCAAAGTGCAATTTTCTTGGCTAAAAACCCTGCTTACCATTCAAAGAAAAAGCACATTGATGTTCAATATCACTTTGTTAGAGATATGGTTGAGGCTAAAAGGGTGTTGTTGGTAAAGGTGGACACTTTGAAGAATGTTGCAGATGCATTGACGAAGTTTGTGAGCACTCAAAAGTTCTCTTGGTGTAGAGAAACAATGGGTGTTGAAGAATTGGGCCAATGACTAAGCTCTCCTATGGCCCCCTGTGGAAAGGAAACAACAAGTGGGCGAATGTTGGGTATGTGTTATATTCTTTCCACGACTAAGCACGTGCGGGGGGGTAAGAGGGGGGGCGATAGCCCCCCCTTTGCGCTGGGTGCAACGGGGGGGTCACAGGGGGGGCGGTAGCCCCCCCTGTCAATGTCCAGGGCAGCGCCCCGGCGAAAATTTTTGGTCCTTAATTTCCAGTGGGGAGTCTGCGCCCATGGTTTTGTGCATGGTTTTGCACATGGTTTTGGGGTACGATGGTTTTCGGCCCCTAGTATTTTTGTAGATCCAGTCAAGGGAACTACAGTTATGTTCTAATCTAGGGTTAATGGATTGGGGTTTATGTATGCTTCGGCATGTATATATATATGTGTTATAACACTAAAAGGAATATAATGAAAAATCAAGCTGGCTATCTCGATTTGGGATCCAGGGGAAAATCTCTGTGTTTATCTGTTTTATGTTTTATGCTCTCGCTATTGTTTATTTTTTGTTATAAGATTCGTGTGTAGATAATTAACCTACATTGTTAGTAAAAAAAAGAATGAAATGGAAAATAGATTATCCAAAGTGAGATTAGAGATTAGTGTTGAATATTATTCAATAACACATCTATAAGGATCTCGATGAACAATCCCCTCGATTTAATCATCCATCTTTTTATGATATACATAAAGTGACAAATATCATGTTTCCTTATGGGGGTGTTTATGATAGTACTTATAGTTTGGTTGATGACATATGTTGAAATGGGTACATTAGAGAACTCTCGTTCCTAAATTCATAGTTTGATTTTTTTTTTAAGACTATGTAAGCTTGGGATATGGGATAATTTTGAAGATTTTATAAGGATAGTTGAGGTATTTAAAAAACTAAAACATTTACCAAGCTTATACATCTTGATTTTAATATTATTGAGAAGGATTATATTTTTTTGGAATTTGTATTTTTTTTATGATATTTAAATTATTATTGAAATATCAAAAAATTATTATAAATATAAAATGAAATAACGTTGATATACATTACATGAATAAAATAAATTTCTCTAAACAACTTAATTTTAAAATTTGAAATTATGTATTATAATTTTTGTGTATGCAAATTTATTTGATTTGTCAATATCAAAAAGTTAAATCAATTTTATTTTATATTTTTAAATATTATATTTATTCAAATTTTATTATTGAGATAATTTAATGTTATTATTTATTTATTTAAAATTTTTAAATTAAAAAGTAAAAAAATCATCTTATAATTAATTTAATAAGTTAATTTTATTTTTATATTATTAAATATTATATTTATTCAAAATTTATTATTGAGATAATTTAATGTTATTATTTATTTATTTAAAATATTTAAATTAAAAAATAAAAATAAAAAAAATCATCTTATAATTAATATAATATTTTAAAAAATATAAAATACAATATATTTTAGAATGATACACATATTTTTAAAATAATCATACATAGCCATATCAACAAAATTTAAACTTAGATAAGAAAGTTATCATTAAATCCTTCTAATCACTTGACATACACTTAATTGTGTATCATAAAACCCTCCTAACCACCTGACATACACTTAATTGAATATCCTATTAACTTGATATTTAATAGTATTTACAACCTTGTACAACTTCAGTTTGTCATTTAATTCACCCATGCCACTTTTGGCTAACATGCCTTGCTAAGGAGGAACACATTCCTCCCATTTCTTAATGTGAAATCTTGAAAGAGAAACCTTATAGATTGTTATCGAGAATGGGATTAAAAGGGAATTTTGTGGAGAAAAAGGATTAAAGTTAATAAAGGGAATTTTATGAGTGTACACTCCCATAGATCATAACTCGTGGTGCTCGTAGCTTTGCTTTAAGGAGGGGAAAGTTACGTATTTTTTTTAAAGGCGAAATGAATATATTGCAATATAATAAAAATATTTAAATTAGTATATTATATTGTAACAAAAATGTTTAAATGAATATTTTGTTAAATAGTAAGAAAATTTAGGAAAAATAATTATAATTTTGTCAAATTACTATTGAGAATATCTATCATAATTCAGTTGTAAAATTAATAGTGGTGATAGTCATCATTGGTTGTTGTCTTGCAACTTAACTCATTATTGTTATTTAATGAAAATCATGCCACTTAGAATTACCTTCTAGTTGATTAGATTTGGATCAAGAACCTACGTGATAGCTAAAATTTTAAATTGTTTGAAAGTGTGTTGAACCTGAGCGACCGGATAGATCTCGTTTTCCTGATTCTGGCACCGCGAACAGTTCAAAAAACCGACACCGTATGAAGAAGTAATCACGATTTGAAAAGTCTAGTAAACTGCAATTTTTGGCTTTTGACCAAGTTTGACTGGGTTTTGGAAAATTAAAAAAAAAATATTCTGGGGAATATTCCCCAAAATATTACTTCTGGGCCAGTCACATCATGCCAAGTGGCAGATGTTTATTGGACAGAAGGACTATACGTGGATTTTCAGCCAATGAGAGACTGCCAAGTGGCAGGCTCGGAGGCCGCCACGTGGCCCAAGTTTGGTGTTTTAAAATTTTGGTCAGCCTCCAGTAGAGTCGACCCCGAGACCTCTCACCTCATACACAAATCTTTACCGTCTCCCCTACATGTGGTGCTTAACTATATTAGGTCATGCATTATACTTATTGTGTAACTGTTTTTTGTTTGGGGGAGCAAAGGGGCCAGCCCCTCCCCATATGGACATTCGCCCTGATCCAAGGACTTAACATCAAACGTTATCATCCGACAGTTTTCTAACCCCAATGTTTATTGCCCTTGTCACATGCCAACTGTTTTAAAACCGAAATCTTTGAAGTTTGTTAACCCAACAACCTCCACCGACGGTTACGAAATGATGTTCACATGCAACGGCTACAAATTAAATGTGCGGTATTTTAGGCGGTGAATTTGGTGTATCATGCCCAGATTTAGGGCAGTTCGCGTTTTTAACTCCAGTTAATTGCAGTGCTCCAAAATTAGTGGAGTTGTTCTAGGGGTCACTAGACAAAAAATATGTAGGCTCTATCTTGAGCTAGATTCATCCATTCTGAGAGCGTGAATACTCAATTTCGACTATCTTAGACATTACAGAATCATTGGTGAGGGTTGCAGAGCCATTAGAGGACTTATGAGCATGATTTAGCTTCAGAGAAGTTCTAGGGGCCACTAGGGCCACCAGGGGCCAGCAACATAAAGAGGCTTAGCGAGGGAAGCTAGAGACCTTTCTCAGGAATCCAATAGTCAATTTTGGATGTTTTAGACATTCTGGAACTAATGGTGAGGTTTTCAGAACCAGTAGAGAACTTCTGAATACCTATATACTTCAGAGAGGTTCCAAGGGTCACGAGGGCCACTAGGTGCCAGCAAGAGAATGAGGCCTATCCAGAGAAGCCATTATCCATTCTCAGTAAAACAGTAGTCTATTCTGACTATGTTGAGCCTTTTAAATCCAATGGAGGGATTTCTAGAAGCTTTTGAGGACTTCTGAAAGTCTATATGCTTCAAGGAATTTTTTAGTGACCCTAGAGCCAGGGGGTGCCACTAGGTGTTGGAGGCGTAACCGGAGCAGCCAGACCCCATTTTCTGCAAGTGAATAGTCTATTCTGACTATTTTGGACATTTTGAATCTAATGAAATGATTTTCAGAGCCATTTGAAGACTTCCTAAGGTCAAAGAGCCACAGAGAAGTTTTGGGAAGCTTAGGGCCAATAGTGGATGGAGGCCTAGATTAGGGAGCCAGTGCTCATTTTGAGAAAATGATCAGTCTATTTTGGGATTCTGATGTATCTTGGAGACATTATAAAAGGCTTCAGGGACAGAAAAGGGATTCTGAGGGATTTAGTGCCAAAGAGAAGCTCGGGGAATCTTAAGGGCATCGACTCAAGGAGTCAAGTCTAAGGGAGCCGAGGTTCATCTTCAAAAAGCTTTCATCCATTCCAGGGATATAAATGGTATTCTAAAACCATTGATTTAGTTCAAATAACCATTGGAGTTGATTTTGTAACTTGTAAAAGAAGTTTTCCATCCTAATCCCAAAGAGCCAAGTTAGTTGACAAAGGCTCAAGGAGACGTAGCCCACGATATTCGGGTGAAATTATTTATTAAATTTGTTGTTATGTGTTGATGCTTATTTGCTGCATTATATTGTTGTTACACATGCTTAATATAAGCAAAAACAAATGTTCTTAAAGCACTTAAACAGTTAAAAAAATTAGACCTGTTTCAAGTATAAATCTCTGCACAAGTCAAGAATAAGCTAGATCTTAATTTGTTTAACTGAGTGGGAGGTTCTTGAAAAGCATAAAAATTTATCCAACTCATATTTAGATCATGTTGGTATTAGATCATGTGTTGCTTTCTTGATAAATCACTAGGTTGCTTGTTGACTTGAAAGGTGTTTAACAGCACAAAGAATTTTATTGTTTGCAAATTGACTGATGCTTACAAGTTTGAGTTTGCTAGAGGTGAAGGGAAAGATATTGTTAGCTAAGTTCAGAAGAGGACAAGAAGGAAGAAGGGCTAAAGGCATTCTCCTTACCCAAAGGACCTCAAGGCAACCCTTGAAGCACAAGAGGGTTTGTTTGCAAAAGGCTGCTTGAAGAAGAGATTGACTCTACAACCATTTTGTTTAGAAGCTTCGACAATTGTTTTTGAAAGCTTTGTGAATTTTTTATTGAATTTATTTAGTTAATTTTCATGATGAAAAATTCTTCAAGTGAGGTTTCAAAATCCTCCTCCATCACAATATTCTTCGATGAAGATATGAAGCGAGACTTCTACATCATGAAGGATACAGTGCAAATTCTGTTTGAAGATAGAAAGGAAAGCACTAGACATTGTGAGCAATTGGTTGCTATGAAGCAAGAGAAAGAAGGAATTCTTCAAAGAATGCATGAGATGGATATGAAACTCCATCAAGCTCAAGAGTCCTTAACCACGAACATGCGTGAAGAAGAGGTAAATCACTCAAATTTGTCTTCAATTTCCTCTTCAGAAATATGTGTAGGTTCATTTGAAAAGCACACTAAAGGTATAGGGTCCAAGTTGATGTTAAAAATGGGCTATGAAGGCAAGGGTTTAGGCAAACATGCACAAGGCATGATTGATCCTATTATGGTTGACAAGAGGCCTAAGAATTTTGGTCTAGGCTATGTTCAATCTTATGGCGAAAACTATACAACCATGAAGGCATTTGAGACAACTTCAAAGAGAACTTTTGTTGCAAGTTCTAAACCACAAACATGTCAAGTTTGGTTTCAAGTTGATTGCCATTGTTTGAAGCCTATTTTGCAGCAAGATGTGTGTATACATGTATCTTATGGTGAGCATGAGAGTTCGGACAGCTATCAAGACATGAACATTGATGTTAGTCTTCAAAGGAAAGTTGGAGCCTCTACTAGTTCATCATCTCAAGAAGGTAAAAAACATGGACATGCAAAGTAGAATTTGAGGTATAATTCTTCCCATAGTCAAGTTGATTATGTTTTTGATAAGCATGTCAAATCTGCATGCTTGAATGGAAGAAAAGGTTGTTGTGCATATTGTGGTCTATGTAACCATGAAGTTTCGAAATGTTAGAAGAGGATAAAGGCATACAAAAAACAATTGAGGCGAAGGCAACTTGCAAAGAAGGTGCAAAAGACTTGCACACATTTCCAGAAGAAGGGACATGTTTTTGCCCATTGTTGGTCATTGCATCCAACTAATCATCCCAAGCATTTGAAGCAAGAGGGTAACAAGACTGGCGAAATTGGAACCAAATATTGCATCATTGATGTGAGAACAGATGTTTCACATGACGAAGATTTTCAACAGCAAAAATCGCCATGGAAGTGGCTTGGTAAGAAGTGGTTTGACTTCTTAATTCAGTAAGACATACATTCATTTGTACATATGCAAATTTTAGTTATGTATGCATGTTTTCTGTTGAAAACTTAAGTTTGTTTGAGCCACCTTGGATCGATGATCAAGAAAGTGATGTTCAACTACCTTCTATGATGATTTATCGCTAGAAATTTCTGGGCAAGCTCAAGGAAGACAATTCTTCTCAGGAGGACTAGAGCATCTAAGAAGGGAATTGTTGACTACCTTCGATTTGGGTTCAAAGGCACTAAGCCAAGCAAGGCAAAGTGTATGGAGGCTGGAAAAGTGAGGGTTTTGTACTCTCATCTACTGAACAGATCAGGTAATCAGTCTTTTGGGGTCCAAAAGATTCCCAATGGGCAGGTGTGATCATATTTGGATCAAGGACCTAAATGATAGCTCAAATTTCAAAGTGTTCAAAAGTGTGTCGAACCTAAGCAATTGCATAGATCTCGTCTTCTTTATTTCGGTGTCATGAAAAGTTCGAAAAACTGACACCGTATGAAGAAGTTATCGCAATTTGAAAAGTCCAATAAACTGCAATTTTTGGATTTTGACCAAGTTTGACTGAGTTTTGGAAAATTCAAAAAAAAAATTATTCCAGGGAATATTCCTCGAAATATTCCCCAGAATATTACTTCCGGGCCAGTCAGATCACACCAAGTGGTGGATGTTTATTGGACATAAGGACTGTATGCGGATTTTCAATCAATGAGAGACTGCCACGTGGCAGGCCTAGAGGCCGCCACGTGGCCTAGGTTTGGTGTATTAAAATTTTGGTCAGACTCCACCGAATTCAACCCCGAGACCTCTCGCTTGCATACACAGCACTTTACCGTCTCCCATACATGTGGTGATTAACTATATTAGGTCGTGCATTATACTTATTTTGTAACGGTTTTTTGTTTGGGAGAGTGGAGGGGCTAGCCCCTCGGGCCACCCCCCCCCCCATATGGTCATTCACCCTGATCCAAGGGCTTAACATCAAACTTTATCATCCAACTATTTTCTAGCCCCGATGTTTATTTCCCTTGTCATATGCCAATGGTTTTAAAACTGAAAACTCTGAAGTTTGTTAACCCCAACAACCTATGCCGACAGTTACGAAATGTTATTCACATGAAATGACTACTAATTAAATGTGTGGTATTTTAGGATGTGAATTTGGTGAAGTGCGCCCAGATTTAGGGCAGATCACCTTTTTAACTCCAGTTAACTGCAGTGCTCCAAAATTAGTGGAGCTGTTCTAGGGGTCACTGGACAAAAATTGTTTAGGCTCTATCTTGAGCTAGATTCGTCTATTCTGAGAGTGTGAATAGTCAATTTCAACTATCTCAAACATTCCAGACTCATTGCTAAGGGTTTTAGAGCCATCATATGATGTATGAGCATGATTTAGCTTCAAAGAAGTTCTAGGGGCCAGCAGTAGAAAGAGGCTTAGGCAGGGCAGCTAGAGGTCTAGCTCAGGAATCCAATAGTCAATTTTGGATGTTTCAGACATTCTGGAACTAATGGTGAGGTTTTCAGAACTAGTGGAGGACTTATGAAGGCTGAGATGCTTCAAAGAAGTTCCAAGGGTCATTAGGGCCACCAGGTGCCACCAAGAGAATGAGGCCTATCCAGAGCAAGCCAGTATCCATTCTCAGCAAACCAGTAGTCTATTCTGACTATGTTGAGCCTTCTAAATCCAATGGAGGTATTTTTAGAATCTTTTGAGGACTTCTGAAAGTCAATATGCTTCAGGTAATTTTTCATTGACCCCAAAGCTAGGGGGTGCCACCAGGTGTTTTGGACATTTTGGACATTTTGGATCCAATGAAATGATTTTCAGAGCCATTTGAAGACTTCTGAAGGTCGAAGAGCCACAAATAATTTTTGGTAGCCTAGGGCCAACAGTGGATGGAGGCCTAGATTGGAGAGCCAGTGCTCATTTTGAGCAAATTATCAGTCTATTTTTGGTGTCTGATGTATGCTGGAGACATTAGAAAAGGTTTCAGGGACAGAAAATGGATTCTGAGGGAGTTAGTGCCAAAGAGAAGCTCAAGGAAGCTTAAGGGCATCGACTCAAGGAGTCAAGTCTAAGTGAGTCGTGGTTCATATTCATCAATATTTCAACCATTCCAGGGATATAAATGGTATTATAAACCCATTGGTTCAGTTCAGATAACGATTGGAGTTGATTTTGTAACTTGTAAAAGAAATTTGCCATCCTAATCCCAAAGAGCCAAGTTAGTTGACAAAGGCTCAAGGAGACGTAGCCCGTGATATTTGAGTGAACTCCTTTATTAAATTTGTTGTTATGTGTTGATTCTTATTTGCTACATTATATGGTTGTTGCACATGCTTAATATCATCAAAACCAAATGCTCTTAAAGCACTTAAACAGTTAAAAAAGTTACACCTATTTCAAGTATAAATTTCTGCACAAGTCAAGAATAAGCTAGATCTTAAATTGTTTAACTGAGTGGGAGGTTCTTGAAAAGCATAACAAGTTATCCAACCCATTTTCAGATCACCGGTAGTTTGTAAGAGGGTTGATCTTCACTTTTGCCAAATGCCTCTAGGTTTTCAATCATTAACCTATTTCCTTAGGTCCAAGGAAGAAGAGGTCTTAATCAAATAGAAACATTTTTTAGAAAAAACTATAATATACTATAATAATTTATAAATATATTATAATGTAATAAAAAAAAAATCTATTTTTACATATAGTTTTATATTTTATTAAAAGATTCATTAATATTTTATAATTTCGTTTTTTTGCAATATAATAAAATTTTGCCATGAATTATAAGATTTTATAATTCATTGAAATATTGGTCAATATTTTATAATATTTTTTTAAGGATAAAATATTTATCAATGAAACTAATTATCATTTATTTATTTTTAAGGTCAAGACCAAATTAGACACCAAATTGATGTATCAAACCCTCTTACTAAGCAAGGAACCCACGTGTCCACAACAATTTAATTGTTAAATTATACCGAGGTATACCTACTCTACCCCTATGAATTTGAACATATAAATTTTCACGAAGATAAATAACATATAAATTTTTATATATTTTATACAAATTCACTCATTTATTATATATATATAAACTTTAAAATATTTTTAAAAGTTTTCTCCTATTATTATAATATGAATTTGAGTTTTATGTTTTGGAGAGACCCAATGTACTTAGAATATTTTGATTTAAACTCGTATTTATCTAACTAAACATGAAATTTTATATTTTTAATATAGCTTTAACCAACCTTATCTAATTATAATATTAAAATTAAATATTATTTTAATTTTTTGAATATTTATTTAAAAAATAAAATAAAATAAAAAACTTTCCAACTATTGTATTGATCCAAATAGGATCATTATATTGTTTTTTATCCATCTTGATGTATTTGGAGTGGAAAAAGTGGAGGAATCATCTCACGTGATCATTTTTATTGGCAGGACCCAGTTTGGAAAAATTGTGTTTGAAACATTCTGGGAGTGTTTTGAGGCATTAAAAGATGTTTTTTGGGGGTAAAACTTTGTCGCTTTGGTAAAGCACATTTTCATGTTATTTTACACATAGAGACCTTTCCAATGGTGCAAGAAGTGCATCTATAGAAGTTCGTATGCAAAAGTTATGCCACTAATAAGTTGACCTTCATGTTTTCACACTTTAGTTCGGGAGGATGTCACGCCAAACCCCATTCTTCATGGAAAAGGGGCTAGCCACATGTTTGTGATGTAAAAGTCTCTAGAAGATTCTATATTGTAACTATAGTTAAAAGTTGATGTAGACAAAGTTAACCACTATTAGGCTATGAGGTTGTGTTATAACTGGGCCACTAGGAGGAGGAGGCATTTCATTCTTTCGAGAGAATTTTGTTACATAGCTGAGCAAAGATAGAAAGATGAGATAGGAGGTAGAGCACAAAGAGATAACTTGTGGACTGTAGCAGCCCACGGACTATAGGCATTACTATTTGTACCTATAGCCATATTTCTATATAGAGAAAGAAAGCGAAGCAACCTCACCTTCCAGCTGAGTTTTCTCCCGAAAAAGTTTTCCAAAGAGAAAATATTGTGTTTTATGTGTGTGTGAGAGAGTTTATTTTGTCGTTCTCTATTTTTCTGCATAATTTCCATTCACATACATGCATTAATTACATTTAAATCTATAATTTAAAATTTTAATAAAATTTTAATAATATAAAATTTCAGTATTTTAATATATTATTATCAGATTTATTGTGACGAATTGTCAAATAAAATATCCACGATAATTTATAAATGAAGTAAAAATAAATATTAAAATTATTTTTAATTTCTATTAAAGAAATAAAATAATCATATATAAAAAAATATATAATATGTAATTATTCATAATAAATCTTATTTTAAAAATAACATTTAAGTTCATAATTTTATATTAAATAATCTTAATTCTAATCTAGAATTTAATATGAAATATATTGTTTCATTATGGAAGAATGATGTTGCATACGACACTACACTTGTTTATATAAAATAGTTATCAATACATATTGTTCATTAGTTTAATTGGTGCTTTATTTATTTCCATGTTAAATATATTCTTCCTTCTATGTTTGGATTCTTCTATTTGTCTTTGCCTTTTAGGTTTCCAACAATATTGTTTAAATTGGAGGAGAGTTACGTTTTTTTTTTTTTTAATTAGTTTGTATAAAAAAATTTTGTGATATATTTAATTTTATATCTTGTTTCTATGTTTGGATTTTTCTAATTGCCTTTGTCTTTTGGGTCTCCAACAATTCTTTAAAATTGGAAGAGAGTTATTTTTTAGTTTGAAAAATAGTTTGTATAAGTTTTATTTATGTATTTAATTTTATATATTTTAAAATATTAGGCAAATTAGTTTTTTAAAAAAATAGGGATAATAATTTCTAGATATTTAATATATAATTTAGAAAAAAAAGATTTTTTTTCTATTGAATCAATGTTAAAAGTGGCAAGAGAAACCTTATAAACTATCATTACTTTGTATCATCCTTGTTATGGGTACTATTATAAAGAGAGAGAGAAAATTGACAAAGATATATAGCAGTTACATTAGGAAATTTATAAATATGTCATATTTTGTGTACTTGGTTAAAATAATGTATGTTGTTTCAATAATAATGATGTGACATTTCATTTATTAGTTATTAATATCGACTATATTTTTACAAATATCTAGTGATTCATCCCTCATAACATGGCAACACTCTAGCATCAACAAAACTACTAATTCATATCATTTAAAAATGTTTATTTATTTCACACCAATGCACATAAGCACATTCCTCGTTATCCCCTTGGTTTCCAATACATTGTAATAACATTTTTTTTGTTTATTTTCTCACATCTCAAGTACAATAACAACTTATCTAGCTTATTCAACACAACCTTCTACCCCCTACTTTTTCCATTGTTTAAACTCTCATACTTACCATTTCTCGATAAACTTCCTCCTTCTCTTTCAAGCTCTTCTCCTAGGAACAAAAAAGATACACACAACCTTCAAGCTTTTAAGCTCTGTCTCTACTTTTGTTTTTATTTTTAAAGTTTGAACTTGATGATGATGATGATGATGATGACGACAACGATGATGATGATGACGACGACGACGACGACGACGATGATGATGGTGGTGGTGGTGGTTAACGTCCATTAATATCAATGTGGCCTATCATACCTTAAGAGAGGAGAAAGAATCTAAGTTTGATTCTTCAAAATCTTATTTCTATGGCCAAAAAAACAACTTTTAACTTTTATTCCTTACCCAAAATACTTAATATTTTTTCTATACATTCATATAATTGCAATTTTTAAAAAATTGTACACTAATATATATATCATCAAACTTTTAAAATATATTATGAAATATTAATATATTTCTTTTCAAAATATATGTATCCATCCACAACTAAAAAAACCATAATAAAATATTATTATCAAAATAATGTCCCAAATCTCAAATACAAAATTCTAATTACAATATTTGAAAATCCTTAAAATATTTTATAAAAAATTAATATATTTCTTTTCAAAATATATATATCCATCCACAATTAAAAAACCGTAATAAAATATTATTATCAAAATAATATACCAAATCTAAAAAAGAAAAATTTTAATTACAGTGTTTGAAAATTCTTAAAATATTTTATCAAGATTTAATATATTTCTTTTCAAAACAAATATATCCCTTCGCAATTAAAAAAATCATAATAACATATTATTATCAAAATAATTTACCAAATCTCAAATACAAAATTCTATTTACAATATTTGAAAATCCTTATTATTAAAATAGTATACAAAATCTTAAATATACTAATTCTAATTACAATATTTTTTAAATTCTTATCATTAACAATAAAAGAAGGCATCCGTTTAAATCATTTTAATTTATTTAAAAGATACAGTAACAATAAAACATGTTAAATCAATATTTACGGGTCAATTAGACTTTAAGTAAATGTTTTAATTTTAATTTCAAACTGCTTGGTCTAAATAAAGTTGGAGGCGTACATCACCCTCACGTTTGTCTTCGTCATTGTTAGAAATCCAAACTGTTACCTTGCACCATGTAATAAATGCAATAAAATATAAATGACAAAAGCAAAGAATGCAGTGAAATCCACTTTTGTGCCAAAGTCAAGCACGAGATTTACGTTGGTCACCTTCAAGATGGAAAATTGAATTTTTTAATCTTTAAAATAAAAATAAAAAATAAAAAAGTTAAATCCATATTTTTTCTCCAAAAATATGACGATGGTGATTGATAACCTCAAGATGCAAGTCACCGGGTGGAATATTACTAGAAGGGTTTTTTTATTATTTATTGATTTAGTCATTCAAAAATGATCATTTTTTACTAATTTACGTCAGTTAATATTATTGCTTTCTCTTGACATTTATTTTTTCAAATGTAAAATTGAGTTAAGAAAATAATTAAATGTTTTTTTTTTTTCAAATTAAAAGGATTTCATTAGATAAAATTTAGTAATTTATTTGAGTCAACATTACTATTTGGTTGATAAATAAATAAGGGGAAGTGAATGAATTAAATTACCATGGTGTTCAAATTTCAATTTTGTTAATGGGTTGGTAGGGCATCAGAAAACAATATTTAGTATTATAAAAAAAGGTCCATGAAGGAGGTTAGTCCAGAATTTGCGTGAGGTGTGAGGGATTTGTTAGGACGATGTCTATGTATAGTGGTTGAGATGATTCTGCATTAAAAAAAAAAAAACTTAATGTGGATGTATATTTTACATTACATTATCTATCAAAATTGCTAGTTGAGATTGCAATATACTTAAAATTGGGTGACCTCGATTTAAGAAATTGCAAAGTTTTGTTGTTTAGTACAAAAAGTAAAGATTCACACATAACTAAGGAAATTGATTACGCAACTATTAGTTAGCAGTCGCTTCGGAAGGCATTAACTTTATTTTCGTGGATGAGTTTCCAAGTGTCGTTGGTCAACTTGTGTGGCACAATGGGCCTCAACCTTCATTAACTTATTCAAGTTTGTTTGGTGTCTTTGTTATGTAAGATATTAAGGACAAGGGTTGGGAACTTGTCATGTCAAAGTTTGTGTGGGAGGTTGTGTGGTTAGTCATTATCACATTCTCATTTTCTACAATGACATAGTTGACTCTATACTCTAGTTTACGTTCTAAACATTGTGATTGGTCAGAGTAACTAGAAGCTTAGTTGCAAGCTTTTTGTTCATGGTGCAAGGAGCATATCTTCATTGAAATTTGTAATGATATGATTAAACACATTAGTGTATTGTCATACCATAAAAAAGAGCATGGGATAAACAAGGACAAACAATATTCAAAGTGTTTTTCTAGTCATTTTGGTTTTAATTTTGGTTGGAATTATGTTGGAAGTTTGAGTTTCACCTTTGTAAGGGGAGCTTTGTTCATGAAACTTGATCACTAGGAGTTTTGGCCAATTTTAAGATAATACATATCGTCAATTTTCCAAAAAAGTGATCAAAATACATGGAAATGAGACTCACATGATATAAGGCAATTTGTTGTCCCATATTAACTGCCATAGAAAATTTCATGAAGGCCCTTTATCTTAAACAAGACTTCATTTTTCTTTTTCTACTAAAAGAAATAAGTAGGATAAAAGGTTAATGACTTCGACCTCTCTCAACGTCCTTTTAACCATTTTTTATTGGACTTTGACAAATTTTGATTGTGCATCGCTTGAATGTCAAAATTGACTTGTTGAGATTGCATAATGTGAGTGCCTTGGAGGTATTTTACACCTTTGAATCTATCTATGGCATCCAAAAAACTATTTTCAATCAATTTATGTATGTATTGCTTTGGATTAATTGATTTGTCAAATTTCAATTATGCCTCATTGAAAAATATAGAAATTGTTCTCTAGTTATCTTACTTCCCAAAGGGGAAAAAATTTCAACATAGACACACATCCAAGCATAAAAAAATAAAATAGTAATGGATATCAACTTCAATCTCGATGTGAAAGCTAGTGTCATCAAATATATATCATTGAATGGACTTGTAAACTACATACTTTAGCATTACACAATATATCTCATGTTGACAAGTGACATTTCCTCATGAGTTCTACATGGCATAACATTAATGTCACACAAAAATTCTAATTATATAAGTTGTCGATGTTATTGCAAACAATAACCATGTATTATATGGTAAGCCATACACAATATTGTCGAAACCACACAAGTCCATCCATACACTAGTCTAAACCAACAAAGATATTGCAACAAGCATGGAGAAAAAAATTTACAAGACAATATCAAAATTTCTAATTTAATGCTCATTAGGGTCTACTCATTCTCATAATGCTCATCATAATATGCCAACTAGAAATTATTATTTACAATGAAGATAAAATCATAGAATATAGTGTTCAATTTGATGTTACAAGTAGCATGGCAATGCTATAATATACACATGAGGGCAATTGTTACCTTATAGAAATTGTTAAATATCAAAAACTACAAAAGAATGTTGGAGGAAGTTATGGGGTTCAGGGAAAATTTTAAGGATGGAAAATTATCTTGACGTTTAAAACATTGGTGAATCTCACTATTCCATAATATGCAAACTATAAAATTTTTATCGGTGTATTTATAAAATTATTCAAATTTATAATGATTTCATATATACTATTTATAGAACGTTGGTGATTTTTAAGGTAAATAATTTTATATTGTAAAATTTGGGCAAATTATTTTTACAAAAAAATGGAAATTGACGAATCTATTTTATGGAGAAATCATGGAAAATTAGCCCGCCTGCGAATATTAGCCCCTAAAATTTTCCATGATGGGGTTTCTTTGTTGATAAGAATTGTTTTCCATGGCCTTCAATTAGTATTTTTGTAATGGGAGTTACTAATGTTGTACCTTTAACATTATTACTCTATACATGCATACATATGCAACCAACAACAATATTCACACGGTTATATAATTAGAACTCATCAAGGAGTCATTTCCCATGCTTTCACTTGCTAATTTCTCTGAACTCATTATAGCAATGATCAATGAAATTATGGACAACTAGACATGCATTCTCACCCCAAATTACCTCAACCTCTAGAGTAATGGCATTTTCTTAATCCCATGAAATTTTTATTTCTTTTGGTGGAGTAGGGATGCTCAATGGAAATAGAGGGACATTAAATTGTTTGACAAAATCCCTACACACCCATTATTGATGAAAACCCTAAACTAGATTCTAGCCCAATATAGGAATTTTAGACCCTTTTCAGTTTATTGGAAAATATTAATATCATTGTTCAAGTTAGTAGCTAGGACTCTATTGTTATTTTAAAGTGACAAATGAAAATCAAGAAGGTTGTTCCCATCCATTAACATTATTTTCTCTTCATTAATAAGTGGTATGAATTCGACCACATGATATGAGAGTATGAAAATATAAAGGTTACCACTACGCATTTAATGTTCAATCTTCATGAAATTATTATCATCATCATGCCTTTTTTCTTAGATTCAATGGGTTATGGTGGTCAATGTCTACTCTTGTAAGTGGATTAAATCAATATGGACATTAGATTTGTCAATCTCTTTCACTTTTAGGTTTTTTCTTAATTTGTTTTATAAAATCCTAATAATTACATAAAAGTATTATAAGAGATGTTTCATTTTCTATGTTAGTATGAAACTTTCATTAACCCCTATTTTTTGAATTTAAAACCCCCTACCAAGTGTATTTTCACTAGTTAAAACTCCCCATCTTCACACGTATTTTTGAAATGTTAAAAATAATTAGAAATGATTTGGGATATTTTTAAAAATTGGCATCGACTAGGTCTAAAATCACATCCTTACCTCCCCATATGGGGTGGGATGGAATGTGACACGTGGGAGGGGACATAGTGACCATCCCTTCTACCACTAATGTGAGGGGACATGACAAGCATTCCCCAAAGGTGGTTTAAAGAGGATATGCTACCTTATGTGCAATCAAAACTCTCTTTATTCCATCTAATTTACTCCAATATTGACCTTACCTATTTCCTTGATTATCCAATGTCCTTTTGATCCCAAATTATTTTTATCTATGATAATTTTGCAGTTTAAATGCTCTGCCTCAATAGCGAGACCTTGAGGCTCAGTTGTTGTGGTTAACATCGAGACTAGTTGTTTCCTTCTATATCCCCCTAATTTCTTCGTTATCATTGTTAGAATTTTATGGTGGTGCCTTTTTTCCATGTGTAACATCCCATCCATGAATGGCTAGATTTGGCCATGTGATGATCCAAGTGGATATTGGTGGCCACCCACCTATTCCACCTATACCTCCAGTCAGTTTCATCAGTTTCCTTGTTTATAGCGGCATTTACTATTTTTATCAGTTTTTCAGGTCCTGAACTTCTGAAGAATTTTTGACCCCCTAAACAGTATTTTTTGAGGTATGCATCAGGCTCATGGACATAGGCATGGGCCTGTAGAAAATCCTATAGTAATCGAAGAGATATTTCCAATGATATATAATATGCACCAAATGGAGATAATATGACCAAGTTACGACCCCAATAAGTTGGCTTACCAACTAACCCCAACGGGGTCCACAAACGCTTGGTGTTCCATCTCTTGGGGTTAGGATTTTGGTTGTTTATGGTTTTCCCATGTTGGTCAATAATAAAAAGGCCCTTTAGCCTCATTATAACACAGTTCATAGGCATGTAGCTGCCACATCTATTCTTAGAGATAAGATACCATTGCCAAAGCTATTTTATTTCTATTTTGTTTGTAAGAATATTTCAGTTATTTTATATTAATGAAATGGATTTTTTATTCTTGTTGCATCTCTGTGTTTATGTTTATTTCTGTATTTTATTACGTTCGTGCATAATTTCGGATCATGTGATCTCATCATGTAAATTGAATTTTAAAATTAAATGGGTTGATTAAGGGACAAAGATTCCAAGAGGTCTGGAGAGGTCATTTTCTTGGGAATTTCAGCTTACTTATTGAAGGGAGGAAAAAATATGAAGTATATGATAGCCATTAAAGGATGGTTGTTGAGCATTGAATGCATGATCTATGGAATGAGACTCTTGTTGTAAATTAATTGGGACACAACACCAGGGAAAAGCCCATGCTGGCTTGGAAACCACAACAAGTCAAAGCAGAAAACAAAAGGATAGGAAAATGAATGAGAGACAGAGTGTTGGCAGGGAATTGTGCAGCAGCAGAAAAATAGAAGCAGAGGACAAATTTGGGGAGGAAGACTTATTCTCATTCATTTTGGAAGGGAGAGGCATTTTCGTAGGGGAAAAAATGAGCATACACAAAAATGTGAGAGGGGGATTCAGACTAGAGTGGGCTGAAAGAGCTTGAATTCCACAAAAGGAGAATCGAGTTGCAGGAGATGGCGCAAAAGAGAGAAGAGGCAACAAGCCTTTGTTTTTCTCTTAGTATTATTTTTCCTTCATTATATAGCTATAGGGTAGAGTTAGGTAGCCTATAGAACTCCCTATGCATTGGTGAATTGTTGAAAAATTGGTGGGTGGAGGAAGACAAACCTCTTGAGTCCCTATTTCAGTTGGTATATTGGCTTTATTCCCTTAAGCAATACCACCTTAGACCCTTGGAATGTGATTCAGGGGTGATAGTTGCAAGTAGCTTGGTTGCAACTTGCCTATGGTTGGGTGGAGAGTCCTTGTCCCAGACTCAATTGCCTTGCAAACTTAAAGATAAGTATCCATTATACTTGTTTATCTGTTGGTGAATCATGATGCATTTTTTGTTGTAATAGTTCTATATTTTGGGATTGTATTTGTTTTGTTAACATGGGAACATATGGATATACCTATACGCGTTTTTGTAATTATAGTTAAAACGAATTCATAAATACATGTGTGTGTATGGCATCTCTGAAATGAAAAATGTTGATAAATGAATTGAACAAATGTGTATGTTACCTTCGAATGTGTTGATGTGTCAAATTGCTTGTTATTGTGGTTCACAAAAAATAATGTGCAGTAGATAGTAAATTCTTTATACATTGATTAATTAGGTTGGATCCATGCAGTAAAACCATGATATGTGTGCTATATTCATATGGGTCATTAAAAACACTTCAGTAAATAACATAAGGACATCATGTCATGCTATAGGCCATAGCAAGATCCATAGGGATTAGGAATAAAACTTGAAAACACCATAGATAGAGACTCTTTCTATTAACATAAAGAGATTACATGGGAGATCATTTCTTAGTAGGGTTAGAGTGTTCTTTTTTATTCTTATTCTCCTAGCTATTGGTTTGTGATTCTACACAAAGAGCGTCATGTTGACGCTGGAGGATTTATTTCTTCTTTGAAGGACAAAAATAGCCTTAGGCCCTTGAAGGAAAGCTTAGTCATCCTTGCATTCTCAGCAGGCTAGATGTCGTATGCTAGCGACATGGTGTCATTTTCTGGCCCAAGGAAGCTTTGGATAGTGCCATAGAGTTTCTTGCAGCCTTGACATGGATTTTGACACTATCAGTGTTTGGTAGGCGAGTTGGAGACCTTTCAAGAGGTAAGGGTGGCAGAAGTTCTTACGCCAACATGCTTGGAATTCCATGTTCGAGAACAGGGAATGCAGATGGGCTAGGAACTCATTAGCGCTATATTGGCCCAAGCTCAAGAGGGGTAGCACCATAGGCCACCTTGATAAACCAGCAATGTCGACACTAAGTATTGGCATTGATCTGGAGGTCTGCAGGACCTCTGAGATAGATCCATGGTTAAAATTACCAACTCAGGGAAATCATGGTAGAGTTGAGACTTTCTTGAAGGAAAATCGTAAAGATCCCCTTCTGATGCATTGCATAAGGTAGGGTCAAGATCCCTTAGTCGATCCATGATGGAGATCGAGTGCTAGTTCGATGTGGCGCTAAGAGGAGCACCATAGAATTATAGCATGGTCTGCCTAAACCTTATCCTACCCCTGGAAGGTAACCCTAGATGTGGAGGTTCTCGATTGGCGCAACCAGATTTCCCTTTAACGTGATTGAACGAGGAAGGTTGATGTGGCCTAGAATATTTACCCTGGAATATTGTTATAGGAAGCAAGCGAACTAACTAGGATGATTTCAATCGAGATGTGTTGGCTGACATGCCTTCCTAGTGGTATTTACATTGGTTGCTAGCGAAACCCACAAGGAATGTAAGGTTGGCGCCCCTTCTCAAAGTAAATTGGTTGCACCTTGGAAGGTTGACGGGATGAGCTGGCAGATACGCCCTCCTAGGGGCCATGCCATTGGTCAGGAGTGGACCCCCTTGGACTAATCAACTATTTTAGGTTAGCCACATAAAATTTGCAAGGGTGTAGGCAAAAGTGAGCCAAGTTAGTGCGTCAAGATAAAATTCGGTGGAATGACGTGTCTCGGAGGGACCCACCCGACTATTTAGGAAGTGGCGCAAGGAGAAAGTGTTGGGATCATAGGAGGGGGATGACATCACCTGATACCACCTTGGAATTCACACCCCGTAGGTATCGAGAAGTGTGGTGGGGTAGGGCATCGGGATAAATCCAACAAGATGATGTCTCCTGGTTGCTTCACCATTATTCGAGAAGTGGCCCCACCATCCATGCAAGCCCATTAATGAAGCCCAGTATTTAGTAAAAGGGCATTCTCCAGAGTGCACTGAGAGGGACCCAATAGGATGATTTAAGTCGGTTGCCTTCACCATACACACAATCTTGGCAGTATTTTCATTGGTGGAAGGAGGTCCCATGGCTAGGTCAACCCGACGCTCTGAACCCGTAGAAATATGAATTCAATAATAGCAACCATGCTATGCAACACAAGCAATCACAGGATCATGCAATCATTCACATGCACACGCATCTAAATTTAAACGTTAGTCACTGTTGGCACCCTGTAATCAACGAGATTGGCAAAAGTCTGACTACAGGGAGACCATCGTTTCAACCACTTTGGGATTCTAGGATCTAGCCCTCCTGAATCCGGAGAGGGATCTCTCCAATAACTGCAAAGATGGATTTATCTTTAAAGGCTCTTGGGTGATGATATTAGGCTAGTTATGAAGGCCGAGGGTTTTGTTTTGTATTGGATGGTTGAGCATGATTACTGTTTGAGGTGGAAAGTTCTAACTGGAAAGAGTTCCAAAGGTGTGAAGTTGCAAGCAATCAGAACAAGCTTTGGCCAAAAAGATAGGTAACTGCTGGTTTTAGTCCATTGGGCTATGGATTCATAATAGGGTTTAATTGAAACAACAAGGTTCAAGAGTGGTCCATGGGGAAATCCATCTATGTCTAAGGATCTCTTTAAAGTTGATTTTATAGAATGAAATGATACAACAAGAAGGGGAATTAAACATATGAAGAACAAAGAGCAGCCCAAGATCTGGTAAGTACTTTGAAACTAGCCAGCTTTTGACATACGCTTAAGAAAGACATAAAAGTAATCTAAGATCTGGTAAGTACTTTGAAACTATCTAGCTTTTGATGCACTTTCAATAGAAAACATATAAAAACAAAGGGAAACTTTAAAAGCAACTGTTAGAGAAGAAACTAGCAGGCAAGGCTCACCAAAAACCTCTCCTAGCTCTACTTTACTTGGTAAACTTTCAAGACAAACACATAAGATAACAAAGAATGGTCTAGGATCTAGTAAGTACTTTGAAACTAGTGAGCTTTTAACACATTCCAAGGGAAACTTTCAGATAGTCTTTTGGGATAAAACTAGGACAGGGCTCACCATAACTTCCTTAGTTCATCTCTACTTAACATAAACTAAAACTAACATTCAAGAATAATATTTAGCTAAGACAGTAGGACGAGGGAACGCCAGCATTCCTAACTGCTCAACTGAATTAAATCATTCCTAAACAACACAAATTTGAAGAAAACATTTAGATAAAGCTTATCAGTCAGAGAAGGGTACTGATATATAGTAAATCCTAACTCTATGCTTGTTGTTCTTTATAAGAGAAGATGGACAAAGTGAAAACAGAAATAAAATAACAATTTAAAATAAGAAATAACATCACCGTTGACATAGACCAGGATCCCATAAATCAGCTTATATTGATGCTCCAAACCAGTTACAGCTTTAAGTCCAATGTTTCAGTTCAGCAATCATCTACACTTCCCAGACTAACTTATCTAATCACAAGCAGAGCTTCAAGAGCCCATGAACACTATTTACAAGTAGAAGTTTCAAGCTCAAGTATATTTCAAAGTTCAGCAACCAACATTTTCTCATCTTCTACAGCAGTATTTATAGAAGGAATGAGGAGGTGGGAGAGGATAAAATATCTCCCAGGTCAATTAATATAGACTTAATGCTTCTCGGCCTTTGAGGGGCTCAATGGAGAAGTTTATAGATGTTATGTCTGTATTAATTGTTTTACATTTAAGAATTAAGCTCGGTGGGAGATTTTATTGACATTTAAGGCTCTGTGTCATGTTATAGTAATGCTGCTGATATTTTTGCATTAAGTTTCTTCAACAGAAGTAACTATTCAGCTGCGTTGAGGCAAATTTCTGATTTTATGATCATAACTCGGCCTTTGTTCAATGCCTGTGGCTACAAGTGGCAATGGGTAGGTGAGAGGAATCAATTTGCCTCTGATGTGGCAGTGGAGGCTCTTCATGACTGATAAATCTTTTGATTTGTCTTTAAGTCTGTTTTAATTTGGAGGATTAGGCTTTTGATTTTCAATCTTAGCCGTAATCTTTCAAAATTGTCTTCAATCCTTTGTTCTATTGTGTTAGGTCTTCAACACTGATACTCTTTTGTTTGATTTAATTTACTGTGTCTTGTTGATGTGCAGGTTTTCATAGGGCCCATATGGCATCCATGCCCATGAAGCATCGATGAAACGTGGCGTGGAACCCTGTGAATGGCTTCTCTTTTATGAATCAAATGCACGGGAATCGTCACCCCCGGCCTTTGGCTTTTCTTCAATATAATGAAAAAACCATTAAATCTTGCAAAATATAAACAATACTATAAAATCCTGCATTTTTAGGGAAAAAATACTTTAGAGGGTGTGGGGAGGAGCGAGGCCATTGGATGGAAGCATCCAACGGTGGAGATCTGTGCGCAGTGGTTAAAAGGGAGCAGCGGGAGCAAATGGTGGAAGAATTAAGTTAGGACCATTGATCTATAATCAACCATGAAGATCAACGGTCGGCATTAGAAGTGAAACAATAATGCGAAGGGGTCACATTACTTGGAAAATGAAAGAAAATGTGAGAAATAAGTTCAAAAACCCTTTGGCGGAGGAAATTGCAAAGGAAATGGAATTGGGGATTCGGGATGATTGTGGGCTGTCGGATGAGATCGGCCCATGAGATCAACAGCGGAGATCGTGCGTTGAAAACCTTTGGCGAGGGTGGAGGGCTATAGTGTAAGGTCAGATTAAATTTGGGCCATTGATATGCAAATATCAACAGTGGGAGTCGCACGCGATAAAACATAATAGAAATGGGGAAGGTGGTTTCGGGAGGTAAAACCACTGTTTTCGCATGAGAAAAAGGCGGGGAGGCAGTTTTGCCTTTTTGAATGCGATATGCATTCCTTCCCGACACATGGCTTTTCAAAACCACCTATATTGTGCGGCCCTTAGGAAATTATTGTTCGCGCTAAAAGTTACACGATATGGAACATGAACCGTTAGATCTGGGGACTCAGATCTAATGGTGGGGAAGTGAATGCGATATGAGATAGATGCGCGGATGGAAGCAGGGAGGGCGGATTCAATCTAGGTCATTGGATGTAGAAGATCGACGGTCAGGATTGAATCTGGGGCTAAAACGAAATAATATACAGGCGGATAAAGGATGAAGAAGGACCGTTGGTCTGCAGAGATCAACGGCTAGGATTGGCCAAAAAACATTATGAGCGGGGCTGCATATTTTTAACCGAAGTCAGGAGATGTGATCTGGACCGTCCGATCTGGACACGTGGATGGCCCAGATGCAATCGGGGCTCGGCAATCGGCTGGGGCAAGAACTTGTATGGCACCGATGCGATTGAGCGCTGGCCATCGATCTGCAGATCAGATCGACGATGGGAAATAAATCGGAGGGGTTTGAAGGTGGAGGAAAGGTTAATGATCGGAAAAAATGCAGGCTGTTAGATCTGGGAAGGCGGGGAGGAGATCAACGACTCCCGGTTGATCGAGGGATGACCAATTAGGGAGAGGAAATAACATATGCGAAATGTTCCCTTTGAAAATTTCCGATGCGATGATGCGCGGGTCGTTTGATCGGCTTGAGATCAACGGCAAATATTGTTTCAAAACTTGCAACAGCGGAAACCCTTTAATACTTATGAAAACCAAAAAATTTATGAAATACAAAAGGTTTTATGTATCGGGCAGGTTATATATATGATATAGCTTGGTGCCCGTCTGCGGGGCCACTGGTCTATATGGAATGTGATAGGCCCAGGGCTTATACGTATAAGGGCCAATCGCATTGGAAGGTCAGGCTCGGTCTTTCAATCTACCCATTTGGAATTTTGCAATGCGATTGGCGCTTCGGGACTTTTACTCTTGGTCCCGGGCGTAATTTATATGGAGGAAACCAGAAAGCGAGAGTATATACAAAGGAACTCAATTGCATCAGAAAAATTGATGCAGGGCTTTCCAATCTACCCATTTATATTAAAAAACATTGTATGGGCGCGTTTAGACCAAACTTTAGGAAAAAGTGGGTTTATGACTTTACAAAGGAAAATATCAATCGGAGGTGGAAATATACAATGTTTTAGCGCCCGATTGCGGGCACAGGGGTTATATGGAGCGATAAGAAGATTGAGGGTTGTGTACAAAGGGCTTAATCGCATCAGAGGTTTTAATAGGGCAAATAGACCTGCGCATCCCGATTTCTCCAATGCGATAAGCGACGAAAAGGCTTAGCACCTGGTTCTAGGGCATGGGCACATGGAAGAGAAGTGGTTTAGGATTTAGCCCAAAGGGGCTTAAACCCTTAGTGAAAAAGCTTATTTTTTATGAAATATTCAGAGTTTTCTGATGGATTTGGGGGTTTCGACAGAGTTAAAAAGGATTTTTAAACTCTGCAAGGTGGGTTTTATGAAGGGGGAAATGGAAAAAAGGGAAAATAGAGGAAGTTTATGAGGAAAAGAGGAGGAAAAATGAAGGTTAGTTTTGAGGTGGGGGGAAGGGAAAAATGGCTTTTGCAACAGTCTTTTATCTATGGAATTAGCAGAATTTCTGAGTTTGAAATGGAAACAACAATGAAGATTGAACCAAGGGCATGATGTCTCCAAGAGTCTTCAAGAGATAACATTTTTTAGCAATAAAACTTGTTTCTTGAAGGCTCAAAAATTGTTTTAGCCACCTTTTGATATAACAAATTTTATAGGTGGATAACAGTCACATGTCTCAAAATCTAAGACCTAAATGTGTGCATTTTACATACCATCATAGTGTTCAAAAATAAAAATATATATGCACATGTGTATGTATATATCGACTTGTTTACAATCATGCATTTATAGGTACAAAGGAATCAATATTTTACTGAAGCTTATATATTTACATATGTGCATGTGTGTGTGCCCGTATAATTGGATGGGAACATCCAATGGCCCGTAAATGATATAGCACCTCAAGAGATTAGAGGCATGAAGTTGCGCATCTTTTAGGAAGACAAATGATTGATAAATGGTTAGTTGCAAGTATTTGATATAACAACAAGGATCATGGTTAGTTATTAAAGAGTTGCATGAGTAGAGTGCATGTTGACTGGGACAGTGTTATGAAATGTGCTTGCTTGAGTTTTATGTGTTAGACTCCTGTAATTCATAGTATCACAAGGTGACTGATTATTTCTGATTAGATTGTTTATATTGAAAATAAAATTCCATGGTTTTCATTTATTTCCAACAAAGAACTGCTGGTTAAAAGAGGGAAAATAATGGCTTCTCCTAGGTTGGAAATCCCGGTACAAGTTAAAGGCACATAAATAATTTTTTGGAAAAGCATTTAGAACTTATCCTAAGTTCTAAAACATCACCAACAAAAAGGATTTCCGACATTTAAAAATTATCATATATTTTATGATTTTTATTTAAATGTACCCTTTACCTTTCCATCGCATCACGAACCTTCGGCTACCCAAAAAACCTGTCAAATCACACATTGTTAACCTTCGTTCACTTACCCGCTCATCTACCTCACCTCGCATACATCTGACGGTCTTCAACACATTTCGCACCCCCCTCGGCCTTCGAACTTTAACCAAAAGGGGGGGGGCAAAATGAGTGGTATCCCTTACCATCATTCCTGCTACATGGCGTGTCCATGCTAATTCGCCTCCCCCCCCGATACCATTCACTGCTCTTTGGCCCCTCCGAAATTGTTTTCCCTCTGCTTCGATACAAACTCCTGCCACCATTTCTCCACATCCATCCACCAATCTATTGATCCACATCAACCTACAGATTCTCACCACCATTGCTCCACGTCCACCTACCAAATCCTGCCACCGTTACGTCACGTCGACTCCCGCCGCCACTGCTCAACCAACTCTTGCCATTGCAATTGTTCCACATAGCCGCTCCACACCATCCTCGTCTGAGGTTTATTGAATCATTGTTGTATGTTTTAAAAGGAAGCAGTGGGTTTTCCGTTTAAAACTCCACTGCAACAGTAAATGACACAGCAAAGACAGAGGCAATTAGAAATAGAATGGCCATCGTGATAGCCAGCACAGCAATCAAATCAACTTAATCAGCCAGCGCAGCACCAAAATTAATTATCCAGCAACGGTTTTCTGAAAAAAGCAGGCCCATATGTCATATTTATTTTATCATGGCCTCTTCATGATCCCAAGAGTCAAATTTTTCTTACTGTGTAATAAATAACTAATTGACGAAGCAGATATGGAAATCGTTGATGTCAGACTTATATTATCGTGGCTACCGCATGATTACACTTGTCAATTTTTTCTTACTTTGTAGATAATAACAAATTGCCGAAGTAGATAATACAATCATTGCTTTCATTTGCAATATCAAGGATAGATTTGGAGGGAAAAAACCATTGTAAAATGCTCATATAGTTGTAAACACTTCTTTCGATGAATGATTAAAGGACTCCTATGTTTCCAGATTCTTGTTTTATTTTTTAATGGTGATGTAATCCTTCATGTTATTTTCTTTTCTTTATTCCACCATTGCTTTATTTCTTTACTGTTGATAAGAAAATTTTGTTCCGGATTTTTCATCGAGCACCCTACTCAGACTTTGGAATACTATCTATGTTTTCCTCTGAAATTTGAGTGTAGAATTCAGATAAGGTCTGATTTGAATTCACATTGAACCTTAACCTCTCCTCCTTCTCCATTTCACAAACTATAACGATCCATTGACATGACTAGCTTGCTTGGTTACACATGATCTCATTTATTCATTCATTTAAATATGTTTACACTTGTTTGACTCCATAGCCCAATGGCCCTCTTCTGTTGTCTCCACCACAAATATTCAAACAAAACTTCTATGCACTAATAGCTAGCCTAAAATTCCCAATCAACAAAGCTATATCTAAGAGAAATATCCCTCTCTAGGCCTAGGAGGGCTAGATCCTAGGCCTGAAGTGGTTTTGATGTTGGCCCTCCGAGATTATGTCTTCAACCTTTGGAATTACAAGGCGCTAACAGTATGGAAGACCTATAATGATTTTTTGTGAAGAGATAATTACAAGTATGATAAATTTTAATATAACATGATATTCTTCTAATGGATTCTTTGAAGTTACAGAGGCCATGGTTGTTTTTAACCTTAATAGGAAGGTTGACTTATTCTTGTGTTTAACATGTTGATTGAAAATAATAGTGTGGCCTCAAAAGAAAGGATGATATTAAATAGTGTTGTTAGAGTGGGTCAAATATTGAACTCTAGTTTTTTCTTCAGCATGATGATGATTATGAATAATATCAATACACATGTATTGCTAAATTTTGAAAACAAGCTTATTTATGTGATAATTGGTGTCCTAGTTTATGACATGTGGTTAATAATGATCTTAAGGATGTGTAACAACTGCAGGATTCCATACTTGGCCCTCAACCACGCATCGATCGCTTAATGGAATCGTACGCAACCACCCAAACCCACTTACCACCCCTCGCTCCATGCGAAAACCACCACCTTGCTCGCGAAAACCACTTTTCCCCTTCATGCCAAAACTCTATGTTACACCATTTTTTGGTCATCTAACCTGTTATTATTAGATGGAACTAAGTACACCGTGTAAGACCAATTTTACCCTAAGTAAAATTGCTTTCACTATGAAAAAATAACTTAGTAAACCACCTTTATTAAGTTGTTTATGGTATAATAGGAAACTCCATGAGGAAATATTTAATAAATCTACATTTGTTTGATTTTCCTCAAGGAATAATTAGTTAAACAACAATTTAATTAATATTCCTGGTCATATTGAACCCAAAACAGGAAAATTAATTAGATAAATTATTATTTATCTTATTATTTTCTAGCAATAATTATTTAAACCTTATTTAAATAATATTCCTTGTTAAATTTGACTAAATCATTCATAAATAATTAAATAAATCATTATTTATTTGATTATTACTCAACCACATCCTTAAAATAATAAATAAATCATTTATTTATTTATTATTTACAAATAAAGGGATTTCACCCAAGTCAAATCTTTTTTCCCTCCAACAAATGTAATAAAATATTCCATAAAAGTTGGATCTAGAATTGGTTAATAATATTTTAATTATGCACCAATATCTGGACTAACTCAATATTTTGTTATAAATAGAAGGGTTTTTCCATTCACTCACTACCTTTTTTTGCCTAAAGATCACTCTGGATCTATACTTTTGGTCTGAATTTGATCCACCATCATGGTCATATTTTTCTATCTTTTTGATTTTGAGCTCCCTTTGAGTTCCATTTTTGTCTGGGTTTTCTACATCATCAAGAGAGAGTGATTTTAGATCTTAAGTGTTGAGTACTTACAAGAACCCATCCCATTGAGGAGAACTGGTAACATACTTCTATGTTTTCCTCCCAGGTGCCATTAATACAAAATTCATTCAACATATTCTTGTCTTGTTTATTGGATGCATGGAGCAACTCTTGTTTTTATTTACTGCTTAATGTCTTTTGATGCATAGATCTAGATTTTTGCAGCATTTATATTGGTCACCTAATTGCAAATCTAAAGATATTGGCAGCCATCTTTGTTGTTAGGGTTATTTTTTATGCACAGTTAAAGTGTTGTTTTTTCATACACTTGCGATTAAGATTCATACTAACAACTGGCGACTCCACACGGGTTTACGATTACGCCCTCTGTCTTTTTTCAGATCCCTACATGTCCAGCTACTTCGAACCCTTGGATTTCTCTTCAGTTTCTTGTTTTTCTTTTCTTGATGTTGTATTTAACCTATAAAACCCTAAAAAATTAAAAATTCCAACTTACATGTGTTTCTGGACCTATTGCGCAGGTGATAGACATCAACCACAGCTAAGACGACACATTCAACGAAACCTGCTCTCGAGAGTGCCGGAAGTGTAGGTTGCACTTTTTGGGCCAAAACCTGCTACCTGAACATCAAGAGCGTAAAAAACAGGCTTAAAACTGCGACCTCTATAGAAATCAAGTCAGAAACTGTGACCTGGACTTTTTGCGGGAGTTTTTCTGAAATTTGTATGGGTTTGTCTAGGCCTTTGTTCAGGGTTGTCTGACCTTCTTCTCCACCTTTTTTGGACCTGTACTTTTTCTGTTTTACTCATTTAAGTGGGAACCTATCCCTCTATGGCTTCAGTACCCTCCACCTTTTGTGGAAGAGTTTTAGCTGCTGCAGGTTGTCTGAAATTTCAGAGTGTTCAGCCTTTTTTCAAATCTGATACCTTACCTTCAAATCCACTTCAAATTGGCTATTTATCCATCCAAAACACCTCCTTTTAGTTTTGTTTGGGTTTTCCTCTAGGGTCCCCTTTGCTTCCCTCCAAGTTATAGCCTTTCGCCACCTCATTTACAGCAATTTTTCCTCTGATTTTTTGTTGTTTGTCTGCACCTATTTCCAGCAGATCTAACCTTTAGATCCCTACCCCTCCTGACCTTAGATCTATTGGATATTTTGGTGTGTTTTGACTATTTTTTTTTCCCACCTACAGACTAGTTGTGGAGAGGCCCACCTCCTTGGGTTTAGATTAATGCATAATTAGCTATTTATTTTATGTTATTTTAGTTTCACATACTGTTATCTACAAGTTTATTTATAGTTATACAGCACACTTTTTCTTTTTCTCTACAAATGTCTGGGTTTAAAAATTAAAATTTACACACACACCCTAAGTGAAGAAGAGCTTGGTTAACACCACCAAGAAAAGACTTTAACATTTAAATCAATTGTGTAGAAATTTGAATAATAGCTGAATTATTCACCGAGATTATCCTGATTACACACTATTTAAGCTTCATGCATAATACATAACCTCTTCTAAAATTGATCATCAATTTGCGGAAATAGAAGCAGTCGCATGCGCACATTAAAACATAATCAAGCACACATATAACACAGTATGTAATGGGGAAAGCTTACAGCTGAAAACCCCCAACTATCTGTATATTATAATGATAGAGAACATGTAACAATACATAGCAAAAATCTCCTCACAGCTCTCAGCACTATCTCACATGCTACACACAAACTAGCTCATATATGAACAAGTCACAAGTTCAAATCTCTTCCACCTGTCTGCCTACCTCTACTGCGCAATCATAGATGAATAATGATGAGATCCAAGTTCGAATCCCACTGGCTTGTACTGCGCAATCATCATTGGCAATCTCAATCAATGTGTGTGCAAATCTCATGCACAGCTATAGTCACAACTGATAGTAGACTCAGCCTTTCACCCACCTCTAACACTGGTCTCTACTGAACTGTCCATGCATTGCAGTTAACTGATGTATTCTTTAGTTGATTTATGAGTTAATAATTAGTGAATTAATTAATAATTAATTCACACCACTCTTCACTAGTGTATTTATCAGTTAGACTAAATACAACTAGTTCAACTAAGTTAAACCGAACACAACTCCACCAACTGTCTCATCAACTCCACCAAACTCTGCCACATGAGTTCTAACTGAAGTCAACCATGCAATAGCTCAACTAACCCTTAGGAAAAGCTTATTTCCTTCTGTCAGCTGCATGTGCCACATCCAAGCATCAAACTGAAGTGCTCCAAGAGGATAAGATAATGTTTATAGTCCAAATATCATTAAGGGCTAATAATATTTCACTAATCTATTTTTAGACTGGCAGTCTAAAAATAGACTTCGCCCAATGTCTAAAAATAGAGGTCCATATATTTTTACCAACTTTACCAATCATCCATAAATAGCATCCTGCAACTCATAGACCATGATCCATATGTCTAAAAATAGACATAGTCTAAAAATAGACATTGCGCCAAAAATAGCCTACGGACCCACTTAGTGAAGGCAACTTCTTTTCACTAAGCTCCATCATCTTGTTGCATTTTCAACACTCCCTCTCAACAAGATATGGATTATCTGCAACCCCTATCCTGCCTCTGTGATATTTGAATTTGCTCTTGGTGAGCGCCTTCGTCAAGATATCAGCATCCTGATCCTCCGTGGGAATGTATGAAAGTAACATGATTCTCCGCTGCACACAATCTCTGATATGATGGTACCTGATGTCGATGTGTTTGGATCTATCATGAAATACTGGATTAGCTGAGAGTTTAATGCAACTCTGTTTATCACAATAAATCACAGTAGGCTCCAAGTGTGACCCGAACAACCCGACCAGGATCTTCCTCATCCATATGGCCTCGCATGCAGCCAAGCTTGCTGCCATATACTCAGCCTCTGCAGAACTGAGTGCCACGGATCTCTTCTTCCTGATGTACCAAGAAATTGCTGTCGACCCGATACTGAATATCCCTCTAGATGTGCTCTTTCTATCCGTTGGGCTCCCTGCCCAATCTGCATCCGTGAAGCCACACAGCTTCACCTCATCCTCTTGTCTGTACCACAAGCCATATCCCGATGTGCCTCTAAGATAACACAATACATGCTTTCCTGCCTTCCAGAAGAGCTTGGTAGGCTTAACCATAGCTTGTGAAAGCTGGTTAACAACATAGCATATATCGGGTCGTGTATTGACCAGATACATAAGCGACCCCACCAACTGTCGATAAACAGTGGCATCCACTACCTCTGCTGAAGTAGCATCCTCCTTCCTCCAACCTCCGGGAAGAGGAGTATCAATAGGCTTGCAGCCATGCATGTTGAACTTATCCAGTATTTCCCGGGCATACTTACCCTGAGAAACAAATAGTCCATCACTGCGCTGCCAAATTTCCAATCCCAGGAAATAATGAAGGAGGCCCAAGTCCTTCATCTCAAACTCTCTAGCAAGATCCTCCTTGCATGAAAGTATCAACAACTCATCACCCATCAAAATCAAATCATCTACATAAAGTACAATGATCAGCAACTTACCCTCCACCACAATCTGGTATAGGTTAGGATCCGCCTCACTCTTGGAGAATCCAAGTCCAGTGAAATAATTGTCTATCCGTGTGTACCAAGCACGAGGTGCTTGTTTCAACCCATGCAGCGCTCTCTTGAGCCTGCACACATGCGACTCACTGCTGAAGATCTCGAAACCTTCGGGCTGCTCTATGTACACCTCCTCCTCAATGACTTCGTTGAGGAACGCAGTCTTCACATCCATCTGATGAATGTGCCACCCCATCTGCACTGAGAGAGCTAGGATCGTCCGTATGGAAGAATACCTTGCGACAGGTGCAAAGGTCTCCTCATAATCGATCCCCTCTATCTGTGAGAAGCCTCGGGCAAAAAATATTTCCTTGTACTTCTCCACACTCCCGTCAGCTGCCTACTTCACTTTGTAGATCCATCTCGAACCCACCACTGATTTCCCTTCCGGCCTTGGGACAATCTCCCATGCACTGTTTTTGACAATCGAATCATACTCTTCCACCATGGCATCTACCCATGCGGGGTCCTCCACAGCTTCCTCGAAAGAGGATGGCTCTATCACGACACATTTTCTCACAAGAGCCATGTATCTAGTGTACCGATCCAGTGACTGTCTCTGTCTATGCTGTGCTGTAGGTGGTCCTACAAACTTCTCTGCATCTTGAGCCAATCGCTCAGCTTCTGTAGTGTGCTTGCGCCCTCTGATGGTTGGTGCTGCATGAGTGGTCTCTTCCACTCCATGAACTTCCTCTTGTGGCTGATCCACATTCGGAAGCTCATCCTTAGGAACTAATAGCTCCTCATATGCATGCAAGTGTGGCTCCCTCTCAAGCGAACACTTCATGGCTTTCTCCTCCTGAAATTTGATATCCCGTCGCACAACAGTCTTGCGACTGTCTGGAAAATACACACGATAGTTGTGGGGCATATCGGTGTACCCCACAAATATCCCAACCTCTGCAGTTGGCTCCAGCTTCTTCCTGGCATCCTTCGTCACATGAATGTAAACAGGTGAACCAAAAATCCTCAAATGGGAAATATCAGGCCTCTTACCAGAAAACGCCTCCTCGGGTGTACTCATGCCAAGTATCTTGTGAGGACAACGGTTATGCACATATACTGCAGTATTGCATGCCTCCGCCCACAAGTGAATGGGTAGGCCCTGATCATGCAACATCGCCCGTGCAGCACCCACGATCGTTCTGTTCTTCCGCTCAGCAACCCCGTTCTGCTGTGGGTTATGAGGTGCTATGAGCTCTCTTCGAATCCCTTCTGCGCTGCAAAAGTCCTTGAATTCACCAGAGATGAATTCACCACCATTGTCGCTCCTAAGAGCCTTCACATGCTTCCACGATTCCTTCTCAACCAGTGCCTTGAACTCACAGAAATTTGAGTATGTCTCGCTTCTCTTCTGCATGAAGAAGATCCAACACTTCCAATAATAATCATCAACAAAGATCACATAGTACATGTGCTTTTCTGTCGAAGCTACTGAGAAAGGTCCACACACGTCTGTGTGAATTCTCTCAAGGATCGTCGTGGCATGACTATCCTTCTCGTGAAAGGTGGCTTTCACAAATTTTCCCAAAGTACACCCCTTGCACTGATCTGACTGCGCAAGAGTGCCTTTAGGAAGCCCAGTAGAAATCTGCTGCAGTATCTTCAAAGCTCCATGGTGAAGGTGGCCCAATCTCTGGTGCCACAGCTCGCCATCATCCCGGCTCACCACTCCTTCTGCCTTGCATGCCATTGCTACGCAGCCATCTACTTGCAATTGATAAAGGTTCTTGACTCGAACCCCTATCTTTCGGGTTTCTCCAGTTGTCTTATTGCGCAGGAAAGCCTTTCCCTTGTTGAAGACAACATCATATCCCTTTTCTTCTAACATCGCCACAGAGATAAGATTCTTCTTCAATCCTAGAACATGCATCACTTCCTTCAATACGAAGGGTTTACCAGAGTCCCTCTCAAAGGAAATGGTACCGATACCGGTCTAGCTATCTACCATCATCGCCCATCTCGATTGTGCACTCCAGATCTTTCTCATTCTAGATCGAGAAAACAAATAAAAATCTCGATCTCTGTCTGTTAAAAGATGCATTTGTCAGAACCACTAAACCCATCACTTGATACCAAGCATGCGGTCGGTGAAAAATTTAGCTCAAGCTGAGGCTAAGGCCTCTCTGGCTAAGTCCGGCGGCACCTTATTTTTCTTCTTTTGCGGACAATTTGTGGCATAATGTTCGTGTTGGTGACAGTGAAAACACTTCACCTTGGACATGTCCTGCTTCTTGCCTTTCGCACCGGAATGAGAAGCTTTCTTGCTCTTCCCCTTCTTTTCTTTGGCAGCCAAAGCACAATTTTCTTCATCAGATGCCTTTGATGAAGATCCGTCCCTGGTATTTCGCCTTATCTCCTCTTGCACAAGATTCGACCAAAGTCGCTCCCATCCTGGCAATTTCTCCCGACCATTGACAGAATCCTGATAGGCATGCCAACTCTTCGGAATACCAAGGAGAGCCAAGCTCACCAATTCCTCATCATCTACAGTCACCCCCACACTTCCCAGCTCATCCCTGCATTGGATGAACTTCGTGAGGTACTTGGGCATATTGTCGCCTTTCTCCATCTTTATGTGTCTGAGTTTATCCTTGAGTGCCAACTTCCTTTGGTCGCTCTTGCTTTGGAATAAATCTGTCAACGCTTTCCACATCAAGTATGGAGAATATTTTCCATGCAGGTTGGATACAATGTGATCCTTCACGCCCTCCAACAGAATCCTTCGACATTTTGTTGTCTTCTTTTGCCAAGCCTCAACTTGAGCAGCATCAGTAGGCTTTGGGACTTCAGAATCTATGAACTCCTTCAACCCATTGTCATATAACACCACCTCCATCCTGTCCTTCCATGCAATATAATTCGAGCTACCCTCAAGGGCATACTCCAATCGCAATCCGTTGAAAGACATTTTGACTTCGACACCAAGAAACACTGCTACAAATTCGAATTCCACCAGCTCAAAACTCAACCGCTTCTGATCTGTGAGAACAAAGTATTTCTAGCACAGAGATCGACTGTAGGGGCATTTACTGGATATATCACCTTTCAAAGAAAGGATGGATCTAGAGGCTACCTGGCCCGCTTACAGACTTTGTCTACCGAAATAAATTGTAATCATTGTAATAGATCCGATGATCAATTTCGCTCCGATACCATGTAGAAATTTGAATAATAGCTTAATTATTCACCGAGATTATCCTGATTACACACTATTTAAGCTTCATGCATAATAGATAACCTCTTCTACAATTGATCATCACTTTGCGGAAATAGAAGCAGTCACATGCACACATTCACATATAACACAGTATGTAATGGGGAAAGCTTATAGCTGAAAACCCCCAACTATCTGTATATTATAATGATAGAGAAAATGTAACAATACATAGCACAAAGCTCCTCACAGCTCTCAGCACTATCTCACATGCTACACACAAACTAGCTCAGATATGAACAAGTCACAAGTTCAAATCTCTTCCACCTGTCTGCCTACCTCTACTTCGCAATCCAAGATGAATAATGATGAGATCCAAGTTCGAATCCCACTGGCTTGTACTGCGCAATCCTCATTGGAAATCTCAATCAATGTGTGTGCAAATCTCATGCACAGCTATAGTCACAACTGATGAATTCTTTAGTTGATTTATGAGTTAATAATTAGTGAATTAATTAATAATTAATTCACACCACTCATCACTAGTGTATTTATCAGTTATACTAAATAAAACTAGTTCAACTAAGTTAAACCGAACACAACTCCACCAACTGTCTCATCAACTCCACCAAACTCTGCCACATGAGTTCTAACTGAAGTCAACCATGCGATAGCTCAACTAACCCTTAGGAAAAGCGTATTTCCTTCTGTTAGCTACATGTGCCACATGCAAGCATCAAACTGAAGTGCTCCAAGAGGATAAGATAATGTTTATAGTCCAAATATTATTAAGAGCTAATAATATTTGACTGATCTATTTTTAGACTGGCAGTCTAAAAATAGACTTTGCCCAATGTCTAAAAATAGAGTTCCATCTATTTTTACCAACTTGACCAATCATCCATAAATAGCATCCTGCAACTCATAGACCATGATCCATATGTCTAAAAATAGACATAGTCTAAAAATAGACATAGTCTAAAAATAGACTTTGTGCCAAAAATAGCTTGCGGGCCCACTTAGTGAAGGTGACTTCTTTTCACTAAGCTCCATCATCTTGTTGCATTTTCAACAAATTGATCCTACACCTCTCTGCCCTTGTTTCGGCATTGTAATCAGTTGATCCTACACCTCTTCGCCCTTGTTGGTCTCTCTTCCCTTTGTGTTGTGTTTGTACCATCATCATTGCACCACCAAGGCATTTATCCCAGAGACTTCTTGGCCTTCATCCTCAGTTTCTAGTAGGAATACTTACTCATCCAAGTAGGATTTGAATTAGTCCTCCACCGAGTCCACACTCCGACTCCTCTTCTAGTTCATTGGGTTCCCCTTCTGGTTCTGCCCCCGGTTCTCCCCCTATCACCTTCACCATGTCTGGTTCAGGACCTAACATTGATGGTAGCCCCGACCCTAATGTTGGGAATACCACTAGTGGAGCCGCAACTGGAACTACCCTGGCTGTGCCCTTGCTCCCCTATATGGCAGGCCTCAGTCATCTCAATTTTAACCAGTTGATCAATGACCCTATACACCATGACGCTAGTTGGCCTACTATGTCGAGCAAGCTCCCCTCTGACGTTCCCAAGTTTGAAGGTCTTGCTGGAGAAGATCCCACAAATCATGTTCAATCTTTCCGCATGTGGTGTTCATCTAACTCCCTTATCGATGACTCTGTCCATCTTCGGTTGTTCCAACATACGCTTACTGGCGAAGCTTCTAAGTGGTATGTTGATCAGTTCTCATCCTCTCATACCACCTTTGTGACTCTTGCCCGGGATTTTCTGTCTTATTTCAAGCTTCCCCTTCATTATGACACTGGTACCAAACTTTTGACTTCTTTCCGCCAATCGTCTGCAACCCTCTTATCCGATCATGTCTAGGAATGGTGGAGAAGAAAGAGCCTGTGTCGAGCCAATAAACTCGAATACTGTGTCTACATGGACTAGTTTCTTAGATCTCTCTTGCCTGCTATCGGCAAGGATGTCGCATCACATTTCCCTCAAACCTAAGAAGCTGCTCTCCAAATTGTGTTAAAACATGACCTTATCTATGCTCAGTCGGGTTATGTTTATACCATTTTACCTAATCTTCCTAGACCCGGTGGTATCGACGCACTGGGGGCATCTCATGCCACCGACGGTATCGTTGGAGCTCTCTCTCATCCATACGCTCAGCCTCCCATGGGCTATGGTTTTCCTCAGGTGGGGGCCAGCACCTCCTGCACTTTTCCTCCTCCCGGTAGCATATATCTAAGATACGGCATGTCTCCTCCTTTTTCCCAACCTCCTATTTACCACAATGTCATCCAACCACCTTATTATCCATATCCGCAGCCTGGTGCTCCAGCTCCTCCAACAGTAGCACCTCCACCTCCCTTTCCTTGTCAACCCCCGCAACAGCAGCCACCGCCCCCTCAGGGGCAGGTATATGCACATCAGGGCTCGAATAATCCTCCTCCTTCCAAAAATAAGAGGAAAGGCACTCAAAATCAATCTTCTCCCAATAATCCGGAACCTAATCCTCAAAATAATGCACCTAACACTGCTAACCAACAACAAGGAACTCAGCCCAAGCAGGACAGGCTTGTTCGTACAAACAAGCCTTGTTCTTGTTGTGGTGTTTATGGTCATTACATGCATGATTGTCCTCTTTTACCACAGATGAAGCAGATGTGGGAGTCTCAAGAAACATTGTGAGGACAGCAAGCCTCCCCTTCCATCCCTCCTAGTGCTGCGCCTAGTCAGTCGGATGTGTTTACTAATCCTTTCCCTCAGCAAGGATTCGTGGCTACCCAACCACCTGAAGGTCAGGTGGCCACTCAACCTCCTCCATCTGGTACCTCCAATTACCAGATTCTCATGATGAATTCTAACCAACCTATAACCGTAGACCTCAACCTTCAGACTCAGTCTCATCAGTACAACAAGCTTCCCGCTACGTCTGTCCCAATCCACCTCCTTCGTGTTGGGGTCCTGTGTTTTGACAGTTTGGAAAATCAAAAGACAAGGCAACATCAAACCAATATTTAGAGTTCCACGATCTAGTCCTCCTATTCTTAGAGAGGGACCTCTCAAATTATTTGTTTTTGCAAAGGTTTATCTTGTGTGCTTTGGGTATTGGTTTTAGACTAGTTATTAAGTGCAAGTGTTTGCTTTTTTGTTTGGTTGAAATACATAAGAAAACATGAAAGGTCTAGGAAAGATAGATAGAAAGGGGAAATGTCTGAGTCATTGGGTAATGGAGTCAAGAAGAGGTTATAAAAAACTAATCAATTGATATGGGATATCAAACGGCAAATCTAACTTGGCCACGGGATCCTTTGGTTTTTTGGAATGAAATGGACATTAATGGTTTAGAAAGAGAGTTTGAATTTTCAACAAAGGGAATTTGAAAACATAACTTGAACAATAAAGAGGTATTTGATAGACAGGGCTAACCATAAATTCTACAAACCACACTTTAAGCAAATGATGACTTCAAAACAACTTTTAAAATAAATCTAACATTCAGGAGCACATCTTATTTCCTCAAATATTTTATTTCAAATGACTTAGAAAACAGAAAAGATTCACTGATAATTGCAGTCATAGAAGAGGGAACACCTAAAAACATCTATTATTACAACTGTAAAGACCTTTAAAACAATTTTTCAAGCAAAGACAAAGGGCGTGATCAAAACAGACCTCCTTGGCTAACTTAAGACAATGGTGCTTCAAAGGGAGACTTCAATAACAGCTTTCAAGTGATAACAGACAAGCAGGGAAAACCATAAATCATGCTAAAACCAAATATTTGAGCTATTATAGAAATAAACAAGCATGAGGACTAAAGAGAGATATTGAAGACTCTAAAATACCTCAGCAGAAGAAAACATAAAACAGTGAAGGATGAACAGGTCTAAGGTGCTTCTAGGAGTCATTTCTTAGCCTAAAACTTTCATCCTACTGTAGTAAGCATTTATGGAACAAAATGAAAACAGGAGAAAACATAAAATAGTTTAGAATACTTCACCAATAGCCAAGATCATGGATCCAATGATAGATCCTTCTCAAGAACAAGCATACAACATCATCATCAGGCTTCCAAGACTTCAATTTCTTCCTCAACTTCAGACAGACTATGTATTATTTCAGAGAGTTTCAGTATTACAACTAGTGAGAAATCAACCAACCTGTATCTCATCTTCTTTAGAAGTATTTATAGAAGAAATCAGGAGGTGGAAGAGTTTTAGGATTGGAGTGTAATAAATTCTACACTAAATGCAATTCCTAGCCTCGAAAACCATGCAAGGCATGAGGTAGGAATGCATCGAATTACAACTCTGTATCATTTACTCTGTTTATGTCTTATAAGGCTTAAATGGGTAAAAAGATTGACTTCAAGGCCTATTTATCCTTTACAATAACTTCGCTGACAATTTTAGAATTTATTCTTTCTTTGGTAATAACTGTTCAGGTCTCTTTATGCAAATATCTTATGTTCTGGAAATAACTAGGCCTTCTTTGATTGCTTTGAGGTTACAGGTGGCTTTTGGTCACTGGAGAGGATTCAATTAGCCTCTTTGATGTGGCTCTGAGGTGTCCTTGGACAGATATTTTCCTCTGTTTTTCCTAAAACACCTTTAATCTATCTTTGATCTGTGTTTTAGGCCTAACTAGGATTAATTTTTGTCTTCCTATCTTCATTCTTTAAACAACTGTGGATTAGGCCTTTGATTCTCGATTTGGTGCCTTAATCCCTTTAAATTATGTTCGAAATCCTTTAATCTTCATTTCTGCTTTGATTTAATCCTTCGATGTTGATACTCTTTGTCTGTTTGATATTCACTGTGTTTTGGTTGTCTTGCAGGCGCGCAGAGGTTTTATAATGTTATTAGTGCTCATGAGGCATGATAAAAACATAACGTGAAACCCTGCAGAATGATCCTCCTTGTGAATAATGGCCTGAGGGATCATCATCCCCGGCCTTTGATTTTCCTTTTAAAACAAAAGAGAAACCTTTAAAACCTGCATAAACACAGAAAAATTAAGAAAATCCTGCGGGTACAGGTTTAAAATGCTTTGGAGGTTAGGTTAGATTATGACCGTTGGATGAAATCCACCAACAGCGAGGATTGCTCGCTATGGTCAGATGGGGAGGCAGTTGGATAAATGGTGGTGGAGATTAAGTCTCGGATGTTGATCTACAAAGATCAACGGTTGAGATCAATCGGGTTTATATAATGCAGAGGGGGAAACTTTATAACGTAAACGGAGAAAAATGTAATAAAACAAGGAAAAACCTTTGGCGGAAGTGAAATGGGGCTAAAAAAGCTTTGGGGTTGCAGAAAGATTCTGGGCCGTTGGATTAGACCAGCCAACAGAGATCAACGACAGAGATTCAACGATGAAGTCCTTTGGAAGAATGGTGGGGGGTGATGGCTTAATGTTTCGATGCAATCTGGGCCGTTGGATGAAAAGAACGAACGGCGGAGACCAAAAGACAACATGCGGTGGAGAAAGTGGTAATGCGGGAAACCAAGATGGTTTTCACGCAGCGAAAAGGGGGAAAGGTAGTATTGCCTTTTTTAACACGATATGCGTCTCTGGCAGACACATGGCTTTTTAAAACCACCCATATCGTGTAAATTTGAAAAGTTAACCTTCGAACGCAAAATCACGCGAAACCGCGCACTGGTCGTCAGATCTGGGTCATTAGATCGGACGGTTGCGAGGAGAGCACGATGGAGGTAAGATGCACGGGCAGAAAATGGTGGGGCAGGGTAAGGGCGATTTTGATCTGGGCCATTGGATCAGGGAATGAACGGTCAGGATTTATTGATGGGGAGGTAGGTCCCAAAGGAGTTGGGCTTGCCGGGTTGACTATGGACCGTTGGATCTAAAAGATTAACAGCTCAAATTTAATCTTGGGGAATTGAAAGAAATATGAGATGGGGGGTTCGGGTTTGATCTGGACCGTTGAATCTATGAAATGGACAGCCCAGATCTTATCGCAAGATCGCAGATCGGCGGAGGCAAGGGGAAGGCAAAAATGAAATGTGTCGATGCGATTAAGCGCGGGCCGTTAGATCTACGAGAGATGAATGGCTAGGATTGAATCAGCGGGTTTAATGTCAGAGAGCTATGGCGGGGCGCGATTAAATCTGGGCCGTCGGATCTTGTGGATTCTACGATCCAGATTGGATTGCAGGGTCGCAATCAGGGGAGGGAGAGGAAATGAACAACAGGCTATTTGTGATGTGATTAAGCGCCAGTCGTCAGATCTGGGAGTAAGATCGATGATGGAGATTTAATCGGAGGGGTGATAGAGGAAGATTATGGGAACGATGTTACTTTAGTGCTGGCCGTTGGATCTATAAAGATTGACGGTGGAGATTGGATCTGGGGTATAAGGGAGAAAACTCATCGCATCGGAATTTTTTGGAAAAACATTAAATGGAAAGCTCTGGTTGCGATTAAGCACTTAGGTATTAGTGCTTGGTCGCGGCTCCGAGTTTTATGCATAAAAGGGGCATGGGACTGAGGCCGAAAGGGGCTTAAGGCCTTATAGAAAAATGAAGGTTTTTAGGCCAAAATGAGGGTTTTTTAGAGGTTTTTAAGGGTTCCAATAAGGTTTAAAAAGGGGTTTTAAACCTTATCAAATGGAATTTATGAAGGGAATGAAGGAGAATGAGGGAAAAGGAGGAATTTTATGAAGAAAAAGGGGATTAAAATGGTGTTATTTAATGAATGGAAGGAGGGGTAAATGAAGGGGAAAAAGGGTTTTTTGAGCAGTCTTTCTCCTTGAAAACAGCAGATTTTTATAGGATTATGAGGGAAACAGCAGTGAAGATTAACTAAAGGATTATTTATCTTCATAAAAACTTCAAAGATGATAGGTTTTTCGAATGAAAATATCTCTTCAAGTTTTGAAGACCAAAATTAGCCACTTTTTGGTATAACAGAATTTATCAATGGCTAACACTTCGGGTTCTACATAGCCTCTTTCGACAACTAATGGTCCCTTGCAGATCCCTCATCCTAAGGTAGAGGTTCATAACAAGATCCCTAAGGGACCACTACGCCTAAATGCTTCTTCTAGCAAAGCTGCCCATCCGTATAGCATAGTAGATGATTTGGCACAATCTTCTGCTGCCATCTCAACGCTGGAACTCCTCCAGTCGTGCCCTTCACAATGAAAAGCTTTACTATCCTCCATGGGAATTGTAGATCCTTCAAATTATTTATTGATCGTCTTCAATGTTGACCAGTCATAACATCCTCCTCTTCCTTCTTCTGTCACCTTTCAAATCCCAGTCAAGATCCGGAACACCAACGTTTCCCGGTGTATCATTGATGAGGGGGCATCCACCTGTGTGATGTCCACTTCGGTTTGGAAGCAACTCGGATAGCCTGAGTTGGCCCCTTCCATGATTACTCTTTGAGTGTGGGATGGCCATGCCTCCCAGCCCATTGGCCTATTCCGCAATTGTCCTATTACTCTTGCGGGCAAGACTGTTTGCATTGACATAGAAGTCATTGAGGACCCCTTATATTAAAACATTCTATTGGGTCGTAGCTACACATATGCGATGTCTATTGTACCATCTACAGTTCACTACAATATTTTCTTTCCCCATAATGGAAATATAGTCACCATCGACCAGTTGAAATATTACAAACCGAAGTCTCAGACCTCCCCTGAGTCCATCATATCTTCGATGGCCAATAAGAAAACCATCAACCCCTTGACCAGTGTCTCACCCGGAGTCTACAAATATTCCTCTTTTCTTGGTACATTCCCTATTCTTCCTCCTCATGTCTCTAATCCCAACATCATCGAATGTTTACATGATGCACTCGTCTTGGGCTTCCCTCAAGCGGCCCGCTTCGGCTAGTTAGCAACCTCGCCCTTTGCAGCCTACTCCTAGCCCTTCGACTCAGCCTTCTAGACCTCCTCCTCCTAGCCCTTCACCTACAAATAGTATCCATGAGCCTCTCTAACCTCTTGGAATAGTTCCTCCAGGCCTTAACCATCTTGGAGTTGTCCCGCCTGGCCATTACTCCTCCGGTCAGATATCGTTCCTAGCTCCCCCTCCTGGAGTGTTCTCGGTACCTGTCATGGCTATCCTATCTCTTCCTAACTTGACCCTGGGGATTCCCATATGGTACCTTGATCCCCTAGCCGCTACCCTACCTGGTCAACCCAAACCTTATCTTTCTTTGACCCTGGTTCGATCGGTCCCCATGACTTCTCCCGCTGCTATAGTGCCTTAGCCACCTCAACAGGAACCCTCTCCTATTGCGACAGCTTCAGGTAAGAAGGTAAAAGCTCGCAAGAAGGTGTCTAAAGACAAGGCTGCCCCGAAAAACCCTACCCCTCCTCAGCTGCCAAAGCATACTATCCAGTGTGCTTTGTGTGATGTTGTCGGTAATGCCACCCATACTTGTCATGAATTGCCTCGTCTCAAGCCCATGGTTAATGTCATGTTCTCTGAGTCTACGGTCTTGGAAACCTCTGTTCCTTCCTTGACTGTAGCAAATAACACCAAGACTATTCACACTAACCACCCCTATGCTTTTTGTGATCTCCATGGCCATTCTACCCACCTCTGTCCCTGCCTTGAGGACTTTCGCACCTCTCTAGCGGTAATGCACCAATTCGAGGCCAAGTGCAATGAGTCCACCGCTCCCTTGTTTACGCATTTTTCTTCAGCAAAACCAGAGGACACATCCACTCCCATAGACAATCCCCCTCTAGATGTTGAAATGATAAATTCTTCAGCAGCTATCCACTACCTGTCATCATCTATGAGATCCACGGTGGAAGATCCCCCGGGACTTCCCCTTTTGTTTCACCTGACCTCCCTTCAGTGATCCCCTTGGGCTCAACATCATTGGATGCTTCATCTACTTGTTTTTTTGTCATCCCTTGTGACGATGCACATGTGAACCTCTCTTCTCATGATGATGAGTCAGGTAGCTTCGCCGCATCAGGTGGTCTTTCTTCCACCCGTCACCCCATCTTCTATTACGATGATGACATTATGGAAGTAGTCACCACCCCTGACTTTATCTATCCCCCCTTACTTCAAACCCATGCATTCGAACCACATACACCTTGTGGCCATTACATTGACACCCAATGTTTGAGTAAGGGGGCACCCATATTTGAGAGTCTAGGAGAAGCAATTCTCCACAACTATCCTAGTGTATCTAGTCATGTCGACTCTAGTACCATTATTCTTCCCCATTTAGAAGAACATATAGAGTCTCATATCACTTCATATCACTCTAGGGATGATACCCCTCACCATTCCTTCATCTTAAATCAGTAACCCAGTCCCCTAGACATTTTTGTTGACCAACCTGTGGTTTTTCTAGGAGAGAACCAGTTCATTATCTCCAAATCCTTTCTTTGGGATAGTGACACCATGTATGCCAACCCATAAACTTAAGTCCATTTGCTTCACATATGAAATACCAAAAGAGATTGGTAATCCTCCATTCCCTTTCTTGAACAGCATAAACCATAACGAAAACAAATGGCGCACGACATCATTAAAATGTGTTTAGTTTCCCCCTTTCTAAATACATTTTGGCATGACCATAACATGCTTGGGGGCAGCTATACCCCTCAACCATAAAAATCCTAGATCTCAGCCAAAAACATCACTGAAACCACCTTTCTCTGACAGGTCGCACTTTTCAGGTCATTTCCTGGGACAGGTCGCAGTTTTATGCCCATTACCTGCTACCCAGGTCGCAGAATAGACCCCAAAAAGTGTGACCTGGCCTGTTCATGAGCTATGGGTACCTAAAATGAACTTTCCATCCACTGAAATGAAAGAGTAGGATTAGGCCTCTTATTTGCAATTGACGGATCTCGATTCCAATAGTCGGTTTGTCCGCTACGATCGCCACAAGATTTAGGGCCTTCTCTCCTCTCTACATTCACCACAGCTCCACTTGCAAATGAGTGAATTTGGAGGGAAAATTCCTTATTAAAGGAGAAACCCCTGATTTTTCTTTCGCCTACTGCAGCCAAACCTTAGCTCAATTTGATAAACTGTCTGTACCATTGGAAAGCTCTCACCGAGCCCTCAAATGGGTATCTGTTAGTTTTTTGTGATTTGTTACTTCACCAAGACACATTTTGTCCAAGAAGGGTCACTTCACCACTCCTCAAAACCGAATTTCTTCACTTGCAACACTTGTACTTGGGGCACCACTTTGCCTTCATACTTGTCCATGTTCGTGTTGATTTTCATCGTGAGTAACCATCATGTACTCATGTTTTTCTGGTCCCCATTGGACCTTTTCTGTGTGGCAGCATCATCAATTCGCCCTTATTTAGAGCATCCAAGTTGGTTCATCATCACATTCATGGAGTCTATCCCGAGTCCCTTTGTATCCCGCTATAGTCCTCCATCCTTCATTTCTTGGTTCCTCTCTCATGTCACACATTATGGCCTTCAGTCCTACTATCCCCTATCCCTCATGATATTGTGTCAGTCGCTGCCAGGTCATCCATGCCCTTTATGCTCTAACAAGGGAAGTCGTTTGTCTACTACTCAGTACCCCCCATTTCATCATTGTTGGGGCCCTTGTTTTTGAAAAACCTTGTTTTGAACGGTCTAAATTGGGAATAACGGCCAGATTTTGGGGTTGTGGAAAATGGACACATGGCAGCCGCAACCAAGTCGGAACCACACCAAATGGCGGAGCTACCAAAGTTGCGAAGGAACAGGCACATAGGGGAAGAGACTAGATGCACAGGTACAGATAAGAAGAAGATACACCAAAAGAACGCAAGCGGAACACACAGATAAGCAGAGAAAAGCTAGAAGCAGCTGTAGAAGGACATACAGAGAACTAACAGTTGCGACAGCGAGTGAATAAATAGCAGTCACCCGGATGGAAGGGATGATGATTGCGCAGCAGAAGAAAGGAGAGAGCGACTAACGAAGAGAAAGCACAGGCTACAACAGGAGCCCGGATTCTGGATGAGGTCTCTGTAGTTCTTAGGGTCTATTGATGTACATCTCTGTTCCGCGAAGCATATGCATCAGACTTGTAAGCCAGTGCAAAGCTATGTAACTGTGAATTTGGCCAAGAGCTTAATACAATTGAAGGTTGCTGTCTAGTGGGATGATCCACATGCATGTGTATTGATCGTGATGTTTCAAAATTTCAATTGCTTACTACCTGCATGCTTTATGGATGATGTTGCATGTATGATTCTATTTATGTGATCTAAATGCTGATAAGAATGAGTTGCGGATCCTTCCCTCGCCATTGGTCTATTCCCCTTCTGCATGTAGTCGCGGCACGCCTCGGGTGAGACTCTCTGCTCTCCGGAGTAGGGTGATAATGCCGGCGTAATCCTAGACTACAGCAGATTCCTTTGTTGGCCACAACTCCCGAACCTGGGTCTTGCCCGCGAGACCTGATCACCCGCCAACAATGGTTCTGTTTCCGGGACCTGCATGATATGAGGGGACTTAGACCATGGTATCGCGGATCTTCGAAGGGGAGATACGGCGATGGTGGGATAATCACGTGGACCACCTTATCGCTCAGCAAGCGAGCGTGACTAAGAAAGGAGAGGCAGCGATTAGGGAACTAATCCTTTTCTCAGATTCAGCCAGTGATACGTACGAAATTTTCTGGGGAAGGTTCCCTACCGACCTTTACAATTGGTTGCGTAGATTACGAGCGACAGTGCCTCGAGAGGGCTTGCGAAAGATAAACCGCAGGTGGGCGCACAGAGATCTGGTAGCGCTGCATCGGTTGAACACCGAGCTTACCCGCGCGGAGGATTTTCGGGTAAAGACCACATTGGAAGGATACACTGTGGAGTTTGCTACTGAGTGCTATCAATCTTTCTCTAAGGCCGAGGCTGTCTTCCACTCAGGGCTAAGAGGGAAGCTGCTTAAGGAGATTCCGATGTGGATTAAAGCTCTGATGGTGGATGAAGGGTTGATCGAATTCCATAAAACGAGTATGGAAGCGTAAACCACCCGTGCTGGGGGAAGGGTTTAGGGGACCGATGCCATTTAGAAGGTGACGCGGGGAGTGGGGATGGATGCTGAGGCTGCAAGGATGTTGAGAGAGTGATGGGCGCATCAGCGGGCATAGATCGTCGATAGGTGGCGAAGAAGGGTGATGCGAGATTTGAAGAGACGGGAGATCGAGAGGAAAAATCAGAAGGAGGTGCCTCAGAGGATAAGGATTATGGACGTGGGTACCCAGGGACGAGAAGGGACCGATGCGTAAGTACGATGGGTGCAGGGGAGTCCCGCCGAGCGAGCAAGGGAACCAGTGACTAACGAAGATGGTGAAGGTATACAACCCGAGGAAAGTTCTGATGTTGAATGGTACATGGCAATGCAGCAGCTGTTTCAAGAACGGACGGCACTCAGTCTTCCAGGCTGCCATACTCCCCCCAATCTGCATGGCCAGGATCCCTGCCTTCCCCTAGTACTTTATCAACCTTTGAGTAATATTTTTGTTAAATTTCAAGATTGAGTTGATTGCACAGTAGTTCAGCATCGTCAGTGACACCCGTTAGTAGCAGCAGCACTAGTAGTATTGCATTCCCGAGGGGAACAGTCGCGCAACCAGGACCCGGAGGATTTATCCTGGTCAACCCACCGCAAGTAACCATGGCTGGGTCTTTCACCCGGTATCCCGAGTTCTCGGGCCGAGGTAACGATGATTTAGAGCAACACTAGTGTCTGTGCGAAGCCATTTGGAGGGCTCGGCAGACGCCGGACGTAGGAAAACTAATAGAGTTCCAAACCATGCTCAGAGAGAGGGCTCTGCGATGGTTTATCAAGTGGTCTGAGGCCCACCCGAATCCCATCATTGCGGATGTAAAGCGGGATTTTGTCCAGGAATTTAAGCTTCCCCAGACGAACCAACAGAGCATGTCCGAACTCTGGGAAATTAAACAGAAGGAAGGAGAAACCGCCTGGGAGCTAATGCGGCGATTCAAGGACGCGATCGGGAAACTCAGTTACCCGATCGATCCGAACCATCAGAGGGATTGGTTCATCAAGGCTTTGCTTCCCTTGACGCGAACCCCCCTCACCCAGCAAAAGATTGACAATCTGCAGGACGCTTTGGAGCAGGCCATGAAGATCGAGGCCATGGCGGGCTACCCTCAGGAATATCGGGGAGGGCCGGCCCCGCAGGATCCCTCCTTGGTGGGATTGCAACATCAGATATCCAGCTTGACTGAAAAGCTCAAGGAGATACAGCCAGGCAGACCAGCCAAGCCAAATGTTTGGTGCACTCACTGCCTGGTCGAAGGCCACGTCGTAACTAAGTGTCCTCGGTTGCGTGGTGCGGGGGTGGGACCCTCAGTCGCGGCAATTCAAGGAGGGCCGCCTCCGGGGGGTGGCGCGGCGCTGAGTCCACAGGGGGTATACCAGCCACAACATCCCTATGCGGGGTTCCCCTCCCAACTCAACCCAGCTGCCACGAAGTACTGTGAGATTTGCCGGACTGTGGGACATCCACCTAGGATGTGCCCGATTCTACAGAAGTATTCCAGCGTGCCAAAAAATGTATATTGTGAGTTATGCGCTTCCACGACGCACAACACTGAGCAATGCCGAGCTCTCGACGCACTCGCGGACCGACTGGACCGACCCTCCTACAGGGTGAATGAAGCCCCTAGAGGAAGAGGGGCGGGGCGCGCGGAGGCCGCGCTGGGGGCCGCGGTCCGATGAAATTCTATAACTGTGACCAAGAGGGCCATGTGGCTCACAAATGTCCCCTCCCTCGTCGTCCGTGGTGTTCGCAGTGCCGCGTAAACACCCATGCGACAGAGGACTGTACGGAGCTCATCAAAAAATGGGAAGAACGTGCACGGCAGAGGGGCACGAATTTGGTAAACGCCGAGCCACGCGTAGCTGCGACTCCAGCAATGCAGAACGTCGCTATCATGACAAGTGGTGGTAAGAAAACGGGGGAGGATGCTCGCGGAAAGGATTCGGCACAGGTTGTCAGGCCAGCATCCCCGCAGCGGGTAATCAGACCCGAGGCATAGAAGAAGTATTTTCAGGAGGCGGTTGAGGCATTTGCTCAGTTGCACGACTCGAGAGGCCTGGAAGCATCTCTTCCGATAGACCCTAGACCACAGCACACCCAAGGAACCCAGATAGCCGAATGGCTCCAGCTATTTCTCAGGATTGTTGACAATACAGCTTTGCGGCAGCAGCTCAAAGATGCTCTGGAAGGGGCACTGCAGGGGAGAACAGGATTGGGGGAACCGGTGGATATGGCCCCCCAGTCGGTGCAGTGCATCAAGCGGAATAAGCGACGGACGGGTAAAGAGTTCCGGATTGATACGTAGGTTGGGGGATTCCAAATCAGCGACACCATGCTTGATTTTGGATCTGACGTTAACATCCTGCCGCGCAAGACATGGGAGGCTCTCGAAAAGCCACGGCTGGCCTACTCACCCATCCAACTCAGGATGGCGAACCAGTACTGCATTCTGCCGATTGGCCGACTCGAAGGAGTTGAGGTCGACATTGCAGGGGTCAAGACGTACACTGATTTTGAAGTTATTGATATTATGGGAGACAAGGATCCATACCCCGCCTTGTTGGGGATCGATTGGGCTTTCGAGAATTATGCTATCATCGACCTCAAAAAGGAGCTGATGATCTTCGAAGATGGGGAGGTCCGGGTCACTTAGCCTCTCGACCCCTATCAAGGGCCGAGGTATACCGAGACGGTGGATAACCGTGAGGATGCTCAAATGATGGACCACCTCTATCAGATGACTGCAAGGAAACGGGAAGACTACATTAACCCGACCGCGACTGGTTCTGTCAGTTGGCGGAGTGTCCAGAGCTCGGCGCTGGGATCCGAACTCGCATGGGAAGACTGGCAGCAGGGGGGATACGAGACTAGCACGCGGAGATGTGCTCATATTGGCGGCGTCAATTGGATTGGTGCGGAGTTCAGAGACTACCCGACCCTATCGAACATGCAAGCTGTCAATACCTTTATTGTTAAGGTTGAGGACATGGTGCCGGAAGGGAGCAGAATACCCCTTCTGGGCGTCACACTACAGTCTACAGCAGCCCGGTGGTGGAAAAATCACTGCAACACCTTGTCACAGTGGAGTAGTGTGGCGGACGCGCTACGGGCACGGTTTAAAGAAGATGAAGGCCCTCGAAGCAGGCGGTGGTATTCGGGAATTTTCAGTCTGCAGGACCATTTGCGGACCTATGAGGAGCAGTGGCGGAGTATAGGATACCCAGAAGAGCTGTGGGTTCATCGGTTTGTCCACACTTTAGATACCATCCCCCATGCATGGTATTTGGAAGAAGAATGAAAACGAGGGACTAGCTCTCTGATGGAGGTCGCGCGCAAGTTTGCGCAGTGCTTCTCTTTTGCAGGAGACACCGAGCTGGAATCTCAGGCATTGCACGCTATCAGGGCGGTATTGTTCTTCTGCGATCCGCAAATCGACGGTTGCATGCTGCCCGTCCTGCCTGAGGACGTGCGAGAGTTGGTGTGCCAAAGGATTGATGGCAATCCTGAGAACGATGGGCTGGAGGACTTGAGGCACCTGTATTTCGAAGAGAAGGAAGGCGAGCGAAACATTAATGAAGAACCGGCCACGGAAGGGGTCCACTTACGGCCGCTGAAGACAAAGAAGCTCAACATTGGTACGGCAGAGACGCCTAAGTTGGCTACGGTGGGCGATTACTGGGACGAGGAGACGACCAAGGAGATTTTCAGCCTCCTCCGGGAATATGAGGACTTGTTCCCTTCATCGGTAGCCGACCTAAAGGGCATCAAAGGCGACCTTGGCGAAATGCGCATCGTGCTGAAACCGGGGGCCAGGCCGGTGAAGCACCGACCTTACCGGTTGAACCCACGGGTTAAGGAGAAGGTTAAGGTGGAAATCGATAAGATGCTAGCCGCGGGTCTAATCTTTCCCGTGGAGGAAGTAGAGTGGGTGAGCCCCATCGTCATCCAGAATAAGAAGGACAAGGCGGAGATACGTGTGTGTGTCGATTATCGCAGTCTGAACAATGCCTGCATTCATGATCCGTTTCCCACCCCTTTTAGTGACGAAGTGTTGGACCACGTTGCGGGGAATGAAGCATACTCTTTCACTGATGGCTTTTCAGGCTACCATCAGGTGCGTATTGCGGAAGATGATAAGTCAAAGACAACCTTCACCACCGAATGGGGGTCATTCGCGTACCATGTCATGTCGTTCAGATTAAAGAACACCTCAGCTGTGTTTTCCCGGATTGTCATCACCGCCTTCCGGGAGTACATTCACAAGTTCCTGGAAGTCTACATGGACGACTGGACTGTCTATAGTTTATTAAGGAAACACGCTACCTTGTTGCGAGTCATGTTTGATCGGTGTCGACAGCTGCAGATTTCCTTGAACTTAAAGAAATGTATTTTTGCCGTTCCATTCGGCACGTTGTTGGGACATGTGGTATGCAAGCAGGGGGTCTGTGTCGACCCCACCAAGGTTGCGATGATCGTACACATGGAAGCCCCTAAGATGGTGAAACAGTTGCGAGCATTACTTGGGCACACAGGATACTACAGGAGATTTATCCGCAACTATGCCAAGATCACTGCTCCGTTAGAACAACTTCTACGGAAGTCCGCAGTCTTTCAATGGACGGAGGAGTGTCAGATAGCCCTGGACACCTTGAAGGAGAAGCTGGCGTCAGCGCCCATTCTAGTACATCCAGACTGGGATAAGCAATTCCATGTGCATATCGACGCTTCCAGTATTGCACTAGGGGCTGTCTTGGCACAACCCGGCGAGACAACAGTCGACCACCCAGTCTACTTCGCCAGCCGCAAGCTGTCAAATGCGGAGAAGAATTATACCACGACCGAGCGGGAGGCATTGGCGATGTTCTACTCTCTTCAGAAGTTCCACCACTATCTTCTGGGGGGAAGTTCAAGTTCTTCACAGATGACTCTGCCCTGAAGTACCTGGTCAATAAGCACATTTTGGAGGGTCGGATTTGTCGTTGGCTTCTGCTGTTACAAGAATTCACGTTCGAGGTAATCGTCAAGCCCGGGAGGTTGAATGTCGGGCTCGATCACCTATCCAAGCTGGAGACAGGGGAGAACGATGGCTCCCTCGATGATCAGCTACCCGATGCTGACCTTTTCCGAGTCGAAGCTGTACCAGATTACTTGGCCGATATTTCCGCCTATCTGACCACGGGGCAATGCCCTCAGGATTACACCCCGCATCAAAAATGGCATTTGGTTGTCCGTGCCACCGACTACCAGTTGATCGCGGGGCAGCTATATAAACTGGGCCTTGATGAGGTTTTACGCAGATGCATCCTTGACCATGAACGGGAAGCGGTAATGTGGGAATGTCACAGCGGTGTTGCAGGAGGGCATGTAGGTGCGAAACCTACCGCACGAAAGGTGCTCCAAGCTGGCCTGTGGTCGCCGACAGTACATGCTGATTGTAAGGCCTATGTGAGGCGTTGCGATGTCTACCAATGGACTGGAAGGCCCTCACACCAGGATGAGCTCCCGTTACACCCAGTGCAGGTGTTGCGGCCGTTCGAGAAGTGGGATGTGGATTTTGTGGGCCCCATAGCCCCAGTCGCCAGGCACTCTAAGGCTCGGTACATCATTACTGCCACGGATTATTTCACCCGGTGGGCTGAGGCAGCGGCGGTACGCGACTACTCAGTGGACACCGCCGCCCGGTTCATTTTTGAGCACATCATTTTCCGGTTTGGCTGCCCGCAAATTTTAACCAGTGACCAAGGTACGCACTTCATTAATGATACTATCAAAACGTTGTTGGACACCTTCATGGTTCAGCATCACAAGAGTAGCCCGTACCACCCGCAGGCTAATGGTACGGTGGAAGCCTTCAATAAGATTCTGGAGAAAGGCTTGATGAAGATTTGCAATGCCCAGTGTGATGATTGGGATGAGCGCCTATCAATGGCCTTATGGGCCTATCGGACTACGGTGAAGCACTTGACCAATCAAACGCCCTTCCAGCTTGTGTACAGCCGGGAGGCTGTGATCCCCGCCGAGTTTACTGTACCAAGCCTGTTAATCGCCACGTCTCTGAAGTTCTCGGAAGAGGCCTCCCTCCAGGAGCGCCTCCATGAATTGCAGGAACTGGATGAGGCCCGCTTCCTGGCCGAATTCCACCAAAAGATCCAGAAGGACCGGCAGAAAGCGTGGCACGACCGCCACATTAAGAACAAAACCTTCCAGGTTGGCGGCAAAGTTCTTTTATACGACAGCAGGTTCCAAAAGTTCCCAAGCAAGCTCCAGATGCACTGGTTGGGACCCTACTTTGTTGTCGAAATTCGCGACTCCAGAGCCGTTCGTTTGGCACAGCTGGACAGTACGGTTCTCCCTGGCTGGGTGAATGGCGCACGCCTGAAACCCTACCAGGAGTAAGTACCTTTCATTTCTCATCAATAACTCTCACACCCGAGAGCACCCGTAGAATAGCATAGTTGAATAACTCTCCCGCAATCGGGATGAGCGTAGGAGGTCTCTGTTTGTAGGTAGTGTGTCAATAACCGCTCAGTTGCGGGGTAAGCACCGCACCCGACTGTGGTCACGGCGGTGCCTGTCCAGCGTGTCATCCCTGTAGGATCCGTACCCGCCTCCCTATCAGTCCAGCTCAGTCCACCCACGTACTTGTGTCAGTCTGTAGGATCGCCTAGATCTGCGTCATTAATTACCATAATTGGCAGTAACCGCGCCGTCATCATTTGGCCATCACCCCGCAGTAACCTCAGCCGTCGCGTCCGCCCACTTCCCCATGCCACCGTCAGCAACTGTCACAGCACTCATTGGCATGCGATTGATCGCACGATTATCGCAGAACGAATGCCAGCGGGAATTAACTCGTTAGGGGGTCTCATCAACTCCACTCGTGCCAAGTGCTGACATAACTTGCATGCACACCAAAAGCACGAGAATGCCGGACCTGTTCGAATTAGCAATTGCCGCTGCACCAGAGCCGCTGAGTTCTCAGAACGCATTGCACCAGGAAAGATGCTCACGACAGATTCTACAGGTCTACCAACGCAGGGCCAAAATTCCGAAGGCCATCCCAGCAGTTATTGAACCAGAGCTTGATCTTCACATTCACAAAACCGAGTCCCTTGTGGGCAAGTACGATAGCGCAGCCCTGATTGATGCCAACCTCTCAAATGCTGCCGAGTTTCCGTCCCTCCAGCGACAGGCATACATGGAGCACTATTCTACTGCAGCCGGCAATCCTGCCGGCCGCCTGCGACCAGAATTCAGCGGCCTTCAGGCCTCGTCCTTGATGAATTTGAGGAAGCTACCGGTCTTTGGCACCACAGGACCAGTTCTGCAGTGTACCCGTTTCCTCCTCAGCCGAATCCAGAATGGGTCTCTGTGGCTGACCCAGGAAATTCCTATTCACGCTGAAGATATTCATCACCTCACAGGGCTGTCGCAGACAGGTGCAGACGTCTCAATGGCCTGCCAGACCTCCTCCAAGCGCACACGAAAGTCGGGCGATGCGGACCTGTATTCCAAATATGGCACTCGCAGGGGGGGGAAAGAAGCCAAGATTGAGCTCATTAACAAGCCCGAGATTCGCTTCGCCTGTTACCTCATTGCCAGCAAGACAATGAGGCATTACACGAAAGGTGAGTGTACTCTTGATACCATCTCTATTGCTGAGCATTGTGTCCAAGGCACCAACCTGAATTGGTGTTCCTTCGTGTTGAAAGAGTTGTTCGCTGCATGCGAGGAGAATTATAAGCACGCAACTACCTTCATTTATGGCTACTTGATTATTGCTTTTGCCATGTGGAAATGGCACACTCCACACATCCGGTTCCCAACAGAGATCCCCAAGGGCCAGCCCCTCGCAATGAAATTCACTCCTTGGCAGGTCTCTAATGACCCCAGTACCAAGCTGGTGAATGTAGATGCGTTTCGGTCGTGGTACCGACTAATGACGGATGTGGTGGCATGCCAGAAACGGGTGCCCCAGAACCTGTTGGATGAATATAGCGCGCAAGTGTGGTTCGGGGTAAGTCATAGGCACACTTACCTCCGACCCACTTGCGTTCCAGTGGAAACCTTCCACATGACGCCACTGAAATTTCAGCTAGACGAGGCCACTTTCCATCGTGAAGTCTGCTCATGGCCGAGAGTCACAAAGCACATGCGGGACGGACTCCCCCGATACAATTTTTACAGGATGGCACCGGTGCCACAGCCGGCCGAGACGGCAGAGGCAGCGCCCTCACAAGAGCTTCCCGAACCGCACATCCCCATCATTCACCACCTCAATGCCCAGGTACGGAATCTCAATGTGGTGACTCAGGTTATTTCTAGCGGCGCTGCTCCTTTTCCTTTATTTTCTGAGTTTCAGCTCACTCGCTCCCCTTCACACCCCCGTACCACTCCACTCACCTCCCCCATTCCCACCACCTTGTTCACTTCGGCTGATCCACTCACGACCCTGATGGGCGAGACGAGCGGGCCCAGAGATCCGCCCGAGGCCTCTCCACCTAAGAGGGCCCGCACAACTGAGGCAAATCCGGTGGTGGACCTCACTATTGACGATCCGTCACCGCCCCCAAGCACTGGGGTATTGATCACCGAAGAGCCCCTTATCGACCCATCTAAGTTCATCAACATCCGACTCCCACATTCCTCCACCTCACCATTCACTGTCCCGATTATCGTCTTTCCGCCTACTACTCCATCTGGCCCCTCCACTTCATCGGATATCGTATCCGACCCCCCTTGTCCCGGGAAACTTCGGGGTGGGGACCTGGGGCTGAGGTCGACTCTCGTACTGCCACGGTCGACCCAGTGGAAGAACCCCACCCTCCTCTTACTGATACAGGCACACAGCAGACACCCATTGTGTCTATTTCTGTTGAGGCTCAACCAGCGGCCACCCTCCCTCCACAATCGGCCCACATTGATCAGCACGCACCGCTGGATTTCAATATGATTGATTCTGGCCATCCAGAGGCCGCGCCATTATCTCCTCCTGAGCATGGCAATGGATCAGTTTCCGGTGGGCAACCGTTGCTGGAGAAAATGCCGGCGCCGAGCACATCTGGGACCGCCACCTTACAGCCTGGAAATCCAGCTCAGCTGTACCTACTGATTCAACGGGCGGCCCAGCAGGCTGACAAATTACATCTGGGCCTCCAGCAGCACTGTGCCGAGCAATAACGCCAAATTTCCGCACTTACTGAACAGCGTGAACAACTCCAAATAGCAAGGGAGCAGATGGAGGTAATGATCACCAATGTCACTCGGATGTTCTCCGACTTCTGGCCTTCCCTACAGCCTCACTACCCCCTGCTGCCTCCCAAAATTGTTGCGGCCAGTCTCTCTAAGCAAGAAATCCACCTTCGCATTGCCGTTCAGGAGTTATATCGGGAGAATCACGAGCTTCGTGCGGCATTAGCAACCCGTCCGGCGCAGCCCGAGCCTGCGGTCGACTATTCAGCCCAGGTGGCCGCCAAGCAGGGCCAGGTAATTCAGATGCAAGCTGCACTTCAGTCCACGGCACGCGTAGCTCAGGACCTCCTGAAGGGCCTTCAGGAATGCTCCCTGGCCCTCACCGTCAAGACCCAGCCAATTTCAGCCCAACTCCAGCAGGTTTCAAGGGAGATTCAGGAGGCTACGGACCCTGCAAGGCTGGATCAATTGTACGGCCAGGCTGATGAGCTTGAAGCACAGATCCAACATACATAAGCTAGCTCGGTGGAGGCCAAACGTGTCATTCGGGAGCTCTGGCTGCCTCTTCAATCTAGCGCCCGGTCTATACAACAGCTTGCAGCGGCAGCCGCGACCCAGATCAGCACCATGTTCGGCGCCGTCCCAGCGCCCGTCGAGGAGGATGCTGCCACCAAGCTCGCCGAGGAAACAGACTTGCTCATCTAGGGCTGGCAGCAAGCTGTGTCAGATTTTAATGAGCTTCGCGCTACAGCGTTCCGCAGGGTTCCGGAGTTGGGGCCCTTGTTTGAACAACCGCCAGAAGATGCACAGCAAGGACAGGAGCAGGCTGAAGGTGCACAGGAGGAACGAGCGCAAGATGAGGGCACGCAGGGTGAACAGGACACGGAGGCAAGCGGGCAATGGAGGTGGAAACCGTGATTTACGATTGACTCGGGGACGAGTCAAGGAACTGTGGTCGGGGCCTGTTGGGGCCTTTGTTTTTGAAAAACCTTGTTTTGAACGGTCTGAATTGGGAATAACGGCCAGATTTTGGGGTTGCGGAAAATGGACACATGGCAGCCACAACCAAGTCGCAACCACACCAAATAGCGGAGCTACCAAAGTTGCGAAGGAACAGGCACATAGGGGAAGTGACTAGATGCACAGGTACAGATAAGAAGAAGATACACCAGAAGAACGCAAGCGGAACACACAAATAAGTAGAGAAAAGCTAGAAGCAGTTGCAGAAGGACATACAGAGAACTAACAGTTGCGACAGCGGGTGAATAAATAGCAGTCACCCGGATGGAAGGGATGATGATTGCGTAGTAGAAGAAAGGAGAGAGCGACTAACGAAGAGAAAGCACAGGCTACAACAGGAGCCCGGATTCTGGATGAGGTCTCTATAGTTCTTAGGGTCTATTGATGTACATCTCTATTCCGCGAAGCATATGCATCAGACTTGTAAGCCAGTGCAAAGCTATGTAACTGTGAATTTGGCCAAGAGCTTAATACAATTGAAGGTTGTTGTCTAGTGGGATGATCCACATGCATGTGTATTGATCGTGATGTTTCAAAATTTTAATTTCTTACTACCTACATGCTTTATGGATGATGTTGCATGTATGATTCTATTTATGTGATCTAAATGCTGATAAGAATGAGTTGTGGATCCTTCCCTCGCCATTGGTCTATTCCCCTTCTGCATGTAGTCGCGGCACGCCTCGGGTGAGACTCTCTGCTCTCCGAAGTAGGGTGATAATGCCGGCGTAATCCTAGACTACAGCGGATTCCTTTGTTGGCCACAACTCCCGAACCTGGGTCTTGCCCGCGAGACCTGATCACCCGCCAACAATCATCATCCCTGGTGTCAGTTTGTCAGTCTCTCTACTATTTTCTCAAATGCCTTAGTTGAGGATCCCTTATTGGCTCACCTATGGCGGACCTCCTTCTGTTGACATCAGATCATTCATTCCAAAAGACAGGTCTAGAGGGCGGTGTACCTTGGTTCCAACTTCCACTCTTGTTTAGTGCCTCGGATCAGGAAAAGGGACTCCTTACAACCCTTTGACTTGATTGTTTCTTAGCTCCAACTCCTTACAGCATGATCTAGATTCGTATACTTGATGGTTCAGTGATGCAGTAGATTGGACTGGTGATTCTCAGGTGTGTGTGAGATTTTTCAGCCCTCATGAGAGGGTGGCCCTACAGGTAGCCCCCCCCATGCCCGAATGACCTCTTCATTACAACCTTTGATGCAACTCCATAGATTTGATGATGTTGGCCCCAGCCGCTTGCAGCGCCTTTTTGTTTGCATGTATCAGTCAGATTTTCAGGGCCCTTTCCTGTTTACAGGGGTATTTGGGTTGTATTTGTATCTCATGTACTTAGATATTATTGCATAAGTCATGGCTGTTATCCCAAGCATAGTATGTATGTGGTATTCGTTATCATATTTTTATATCGCTCATGTTTATGCCAACATGTACTATATTGTTCAGTCCCTTGTTTATTGGACGCGTTATTCTTTGTACTTTGTCTCAGCGGGCATAGGTATGCCTCCCTCGCCGCTTATAGCACAGGTACTCACTCATAAAAGATATTTGTCGCACGTGTAAGTCTCTCCTCCTCAGGGTCTAGTCCTTTAGCGCTTCGATCTACCTTATATTTCTCTTCCTTTGACTTCCCCTTCGATGTCTAGTGATTGAGTTCTTACAACACTTCGGGTCATGCGATTGGCTCCCTACTGCTACTACAGCGAGGGCGATCTATTTTATTTTTGGTCATCTAACCTGTTACTATTAGATGGACCTAAGTACACCATGTAAGAACAATTTTACCCTAAGTAAAATTGCTTTCACTATGAAAAATAACTTAGTAAAACACCTTTATTAAGTTGTTTATGGTCTAAACAGGAAACCCCATGAGGAAATATTAAATAAATCCACATTTGTTTTATTTTCCTCAAGGAATAATTAGTTAAACAACAATTTAATTAACATTCTTGGTCATATTTAACCCAAAACAGGAAAATCAATTAGATAAATTATTATTTATCTTATTATTTTCTAGGAATAGTTATTTAAACCTTATTTAAATAATATTCCTTGTTAAATTTGACTAAATCATTCATAAATAATTAAATAAATCATTATTTATTTTATTATTACTCAACCACTTCCTTAAAATAATAAATAAATCATTTATTTATTTATTATTTACAAATAAAGGGATATGACCCAAGTCAAATCTTTTTTCCCTCCAACAAATATAAAAAAATATTCCATAAAAGTTGGATCTCGAATTGGTTAATAATATTTTAATTATGCACCAATATCTGGACTAACTCAATATTTTGTTATAAATAGAAGGGTTTTTACATTCACTCACTACCTTTTGTTGCCTAAAGATCACTCTGGATCTATACTTTTGGTCTGACTTTGATCCACCATCATTGTCATATTTTTATATCTTTTTGCTTGTGAGCTCCCTTTGAGTTCCATTTTTGTCTGGGTTTTCTACATCATCAAGAGAGAGGCATTTTAGATCTGAGGTGCTAAGTACTTACAAGAACCCATCCCATTGAGGAGAACTAGTAACATCCTTCTATGTTTTCCTCCCATGTGCCATTAATACAAAATTCATTCAACATATTTGTGTCTTGTCTATTGGATGCATCGAGCAACTCTTGTTTTTATTTATTGTTTGATGTATTTTGATGCATAGATCTATATTTTTGTAGCATTTATCTTGGTCACCTAATTTCAGATATAAATATATTGGAAACCATCTTTGTTGTTAGGGTTGTTTTTTATGCACAGCTAAAGTGGTCTTTTTTCGTACACTTGTGATTAAGATTCATACTAACACTCTATACCACCATCCATTTCAAACGCTCCAGGGCCCTATGGCTCTGCGACGAAGCCCAAACCACCATTTACACCACTGTAAGTACTACAAAAGCTCGAAAACCCCAAATAAATGCAAAGAAGCCCCTCAACGCAAGTTTTAAAACTAACAGTTTGTTCATTGTGTAGGTATAATGGCAGGAATGCAAGAAATGCATTCCAAAGGTCCAAAATTGTTTAAATGGGTGATCTAGGTGACGATCCAAAGAGACTAATTTCATTTGAAGGACCGAAGGTGTAAGATCAAGCATAATCATCAATAAATCATGATTATTGGTGGTTATTAAAGCCCTCCGACAGCATAAAATGCCCACATTGCACAGTAAACGCAGACAGAGATACAGGCAAAGGAACAAAACAGTCAAAGGATTGTGGCAGTGAACATTTAAGGGTTAATCATAAATAAAAAGACATATTAAGAAGATTAGTCACAAAATAGAGATAAAGGCTAAATTAAAGGAAAAGACAGAGAGGCAGGGATAAAGCAGACAGTGAACACAAATCAAGTTTAAAATCCTAAAATAGAGTTTAAAAGACAAAACAGAGGCAGATCAGCACAGAAGCAGATTCGAAGGACTAAACCAAAAACAATTATTTCTTCAGAAAGACATCTGGACACCTACAACATGTTTTCTTTCAATAAAGACATTAGTAGTTATTGCAAACAATTAGAGATATTTCTCATGTACCCAGCAGTTATTGTAAAATTTATTAAAACAGCCTTAAATTCAAACATTTCCCAAAATTAGCTCAGAAGTTAAGTTAGGAGTTATTATTACAATGAATCAATCTCAGATATTTTTCCTTGCGCCTTGCATGGTCTCAAAGGTCAAAAATACATTAACTCTGTAATAAATAACATTTGAAACCCTAGCTTAGGATCACCTCCTCATTTTGCAGATAAATACTGCATGTATCATTCATTTTTAGTGTTGGTTGGAGGTTGGTTGCTTGGCTAGTTGTTGGCTTTTGATTAAAGGATTGATTGCTAGGATGAATTTGAGAAAACTCTGAGTTACAAATATCTCTTGTACTGGATTAATGTAACTATTTTGAACATTAGTAATACAAGCACGTTCACGGGATTCTAGAGCTATGTTAATGGTGAAGTTTTCCTTCTTTGTCAATGTTTTCCTTTTGTTTTCCATTCTGTCCATTATTTCTCTGATAAAAGAATAGAAATTTTAGATTAGGATATGTTTCCTTGGCACCCTATTTATGTCTACATTCTTTATCTCCATGTTTTCTTCTGCAAGGTCTGATTGGAGAATTCTTAATTGCTCTCTGGTTCCACCTAGCTTGTTGTCTTGGAAATGATTTAATAGAGTTAAGACAAATAAGTCTATGGTAAGCCATGTCCTTTGGTGTAGCTTTAAATATTGTTTCTTAAGACATTTCTTTGAAGTATACTTAGTAGAGTCTAAACCAGGGAAGTCTATGGTATGCCCTGTCCTCTGTTCTACCTCAAACTGTTGCTTTGGAGGCCTTTAGAGAGTTTGATTAAATAAGACAGGTCTATCTTGCTCTTTAGTTGCACTCATTGTTTTCTTAAATGTTTTCTTTGTCTGAAATTAATTCTAGGATTGTTGGATTGTTGTCTTAAAGGTTTTCCTATTAAAGTTTGGCCAAAGAAGTCTATGGTATGCCCTATCCTTTGGTTTGCCTCAAAAAGTGACCTAAAAGGATTTTCTTGTTGAAGTAGAGCTAGAAGATTCTTACCTGACTTTTAGTTTTTTTGATTTCACAACTTATTGTCATTTCAAATGCCATCTAATCTAAGAGATCCACTTGATATAGTTAGCTTTCCCTATGAAAACCCTTGCAGATTTGATGAACAATTAAATCATTTTATGACTCCATAGCCCAATGGATTAATGTTTCTCATGGTCTATCTATTTAGTTGAAACAATTCATCACTTAATCACACCATTAGTCTATCTATCAGCCAATCCAATCAATCAAAACAAACAAGTCCTCATATTTTCATAACTAGCCTAAAATCAAAGCAAAAGCATAAAGACATATCATTTATAAACACTTATATAGAAAGATCCCTCTCTGAGTCCAGGAAGGCTAGGTCCATGGACTCCAAAGTGCTTTGATGTGGTTCCCTACAGAGTTTGTTCTTTCCAATCTTGCAAATCAAGGGGAACCAACAGAGTGTATGTGGTAGCACATAGTAAGACTCAGTGGTAGGGGAAGGAAATAGGTATCATGGCATTAAGTAATATAATATAGACCAAGCCCATTGAGAATGAAAAGGAGGGCCATTCCTCCAAGAGAATATAACCTTTATAATTTGGAGGTTAAGCTCAAGGACTTGGAAAATGACTTAAAGATCTGCAGGGAATAACTCAAAAAAATCACTAGGAAACAATAATAATTGGTTGAGTGGAATGATGAATTAAAGAAGAGGTTGCAGGAAATGAAATACCATTCTGAACCCTCAAAAAGGAAGAATGGTAACAGGGGGAAGAGATCTCGTAAGGCTAAAAAGGAGAAGGGGATATTATCTTGTTGGTGCTTTAGGTAAGATAAGCGTATAAAAAAGGATTTTCCTCATAAGAAGAAGAAGAAATAAGACAATAGTTCCTATGATCCATAGGGACACGAATAAATAATACACAACACCAAGAAGGAGGATGGGACAGTCTTTAGGCTCCTTGACACATACATATATATATATATATATGTGTGTTGAATAGATTCCCTAGGAACTTGGGGAATGTGAGACTTCAAGTTTGTCGATAGCCTTGTTGAGAAGCCTTGAATTCGTTTGGTTTATGAATATGCATGTGTACATGTATACATATGTGCACATGTTTGATGGCTAGAAGTGGACAAAAATTGATCTAGAAATTTTTGTTTCAAATGAGTGTGTTTTTTGCATGAGCACAATAGGTTTCCTGACCTTGATTTTGTCTGATATTGTGTGAATATATGTTATATTATGTCGATGTTTAAAAAAAAATTGATGAATGTATGAATGACATGTTTGGGATGGAATAATAAGGTCATCCAATGAGATTCCATGTTTTGTGAGGAATATGATGAGTGTATTAACTTCCAACCAGAATCCTTGTTCAAAGGATTGAGCCTAACTATCACTGAAGGTGCTTCCTTGGGGTTGATAAACCGCTAGAAGATTGGTTTGGATCATGTGATATAATGGACAGTGGTACGATAACCATAATAATGGAAAAAAGGAAGTTTCCCGACCTTGACTCAATATACATATAAATTTGTGATATGTCTGTGATCATGCTAATTGGTGTATGCAATATGAACATGTTATATTTTCTGACATAGTTTTGTCAGGGACCCTTCTTGTGAAAGAGGGATTGGTTAAACTTGTTCAATGTAGATGTGAATGGCATGACAAGTTCCTAGTTAATAAAGGATCAAAGGGGCAAGGATGGCCCTAGATAATCTATTGTTTTAACAAAATGTGAATATGATTCATGAATTATGACGATATTATGTCATGAACAGGAAATATTGCAGTGTATATCGAAAAAAGATATCAGTAGAAAAATGATCTGTAGCATGTGGAAAAGGCACTAGAGGTAGTGTTTCCTACTGTCTGTGGATGAGGATAGAGTGGTTTCTAGATTTGAAAACACTTTTGTGCACATTTTTTATATTCTTATGTGTGTTTTCTATGTGTTTTGTTGCACATATCCATATTTTGTGTTGTGTCATGTGTACGTGTATGTGTTGCGGTACACTATGTATATGTGCATATGTTTTGTAGTGTTTTTGGAAGGAAGGTATGGGATAGATTTGGCCTTAGTTTTATAAAACGTGGGACAAGAAGGTAAGGACTGCCTGGGCCTTGGTGTTGTGAGATGTGGGACAGGTAGGTATGGGACTACTTGGGCTCATGAAGCTGTGGGATACACCTTAATTCCTATCAACAAAAAGCTACCCGGATTAGTAGTGACTACCTTGTTGGTGGTTTCGATGTTCACAAGATATCAATTGGTATTAATTATATCCCATATACCCACCATTGGGTGCTTTCAGGGATGGAAATGGATTGATTTTGTATGATAGTCGAAGAGAAGAGAAGAGATGGAATTGGGTTCTTTCCGAGATGAAAAACCATCTAGTGTGTGTATGTGGAAAATAAAAGAGAAGGCATTGGGTGCTTTCTAGGATGACAATCCATCTGGTGTGTGTACATGGAAAAGAGAAGAGAAGGCATTGATTTCTTGCCATGATGGAAACTATTATGGTGTGTGTGCATGGAAAAGATAAGAGAAGGCACTGGGTGCTTGCTAGGATGGAAAGCCATTCAGTGTGTGTACAGGGTCAAAGAAGGAAGCAAGGAGAAAATTAAGATAAGTATAAGAATTTTATTGATCGTTGAGCCTTTAAATTAGAGATAAAAATACCATATTTTGATTTATGATGGTTTGGATCATGAGCTAACTTGGTTTTAATGTGATAGGAATTAAAGCGGAATTCCAAGTTCACCTCATGAATAAACTACTAATGAGGTGTGATTTAAAATTATTTCATTTCCTTAATGATGGAACTTATGGAGGCACACATGCTATGATGCAAGAAAGGATGAAATCGCCCAGTTCGGTGGATGGACTTTGCTGCAAGATAAATAATTGCAGTTGAAAGATATCACATGTGCAAAGGCACGTAGCTTAAATATTTCAAGAATGGGACCACTATGATACACTAACACCAATGATGTCAATTGATTACGATGAAGCATGTTATGATCGTATGATGGTGTTAAAGGAAGGGATGTGCCTTGGATTTGAACATATTTTGATGTGAGGAAGCCTTGCCAAGGAATGGATCTCCCAAAGGACTGAGAAGTAGAGAAGAGGATTCATGAACTTGGAATGTGAGTGACTATGCAGAGAGGGGTTAACCAGATTTCTTGAGGAACTAAGAAGTAGAGAAGGGAAGACCGAAAAATGAATTAGGTCTCTTGGTCCTGAGCATAGCTTATTGGAATCAAAAGCACATTAGTGTTGTATCATAAATAAATGAGTTCGGAATTGTTTGTTTATGGAACATGAGTGCAAGGAAGAATAGTGTTGGATATCGGAGGCATACTACCCTCCACAACAAAGGAAACAATCCAAGATGAATTTGGTGCAGGAAAAGCACCAGGAAATTTCAAAGAGATGGTGAGCCCTGGTATTGCACCAAGAATGTTGAAAATCCAAGAGGCTACTCTACTTTACTTAATCAACCCCGGGTTCATTCAAACTTGGAGGTGACAGTGCTATATACACAACATATTCATTCTACTCATGTCATCCTCTTCTGATTCCTACGAAAGGGTGTTATTTCTAAGGCTATTCAATGACTCGGTTGAAATCAACATGAACGACTTCACACCCTATGAATATGACTTCCAAGAATCTCTCTCTAATTTGGGAAAAGTGTTGAGATGCATCTCTCTTTGAGCCCCGAAAAGTATGAATTCTTGAAAAGAGTAGGAGTAGTATTGGGCCACTCAATCTCCCAAGCAGGAATACAGGTAGACCCGAACAAAATCACCATCATCAAAAGGGTACCTACTCCTCAAAAGCACAGAGATGTTGGAAGTTTCTTAGGTTTAGCTATCTATTATAGAAGTTTTATCAAATATTTCAGCAAGTTTGCTTCGCCACTATTTGTTGGCCAAAGACTCTGAGTTTACCTGGTCTAGTCTATGTCAAGAATATTTTGAGCTCATTAAGGGAAAGTTAACTACTACCCCCATTATCTGAGGTCCAAATTGGACTCTTCCTTTCCACACACACACAGATGCATCAGAAAAAATTGTGGGGGCAGCCCTAGGGCAGTTAGAAGACAAATTACCTTATGCAAATTATTTCATTAGTAATAACTTGTCCAAGGCCGAACTCAATTATACTGTCACGGAGATGGAAATGTTAGCCATAGTTCATGCTTTAAACAAATTTAGAAATTATATCATTGGTTATCAGACCTTTGTACACACTGACCATGCAGCCATCAAATATTTAATCAACAAACCTAATGTTAACGCTATAATAATTAGACGGTTTTTACAATTATAGCAGTTTGACCTAACTGTTGTTGATAAACCTGGAAAGGAGAATGTTGTTGCAGATTTTTTTATCTAGGTTAGCTCTACCTATAGATGAAGAAGGAATGGTTGATGACAAGCTCCTAGATGAACACCTCTTTGCTATCTCAGCACTCTCTCCATGGTTTGTTGACATATCTAACTACTTGGTTACTGAAAATTTCCCTCCTAACCTCTCATCAAAGGAGAAGAGCAAGATCATCAGAAAAAGCGCCCCTTTCACCTAGATTGCGGGGAATATCTTCAAGCTGGGCCCTGACCAAATTATAAGGAAATGTGTTAGGGAGGAAGAAGTTTAAGACATCCTCTCTACATTTAATGATGCCCTTGTGGAGGCCACTTTGCTGCAAAAACAATAACCTTAAAATCTTTGCAAGCAGGTTACTATTGGCCTAGCCTTCACCAGGATCCTAAAAGATACACTAGCAGGTGTGACCAGTGCCAAAGGATGGGGAAACCTACACAGATGGATGATATGCCTTTGCACCCTTAGGTGGCTCTAGAGCCATTTGAAAAGTGGTCCATGGACTTCATTGGACCAATTGATCCACCATCTGGCCAGAAAAAAGTATATCATAGTCTGCACTAACTACTTGATAAAGTGGGTTGAAACAAAAGTCATAAAGTTAGAAACCGAGGAGAAGGTAGTAGAATTTTTTGGAGAGAAATATGTGTTCTACAAATTTGGATACCCTAGAGAGGAATTCATTGATCAGGGGGCACAATTCACATCTCATCCCATTGATAATATTCTAAGGAGGCACAAGATAAAGCATAAGACTTCCACTCCCTACCACCCTCAAGAAAATGGCCAATTGGAAGTGGCCAACAGAGCCTGGGAGAATATCCTCACTAAGGTTGTGAGCAGTAGTAGAAAATATTGGGCATGCATATTGCTAGAAGCTACTTGGGCCTACAACACTACTTGGAAAACAAAAACAGGGTTCACTCCTTATGACTTGGTTTATGGGAATAAATCTATGTTTTCAATTGAGTTTGAGTTCAACACTTTTGTTAGGAATCTGTAATTTTAGCAGATTGGTGAGACTAAAGCTGCAGAGAAAACACTTGAACCACTTTGGGATTCTAGGATCTAGCCCTCCTGAATCCAGAGAGGGATATCTCTATAAGTGAAAAGATTGATTTATCTTTAAGGCTTTTGAATGTGATATTAGGCTAGTTATGAAGAACAAGGTTTTGTTTGTTTTGGTTTGGAAAATATATGTGAAGGTGAAGGAAGTCTAAATGAAGGGTGAAGGTAAATGAAAGTGAAAAATGATTCAGCTAAGAAGATAGGCAAGAAATAGCTTCAATCCATTGGGCTATGGAATCATATTAGGATTTAATTGAAACAACAAGGTTCAAGAGTGGTCCATGGGGCAAGTAATCTATGTCTAAGGATCTCTTTAAAGTTGATTTTATGGAATGAAATGAAACAATAAGAAGTGGAATTTAACAAATGAAGAACAAAGAGCAGCCTGAGATCAAGTAAGTACTTTGAAACTATCTTGCTTTTGGCATGCACTTAAGAAAGACATAAAAGTAATCTAAGATCAGGTAAGTACTTTGAAACTAGCCTGCTTTTGAAGCACTTTCAATAGAAAACATTTAAAACACGAAAAAGAATAGCTTAAGATCAAGTAAGGACTTTGAACCTATCCTGCTTTCAGCATATTCTAAGGGAAACCTTTCAAAGCAACTGTTGGAGAAGAAACTAGAGGATAGGGCTCACCATAGACTTCCCTAGCTCTGCTTTACTTAGCAAACTTAGCAAGACAACACATGAGATAACAAATAATAGTCTAAGATCAGGTAAGCACTTTGAACCTATCCTGCTTTCAACATACTCTTATGGAAATTTTCAGACAACCTTTGGAGATAAAACTAGAGGACAGGGCTCACCATAGACTTCCCTAGCTTAAATTTACTTGGCAGAAACTGAAAATAACATTCAAGAACAATGTTTAGTTTAGAAAGTAGAACGAGGGAATGCCATCATTCCTAACTGCTTGGACTGTATTGAATCATTCTTAAATAACACAATTGGATGAAAACATGCAGATAAATCTTATCAGTAAGAGCAAGGTACCTTTGACAGTAAATCCTAACTCTATAATTGTTGTTCTTTATCAGAGAAGATGGACAGAATGGAAACAAAAATAAAATAACAATTTACAATAAGAAAAACATCACCGTTGACATAGACCAAGATACCATAAATCAGCTTGTATTTGATGCTTCAAACCAGTTACAATATTTAAGTCCAGTGCGTCTCCACAGCATCAAACTTTTCATCTCAACTTAGGTATCTTCAATTACAAACAGAGCTTACAGCAGCTTCAATAAACTATTTACAGGCAACAGATATGTAGTGACCAACCTTATATCATCTTCTACAGAACTATTTATAGAAGAAATGAGGAGGTGGGATAAAAGATCTTCTAGGTTCAATTAATATAGTTTAATGTTTCTTAGCCTTTGAGGGGCTCAATGGAGAAACTTTCTGATATTTCCCCTGTATTAATTGGTTTACATTAAGTATTAAGCTTCCTGGGAAGATTTGTTGACTTTAAGGCTCTTTTTTATCCTTGTAATAACTTTGCTAACAGTTTTGAATAAGTTCTTCTAGTCAAATTAACTGTTCAGCTGTCTTGAGGCGAATATCTTATGTTCTGGTAATAGCTAGGCCTCTTTTGAATGCTTTGAGGTTGCACGTGGCTTTTGGTAGCTGAGAGGATTCAATTAGCCTTTGATGTGGCAGTGGAGGCTTTCTCGGACTGATATTATTGTTTTTCTTTAAACACGGTTAATTTGTTTTAATTCTGTGTGTTAGGCATAATTAGGCCTAATCTCTATCTTTTGTTCCTCAAACTGTGTTTAATTGAGTGGATTAGGCTTTAGATAGTTGATTTGGGCCATAATCCCTCAAAACTGAGTAAACAATCTTCAATTCTTGATTCTTTAACACTGATACTCTTTACTTGATTAAATTTTGTTGTGTCTTGTTGATGTGCAGGCGTTACAAGGGCTTTATAATGGCATCAATGCTCATGAGGCACTAAATGAAACATGGTGTTGAACCCTGTAGAATGATTTTCTTGATGAATAAAGGCCTGGGGGATCGTCATCCCCGGCCTTCAACTTTCTTTTAAAACTTTTGAAAAAACCATTAAAACCTCCACAATCAAAGAAAAATTAGAAAAATCCTGTGGGGAAGGTTAAAATTGCTTCATAGGTTTCAGTTAGATCGCGGTCGTTGGATGAAAACATTCAACGACGGGGATTGCCGGCAGAGGTTAAACAGAGAGGTAGTTGGAGGGGTCAACAACAGATTAAGTCTGAGTCGTTGATGTATGTTGATCAACGGTCGATATCAACCGAAGATCTTATAATGTAGAGGGGGTCATATATTTGCGAAATGGAAGAAAATGCAAAGAAAATAGGTGAAAAACCTTTGGCGGAGGATAAAAGGGTTAAAATTTAAATTGGGGTTTAGGAAAGATTGTGGGTCGTCGGATGAGATCGGCCACAGAGATCAACGGCGGATATTGCTTTATACAGCCTCATGGAGGATGGGTGGAGGGTGATGAACAAATGGTAAGATTGAATGTGGGCCGTTGATCTGTAGAGATCAACGGTGGAGATCAATTTTGGGAAAATGGAATGGGAATGGGAATGGTGGTTTCGGCTGGAGAAACTACTGGTTTCGCGCAACAAAAAGAAGTGAAGGCAGTTTTATCTTTTTGAATGCGATATGCGTTACTGGATGACACGTGGCCTTTTAAAACCTCCCTCATCGCGTAAATTTGAAACGTTATCTTTCGGGCTTAAAATTGCGCGAAAATGTGCGTTGGCCGTCAGATCTGGGGCTTTAGATCAGACAATCATGGAGAGAGCGTGATGGAGAATAGATGCTCGGGTGATAAGATGTGGGGCAGGTTCAAGGTGGTTTCAATCTTGATTTTTAGATCAGGGATGGATGGCGGAGATTTGATCTGGGGAAAAGGTAGGACCCAAAGGAGTTGGGCCTATCGGGCTTATTCTAGACCGCTGGATGAAAGGAATGAATGGTTCATATGCAATCTTGGGGTCAAACGAATAAAATATGGGGTGAGGGGTCGAGCGGAGAATGGGTCAATATGGGTCATTGATCTGCAGAGATCAACGGCAGAGATTCACCGAAGAGGTTACAATGGTGGGATTTGAGAAATAACAAAGGGAGGGAGAATTGATCTGGACTGTCGGATCTTAATGTATGGACGGCCCAGATGCAATCGGAAGATCGTGATCGGCGGGGGCAAAGGGAACAAAGTGCTGATGTGATTGAACAAGGGCCATTGATCTTAGAACCAGATCAACAGTGGGGAATGAATCGGAGGTCCAAAGGCAGAGGGATGGGCTTATGAATCAGAGCGATGTGGGCCGTCGAATCTGGGCCTGGCGGGGAAGATCAACGGCTGGGAATCCATCGGGAGGTTGCCAATCGGGGAAGATCAATAAAATATTCAAATGCATCCAATGAAATCTCCGATGCGAGATTCCAATGATCGTTTGATTGGTTTAAATCAACGGTCGGGATTCGCTTCAACCAATAACCGGCGAGTTTTGTTATAATATGAAAAAATGGGGTTTTTAATAAAATACAAAGGAAAATTCACATCGGGGAGGGGTTTTTATAATGTTTAGCGCCCGATTGTGGGGCTCTTGGTTTTAACAAAGGAAGCAAGGGATCGGGGTTTATAACAAAGGAGCCAATCGCATCAGAAATTTTATGTGACAAAAGAAATATGTTTCACATGAATGTCCCGATTGCGATAAGCACCCAGGGGCTTAACACCTGGTCTCGGTGCCCGGTTGCATAGTGGGGAAGTGGTTTAGGGCTTAGCCAAAAGGGGCTTAGGCCTATAATGTAAAAAATGGGTTTTTTATGATTTTTCAAGGATTTTCAAAGGATTTTGGGGGTTTCGGTAAGGTTTAAAAAGGAGTTTTAAACCTTATTAAAGGGGTTTTTATCAAGGGAAGAAGGGAAATGAGGGAGAAAGGAAGATTTTTATAAGGAAAAAGAGGATGAAAATGGAGGTTAATTTTGAGTGGAAGAAGGGGGGAAAATGAAGGGAAACATGGATTTTTTGCAGCAGTCTTTTCTTCAGGAAAACAGCAGATTTTCAAAATTGAGAGGAAAACAGCAGTGAAGATTAACTCAACGATAAGTCATCTTCACAAGACTTCAAGAATTAACAATTTGACAATAAAACTTTTTTCTTTAAGGCTTAAAACATGATTTATCCACCATTTTATATGAAAAATTTTATAGGTGGCTAACAGTGGCTCCACATGGGGATGGTGCCTTCTTGAAGGCATCAAGAACTTCAGACTTGTATTCTCTGGGGGCTTATCAATGCCTCATCCATTGGGCTACAACTTTCTTCACTTGGATGATCTTCTTTTGGTTTGATAATGTTAACAGCCATGAAAAACAATGGAACTCTATCAAACAAGCTTTGTACCTACCCAATCCTACTGATGTAACATTTTTTATTCTTTAAGAGTGCATTTGGATTCGCAAACTCTTTTACAAGAATTTTATTCTTTTGAAAGAAAAAACTAATCCAAGTCTACTTCTTATTTCTCCATGAACTCAGATTAAACAGTCGAGTTCATCAGCTTCTCTACCTAACTACTATCTGTTAGGATTAAATTGTCTAACATATTTTTATTCTTTAAATTCCAAAAAAAAGAAATTTAAAAGCATACAACTCAGGATTGAACAGTCTAACTTGTTGCTGATCTATGGCATAAAAACAAGTTGCACATAGATTATTATTTGCATAAAATTAAATCAAAATGGTGAAGGCTTAAGATCTGAAAGTTTTAAGCACATCCTTCTCTTTTCTTCATCGTTGTTTTTTAGTTTGATTGAGTTGTTCTCTGTTTGTTCTCTAGTTCAAATTTTGAGCATATCAGAACCAGTTTGCTTCTATTTTTTACTCAAGATTTAAACAGATTAGAGTCATTCTTGTTTTGGAAACTCATAGGTTCATATTTTGAGCTTGTTTGAACCTTTTTTCTTCTATCCTAATATTCCTAACCGATAAGCCAAGATTAAGTTGTTTCGCAAATCTAATTTCACTAACCTATCAGTAGTAAATTTAAAATTAATTAGTCATGATTAGGCTGTATGACTAATTAGGAGTGTGTCTTTTAGGAGTGGAATTTGAGCTTGCACACTTTCAGATTTTGTTTCTCTTTTTTGGTATGGGGTTGTACCTTTCTTTTTTTTACAATCTGCCTTCTTTTTCTTTCTATTGTTTTTTGTATTTTTTATTTTTCTAAATTTGAATGCAATGATGAAATAAATATTTATAATGAGAAAAAAAATAAAAAGGCTTTCAAACATGATGGAATCATGAAAAATAATGTTTGACCATCCTGCCATTGACAGGACCCCCAAACAGTTCAGCTCCATTCAATTCTTAAAAGAAATAAGCATTGTTACCAGCAGTAGGATGAATGAGATAAGGGCCAAGCCATAAGTTATCAAATTTCCCATGCTTACCCTTGTCTTCTCTCCTTGAGTCCTACTTTAACACTTTGTCCCCAATGTTGAAATTACTGGCCTTTGTCCTTCTGTCAAAAAGCTTCTTGATGCTCTCTTGTTTTTCTGATGCTCTATTGTAAACTTCCTCTCTAGTTTGCTGAATATGTATAGTCTGATTTATTCTTCTGATCATATCATTGTCTTCAGACTGTACTTCTTGAATCAACTTCATAACTGGTACACCAAGGCTAGTTCAAAAAATTGCATCTGTACCATACACAAGTTGGTAGGGTGACATTCCAATAGATTTCTTGAGTGTTAATTTGCCAGCCCATAGTGCATGTACTAACTTTGTGTGCCAAGACTTCTTGTTGTCCTCCAGCAAATTCTTGATTATATTCACCAAAATTTTGTTTGAGGATTTTGCCAGATGATTACCTTGAGGGTAATAAGTAGTAGAATGACCCAATGTAATCTGATATTTGTGGCAGAATTCAACCATCTTCTTGGATTTAAATGCAGCTGCATTATCAATGATGATCTTCCTAGGACAGCCAAATCTAGAGAGGATATGAGTCTCAATAAATTTTATGATGACAGAGTCATTAGCTTATCTAAAAGGGATGGCTTCTATCCATTTGGTAAAGTAGTCTATTGCAGTGAGAATCCATCTATGTTGGGCAGATGAGGGTGGATGGATTTCTCCTATGAAGTCTAAACCCCACTGTTGAAAAGGAGCTTCAACAATGATTGGATACAGAGGTAAGAGCAGCAACTTTCTTTTTCCTTCAAAAATTTGGCATTTATGACAGGAAATTATCATCTTGTGTACATCTAGAAATAGGGTGGGCCAATAGTAACCATCTCTAAGGATTTTGTTGGTTGTAGTCTTCCAGTAGAGGTGGCATCCACATTATCCTTCATGGAACTCGTGCTTAACCTTCTCTGCATCATTCTCGGACAAACATTTAAGCAATATCCCACTTGCATTTTTCCAATAAAGGCATTTATCTATAATGCAATAGTTTACAGCTTTTAATTTTAAAAACCTTTCCTTCGTTTTTGATAAACAAGGAGGTGTATTCAGATTGAGAAAAACATATAGAATATCAGCATACCAAGAGGAATTCATAAAATGGTCTTCAACAATGGGAGTTGACAATTCCTCTTGTTCATCTAAATCATTTATCATATTTATATCAAGAACTTCAAAATTTGATTCAGCCATTAATCTAGCTAGACCTTGGCCTTTAATGAGCTTAGTGGGCTTGATTTATAAATCATATTCAAGTATCACAACTATCCACTTACCTCTTTTGCCATCTGGGTCCTGTGTTAGAACGTCTTTCACAACTGAATTTGGGACAAAGGCAATGATGTGGGAGTGCAAAATGTAAACTCTGAAGTCTTTTAAGGCTTTGACTAAGGCAAAGGCTTGTTTTTCCATAATGTTGTACTTTAGAGGAGCATCTCTCAAAGCCTTGCTAAAGAATGCAATAGGCTGCTCTTGTCCCTGTGGATTTTTTTGCAATAGGACAACAGCTATTGTATGTTCTGATGCAAATGAAAAAATGTAAAAATCTTTTGAAAAATCAGGACTTATTAGAACTGGCGTTTTGGTTAATGCTTGTTTTACCAATTCAAAGGAATTCTTTGCTTCCAAGCTCCATTTAACTCCTTGCTCCTTTTTCAGCATGTTTGTAATGTTTCTAAGGAGTTTAGCCAAGTTGGGTATGAACCTTCTCAAGAAATTAATCTTTCCAATGAAGGATTGAAGTTACTTGATGTTTCTAGGATGAGTGATTTGCAATATAGCCTCAATCCTCTTTGGGTATATCTTTATCCCCTCTTCTAATATGATGTGCCCAAGAAGTTTACCTTCTTGGAGACCAAATAGTGTTTTCTTTGGATTTAAAGATATCCCAAACTTTCTGCATTTCTCGAATAATTTTCTCAAGTGTTCTAAGTGCTCTTCATCCGTTTTGGAAAAAACAGTGACATCATCAAAGTAAATAATGGTGAAGTAGCCCAATTCTTCCGAGAATGAAATATCCATGGCTCTCTGGAATGTAGCACCAGCATTCATTAAACCAAAGGGAATTTTCACATACATGAAAGTGCCCCAAGGTATAGTAAAAGTTGTCTTTAATCGATCATCAGGATGTACTAAAATTTGATTGTATCCTGAGTAGCCATCTAGCAAAGAAATTATTTTAGAACCAACTACCCTTTGTAAAATATGATCCATTTTGGGTAAAGGGTAGTTGTCCTTTAATGAGGCTTTGTTTAGGTCTCTAAAGTCAATACAAAGCCTTATTTCTCTTGTTTTCTTCCTAACTGACACTAGATTAGACACCCACTCTGAATATCTAATAGGGACAATAATACCAGCTTCATACATTTTCTTGATTTCCTTCTCAATCAAAGGTAACTGAACAAGTTTTATTCTGCGCAGTTTTTGTTTAAATGGTTTTTGGTTTTCCTTGAGAGGTATCTTGTGCTGAATTATTTCAGTGGCATAGGATTTCAGATCCCCATAACTCCACGCAAAAACATTAGATTACTCTTTAAACAACTCTATGTATTTTAGTTTGATGTGAGCTGGTAAAGTTTTAGACAGTTTGATCATATTTGGTTTTATTTCACTGCCTATATTACACTCTTCAACTTCGGATTCAACAGGCTCTAGTTTTGGCTTCTTGGCCACATCATTGAAATCAAACAACTCTTCTAAAGGGACCAGACCTTTTGACAAACTGTGATTGTTAGACTGCAGAGTTTCTAAGTCTTCTTTTTCTAACTCTGCCTCAATTTCTGTTGTGTTTCCAAGTTTGTTAGACAACAGATTTACATCAGCCATCTCTAGAGACTCTTCTTCTTTATCAAGTAAATTTTCTTCACTAGGACAGTCTGTTTCATAGTCTGAATCTGAACTTGGTAGTTAAAATTCATTTCTGGACTGCAGGAAGTCTTCTATTTGTTTGTCTCCATCAAACACTTGCCAATATTTCTTGTTATCGAGGACAGCTGGTCTAAATTTAATTTGAGTTGTGCATTTTTTGGTTTCATAAGGAGTTAGGCACGTCCTAGCAGCAAAGGCCAGACTGTTAGCTTGAATATTTTCGTTTCTTGGGACAAAAATTAGTTTAAATTCCTCGAATGTTTTCAATAAATCCATGACATCGTTTTGATAGGCTCTAAGTATGGGATGTTTCGCAGTATATTCCCCATTCACTTGCCTAATTATTAGTTCAGAATCATCATGAACCTTTATTCTTTTGGCCCCTAATTTCTTCAATAAATGCAGGCCTAAAAGAAAGGCTTCATACTCGGCTATGTTATTGGTGCACTGAAAGTTTAATTTCCAGGAATGCCCTTCAGTATCATTTTTCATTGTATTGTGAAGCCACACTCCCACACCTGCATCACTCTTAGTACAAGATCCATCAAATTTCATACTCCAAAGAGGACTAGTTTTAGATTCACTAGTTTGGTTACTATCCTCTTTATCTAGTGCTCTTTTGGATTGTTCTTGAAGATCAGCACTTCGTTGAATTTTTTTTAATTCCTCAAGTTTTTCATTGCATTGAGGACTAATTTCTTGACTCTCAAGGTTTAAAAGCAATGGATGAATGATTTATAGCTCTAGACCCGTGTTTTTTTTGTTGTAGTTTTCTGGTTTAGCAAACTGTTTCGACAGTTCTATCTTGTCTTCCTCCTCCTGTCTATCTGCCATTAAATCAGTTAAGGTCACTTGTTCAGTGAGTGTTTCATCATTGAAAAGGATAAATGAGCCCAGGCCTGTGTTTACAGGATAAAGAGGAGAGTTCTGTGGTCTCTCTTGGCTAGTAACCATGTATTGCATATGAGACTCCCTGTAAAGTCTTCTAGTTTGATTAAAAACAAGAATAGTTGCATATGTCATGTCCATCTGCATAGTTCCTTGTAACTTAGCTCCCCAAGATCTTGATAACAGCATACAATATTTTGGGGGTACATCAGCCACTACAATATCCATTACTAAACATTTGGATGGAATTTGTGCTAAGTTTACACAGAGGTCTTTGATTAAACCTAAACATTTCACTCTGCTTGAGTCAAAGGAGTAAATATCTTTGTAAGGTCTGGTGATTTCAAGGCCTAGGCTTTCCATTACAGCTTTGGGCATTAAATTGTGAGAGGCCCCTGAATCATGCATAACGTTATGTAAAATCTTTTCATGAACATTTAAACTAACATAAAAAGGAGGAACTGGTCCTTCTTGATACCTACCTTCAATCTTAGGACCAAATATGAGCTCTGGCTGGTCATCATTAAGATTGACAGTGTCGTTATTTTCTTCTATGTTTAAAGCCTTCAAAATTTGAGATCTATATACATCTTGGGAAGCTAATTCAGTGAGAGGAACAGAGATTTTGATTCTGGAAATTTCTTGGTCCAAACTAAAAGGCATCTGATTCTTTGAAGTGCTTATTTTAGCCTTATTAACCAACACTCTATTAGCAAAATCAGTTTGTTGATTTCCTCTATTTACACTTGTCAAAAAAAATTAAACAGGAGCACTAGCTGAGGTGCTAACGCTACTAAGGTCTGCACTCTGTTTTTCAGTACTTTTAGTGCCTTTTTCTTTGTTTTTATCAGAATTTACAGCCATTGTTTTATCTTTCTTTTTTGTAGCTTTGGGTTTATTTACAGTGCTGTTTTGTGTAGATTTTTCAAAGGTTTTAGTTTTTGGATTTTCTTGATTGCTTTTACTCCTAAGGTCATACTCTTTTTTAGTCTCTATGATGAAATTTTCCATTTCTTGATAATAACTTTCATCCTCTGCTCTTTTGTCATCATGGGATTTCTATCATAATGAATTTCGAAATCATCATTGTTTACTCCCAGCATGTTGATGTCATCTTCCTCTGTTTGTTCACTTGTTTCTTCAACCTCACTTACATAGTTTTGATGAAAAGAATGAGTGATTTGTTGATCATCCTCCCTTGGTCTGTTTTGAGGTTGGTTTCTCCTAAAATTTTGATTTTGGTTTTGATTTCTGTTTTTAGGAGTCGTTTGTTTTTTACTTGCTTGTGCTCTCTCAATTATGCTCATCTTTTTCATCATCTCCTCCATCATTCTTTCCATATTTGAGCTAGATGTGGAAGGTGTAGATTCCTCTCTAAAGGACACTTTCTTTTCATTCCTCATTCTTGCTCTTTTCTCCATTAAATTAACTTCCACCGCAAGAGCTCCTTTTTTCATATCTTCAAGAGTTAAAGGATCTCTCTCTCTCTCAGCTGATAGGCCATATCAGGATCAAATCCTTCAGGAAACTTGTTTAAAGCTAAGCCTTGTGGAGGTTTTAAGTCTGGGGGAAGGGCATTGTAAACATTGTTAAACCTAGTGCAATAAGCTTGTACACTCTCCCCAGGGTTTCTTTGGAGATTCTTGTAATCAGAAAGTATTTGGAGATGGTTTTTTCTCACTTCCCATTTGTTTATGAATAACTGATGGAAGGCTTGGAGATCATTAATACTGTGAGGGGTTAAGCCTTTGAACCATTTTCTTACTTCTCCCCCTAAACTCTGAGAAAATAATCTGAGTTTGACAGTTTCATCATCAATTTCATTTCTGTCAAAGTAGTCATTCATCTTATCCACATGTTGTGAAGCAGTAGTAGCATTACTAGCATCATACAATAGTATCTTGGATTGATAGTCCTGTGGAAGATTGACTAAAGGTAAAGGAAGGACAAGGGCAGCGTACCATGTTGCCATGATAGGGGGTGCAGGTGGATTTACAAGAGGTGGATTAACAAGAGGGAAAGTGGGCTGGAATGAAGTGGTTTGAACAGTGGATGTATGAAGAACAGATGTGGATGGACCAACAATAGATTTTTGAGTTGATCTTGGATGAGAGACACCTAAATTGTAAAGGAAATGTAAATCAGGTGGTGTAGTTTCTCTACTACTAGGATGTTCACTTCTTTCTGGGGATGAAAGTGAAGACTCTAAATCTAGTTGATCTAAATCATCAAGCGACCTAGTTCTAAATGGATTTCTTAAGTAAACTTGTGATTGTTGTAGAGCTGCAAGGTTTTCTAGAACAGAATTAGCTCTAAGGGGTGATCTGAAAACAGTTGAAGATTTAACCTCAGGAAACTTCCTAAGGATTCTTTCAGGGTTATCAACTATCTCAGGAGGGTTTGGGTTAGGATAGGCTCTAGTATAAATCTTTCTATGAGCCACTATGCTATGTTTTTCAGACCCTACTAATCAAGAAAAGTTTAACCAAATATGACAATCTTTAAGAGTCTAACTGATATTTTAAACAAGAAACTTTAATCCTAAAGTCACCTAACTGAGTTTATATGATGTTACGACGATAATGGGTCTTCCCAGTGGGGTCTTAAGGTTTCTTTAGGATTGTGGAGTCACCAGGTGGAAATTTTTAGCTCTTTTGGAGGTAAAAGGTTTTATGGTCCACCACCATGTTTATTTGAATACCAATCTGAAATATTTTTGGGTTTTTCTGAGTTTTTTCAGTCCTATGGGTTCTAAGAGTGTCCTAAATCTATTTCAACACTTAGCTACGGTGGTGAGATAGAGAAAGTCTACTCTTATGGCTAAGCTAGCTGATCCTTCAAGGTTTGATAAGTTCTTATGAGAATCCTAAGGTTTCCTTAGTTTGTCACTGATTCAAACAATTTTTATCATGATTATCATTTGATTGGTAGTGCTTGAAGAGGGCTACTTGTACTCAAGGGGTTTTTATGAGATCTTAAGGGTACCTAAGATGAAATTTGACTCAGTCCCCAGTGGAGTTGCCAAAAATGTTAGGAATCTGTAATTTTAGCAGATTGGTGAGAATAAAGCTGCAGAGACAACACTTGAACCACTTTGGGATTCTAGGATCTAGCCCTCCTGAATCTAGAGAGGGATCTCTCTATAATTTCAAAGATTGATTTATCTTTAAGGCTTTTGAATGTGATATTAGGCTAGTTATGAAGAACAAGGTTTTGTTTTTTTTGGTTGGGAAAAGATATGTGAAGGTGAAGGTAAATGAAAGTGAAAAATGATTCAGCTAAGAAGATAGGAAAGAAATAGCTTCAATCCATTGGGCTATGGATTCATAGTAGGATTTAATTGAAACAAAAAGGTTCAAGAGTGGTCAATGGGGCAAGTCATCTATGTCTAAGGATCTCTTTAAAGTTGATTTTATGGAATGAAATGAAACAATAAGAAGGGGAATTTAACAAATGAAGAACAAAGAGCAACCTAAGATCAAGTAAGTAATTTGAAACTATCTTGCGTTTGGCATGCACTTAAGAAAGACATAAAAGTAATCTAAGATCAGGTAAGTACTTTGAAATTAGCCTGTTTTGATGCACTTTCAATAGAAAACATTTAAAACACGAAAAATAATAGCTTAAGATCAAGTAAGGACTTTGAACCTATCCTGCCTTCAGCATATTCTAAGGGAAACTTTTCAAAGAAACTGTTGGAGAAGAAACTAGAGGATAGGGCTCACCATAGACTTCCCTAGCTCTGCTTTACTTAGCAAACTTATCAAGACAACACATGAGATAACAAAGAATAGTCTAAGATCTAGTAAGGACTTTGAACCTATGCTGCTTTCAACATACTCTTAGGGAAATTTTCAGACAACCTTTGGAGATAAAACTAGAGGACAGGGCTCACCATAGAATTCCCAAGCTTAACTTTACTTGGCAGAAACTAAAAATAACATTCAAGAACAATGTTTAGTTTAGACATTAGGACGAGGGAACGCCATCATTCCTAACTTCTTGGACTGTATTGAATCCTTCTTAAATAACACAATTGGAAGAAAACATGCAGATAAAGCTTATCAGTAAGAGAAGGGTACTTTTGACAGTAAATCCTAACTCTATAATTGTTGTTCTTTATCAGAGAAGATGGACAGAATGGAAACAAAAATAAAATAAAAATTTACAATAAGAAAAACATCACCATTGACATGGACCAGGATCCCATAAATCAGCTTGTATTTGATGCTTAAAACTAGTTACAATCTTCAACTACAGTGGGTCTCTACAGCTTCAAACTTTTCATCTCAACTTAGGTATCTTCAATTACAAACAAATATTACAGCAGCTTCAGTAAACTATTTACAGGCAACAGATATGTAGTGACCAACCTTAAATCATCTTCTACAAAAGTATTTATAGAAGAAATGAGGATGTGGGATAAAAGATCTTCTAGGTTCAATTAATACAGTTTAATGTTTCTTGGCCTTTGAGGGGATAAATGGAGAAACTTTATGATATTTCCCCTATATTAATTGGTTTACATTAAGTATTAAGCTTGCTGGGAAGATTTGTTGACTTTAAGGCTCTTTGTTATCCTTGTAATAACTTTGCTGACAGTTTTCAATAAGTTCTTCTAGTCGAATTGACTGTTCAGCTGTCTTGAGGCAAATATCTTCTGTTCTGGTAATAACTAGGCCTCTTTTGAATGCTTTGAGGCTGCAGGTGGATTTTGGTAGCTGAGAGGATTCAATTAGCCTCTGATGTGGCAGTGGAGGCTTTCTCAGACTGATAAATATTATTGCTTTTCTTTAAACACTGTTAATTAGTTTTAATTCTGTGTGTTAGGAATAATTAGGCCTAATCTCCATCTTCTGTTCTTCAAACTATGTTTAATTGAGTGGATTAGGCTTTAGATAGTCGATTTGGGCCATAATCCCTCAAAACTGAGTAAACAATCTTCAATTCTTCATCTCTGCTGTGACTAGATTCTTTAACACTGATACTCTTTACTTGATTAAATTTTGTTGTGTCTTGTTGATGTGCAGGCATTACAGGGGCTTTATAATGGTGTTAGTGCTCATGAGGCACTGAATGAAACATGGTGTTGAACCCTGTAGAATGATTTTCTTGATGAATAAAGGCCTGGGGGATCGTCATCCCCGGCCTTCAACTTTATTTTAAAACTTTTGAAAAAACCATTAAAACCTGCACAATCAAAGAAAAATTAGAAAAATCTTGCGGGGAAGGTTAAAACTGCTTCAGAGGTTTCAGTTAGATTGCGGCCATTGGATGAAAACATTCAACGGCGGGGATTGCCTGCAGAGGTTAAACGGAGAGGCGGTTGGAGGGGTCAACGACAGATTAAGTCTGAGCCGTTGATGTATGTTGATCAACAGTCGAGATCAACCGAAGATCTTATAATGTAGAGGGGGTCATATATTTGCGAAATGGAAGAAAATGCAAAGAAAATAGGTGAAAAACCTTTGGCGGAGGATAAAAGGGTTAAAATTGAAATTGGGGTTTCGAAAAGATTCTGGGCCGTCGGATGAGATCGGCCACAGAGATCAATGGCAGAGATTGCTTTATACAGCCTCATGGAGGATGGGTGGAGGGTGATGAAAAAACGGCGAGATTGAATATGGGTCGTTGATCTGCAAAGATCAACGGTGGAGATCAATTTTGGGAAAATGGAATGGGAATGGGAATGGTGGTTTCGGCTAGAGAAACTGCCAGTTTCGCGCAACAAAAAGGAGTGAAGGCGGTTTTACCTTTTTGAACGCGATATGCATTACTGGCCGACAAGTGGCCTTTTAAAACCGCCCTCATCGCGTAAATTTGAAATGTTATCTTTCGGGCTTAAAATTGCGCGAAAATGCGTGTTGGCTATCAGATCTGGGGCTTTAGATCAGACGGTCGTGGAGAGATCGCAATGGAGAATATATGCTTAGGTGATAAGATTTGGGGTAGGGTCAAGGTGTTTTCAATCTTGACCATCAAATCAAGGATGGACGGCGGAGATTTGATCTAGGGAAAAGTTAGGACTGTTCATATGAATCCTTTGTCGAAGTGTAAAAAAAAAAAACCACTTTATCTACGCATAAAAAATAGCCCTAACATCAAATATGGCTGCCAATATCTTCAGATCTGCAGTTAGTTGATCAAGACAAATGCTGCAAAAAATCCAAATCTATGCATAAAAATACATTAAGCAGTAAAAATAAGGTTTTGCTCCATGCATCCAATAGACAAGACAAGAACAATATTTTTGAAAGAATTTTTATATTAAGGGCACCTGAGAGGAAAAAAAGAAAGGTGTTTCCAATTCCCCTCAATGGGATGGGTTCTTGAAAGTCCTCAGCGCTTCAGATCTAGAATTTCTCTCTCTTATTGGTGTAGAAAACGCAAACAAACATAGAACTCAAAGGGAGCTCACAAAGCAAATAATAGAGAATGTGACAATGATAATGGCTCAAAGTCAGACCAAGAGCATAGATCCAGAGTGATCTAATGGGCAGCAAAAGGTGACAAATGAATGAGAAAACCCTTCTATTTATAACAAAATATTGGGTCATTCTAGATCTTGGTGTATGATTAAAATAATATTAATCAAATCTAGATCCACCTTTTATGGAATATTTTATTATATTTGTTAGAGGGAAAAGGTATTTGACTTGGGTCAAATCCCTTTATTTGTAAATAATAAATAAATAAATGATTTATTTATTATTTTAAGGAAGTGGTTGAATGATAATTAAATAAATAATGATTTATTTAATTATTTATAAATAATTTAGTCATATTTAACAAGGAATATTATTTAAATAAGATTTAAATAATTATTCCTAGAAAATAATAAGATAAATAAGGATTTATCTAATTAATTTCCTTGTTTTGGGTTAAATATGACTTGGAATAATAATTAAATTATTGTTTAATTGATTATTCCATGAGGAAAATCAAACAAATATAGATTTGTTTAATATTTCCTTTTGGGGTTTCCTGTTTAGACCATAAACAACCTAATAAATGTGTTTTATTAAGTTATTTTACATAGTGAAAGCCATTTTACTTATGGTAAAATTGGTCTTACATGGTGTACTTGGGTCCATCTAATGATAATAGGTTAGATGACCAAAAAATGGTGTAACAGATTGCCCCCCAACGTGCGAGTGTTAGAAGCAAATAGTATGACCGAAGTATGTTGTAAGAACTCAATCATGAGACGTCAAAAGGGAAGTCAGAGAGAGAAATGTAAGGTAGTCGAAGGTGCTAAAGAACTAGACCCTGAGGAGACGAGACTTACAGGTGCAATAAGTCACTTTTTATGAGATGGTACCTATGCTAAAGGAGGCGGGGGAGGCATACCTATGCCTGCCGAGACAAAGTACAAAAGAATAAAGCGTCCAGTAAACAAGGAACTGAACTGTAAAGTACATGCTGGCATAAATATGAGCCAGATAACAGATATAATGAGGAATCCCACATACATGTTGTTCCTGGGATAACAGCCAGTACTTATATAATAATATCTGAGTACATGAGATACAAATACAACCCAAATGCCCCCTATAAATGGGGAAGGGCTCACAAAATCTGACTGATACATGCAAATGAAAGAGGCGCTGCAAGCGGCGAAGGCGAACATCATCAAATATATGGAGCTGCATTGAAGGCTGAAATATAGAGGTCAACCGAGCATGTGGGGGGCTACCTGCAGGGCCACCCCCTCATGAGGGTTGAGACATCTCACACATACCCGGGAATCATCAATAGCTGCTGCGGCATCACTGGACCATCAAGTATACGGATCTCGATCATGCTGAAAGGAGTTGGAGCTGAGAAACAATCAAGTCAAAGGGTAATGAGAAATCCCTTTGCCTGATCTGAGGCACCGAACAAGTGTGGAAGCTGGAACCAAGGTACACCGCCTCTAGACCTGTCTCCTGGAATGAATGAGCTGATGTCAATAGAAGGAGGTCTACCATAGGTGAGGCAATAAGGGATCCTCATCTAAGGCACGAGAGAAAATAGTAGAGCGACTGACAGACTGATACTAATGATGATGATGAAGTGGGGGACACTGAGTAGTGAATGGATGACTTCCCTTGTTAGAGCATAAAGGGAATGGATGACTTGGCACGATTGATACAATATCATGAGGGATAGGGGGTAGTTGGGCTGAAAGCCATAATGTGAAACACGAGGGAGTGACCAAGCACTCAAGGATGGAGGACTATATCAAGATACAAAGGGACTCGGGATAGACTCCATGAATTTGATGATGACTCAAATCGAATGCTCTAAACAAGGGTGACTCAATGGTGTTGCTACACAGTAAAGGTCCAAATGGGGGACCATAAAAACATGAGTACATGAGGGTAACTCATGACGAAAATCAACACGAACCAGGACGAGTAAGGAGGCAGAGTGATGCCCCTAGTACAAGTGTTTTAAGTGAGGAAGTTTGATTTGGAGGAGAGGTGAATAGACCCTTCGTGGAGACCCTTCGTGGAGAAAATGTGTCGAGGTGAAGTATCAAATCATGAAAAACTAATAGATACCCATTTGAGTGCTCGGTGAGAGCTTTCCAACAGTGCAGACGGTGTCTCAAATGGGGCTACGATTTGGTTGCAACGGGAGAAAGAAAAATCAAGGGTTTCTCTTCTAATAAGGCATTTTCCCTCCAAATCCATTCATTTGCTTGTGTAGCTGTGGTGAATGTAGAGAGGAGAGAAGGCCCTAAATCTTGCAGCGATCGTAGTGGACAAACCGACCGTTGGAATCGAGATTCAGTAGTTGGAGGTAAGAGGCCTAATCCTACTCTTTATTTTAGATGGATTGAAATTTCAGATTAGGGTCCTAAATCTCAGGAACATCCCCTCCCTCATCTTCACGGCCAGGTCGCACTATTTGGGCCAAAAACTATGACCTGGGAAGCAGGTTTTGGCCTAAAAAGTGCGACCTGTCCTAGGATTTGGCCAAAAAGTGCAAGCTATCAGATGGAGGTGATTTCAGTGTTGTTGTGGGCTGGGATTTGGGTTTTTTGTAATTGGATACAATTTTTCCTATCTGCATACTGAAAAACATGATGTTTTTGTGCAGATATGGAAGATATATGGATCAACTGGAGAGAGAGAGACCTGGGTACATTACGGTCGGAGATCCAAGCGGATCAGGGTGTCCGTCGAGCACTGGCCAGGTTTGGGGTTCTGAAATTCATGGAGAACCCTCTGATGAGAGCTAGGGAGCCCTTGTTGGCCCAGATTGTCAGTTATTTGGATCCAGATCATGAGGTCTTTATAGTGCAGGGGCACAGGATCGAGTTGACAATCTAGGATCTGTATTGGTGGGAAATACACAGCCAGTGTTACCACGGAGGCATAACATCATGGAGTTTGTGGAGCGACATTGTCGACCAGGCTTCCAAGTCAAAGGGACTCAGATACCGATTAGGGACTTAGAGAGATTAGAGACCCGTGTAGTAGTCGCAGCAGTGTTGTGGATCCTGGGCAGCCAGGCGCTCCACCACATCACCGGGGGGCAGATGATGATCATGGATAAAGTGTTGAGTGGGACCTACTATGGGTGGGCGCAAATGATGTTGGTGTCATTGAAATGATAGTTGTCGCTTTGCAAGAGACAAGTGAACCATGATTGCTCGTATGGGACCGTATTATTCTCCTTATTTTTTGAAAAGATCATGACCTTGAGACCTCGTGTACAGCTACCGGAAGGGGGTCCGAGAGAACCCAGGATGCATTGATGGGGGCGAATACTGTGTAGAGGAGGAGGAGGGGCGGTCAGACGGGTGTTCCGACCAGAGTTCTTTGCCCATTGGGATTAGATGCCATTGTACATAGACGACTATCCCTATAGTGGGATGAGTTATTGTGGAGATCCGGACTTGCCACTTCTTCTTGGGTGAGTATGGGGGCCCGATGGTAAGTGACAAGTGACTAATATTTTATGTGCATGTTAAAGTTTGTGAATAGTATATATGGTACTGATTTTTATACTTTTGGTATGCATATATAGCTCCAGTAAAACCGGCCAGATATATGGGACGACTTTCAGTATCAGGAACTGCAGGTGCTAGTGGATCGAGAATAGCATAGAATGAGGATATGACCGCCCTCCTGGAGGACATCTGTCGTAGATGTGAGGGGCTGCTTACCGGTGTTTCAGAGCGGGGTTGGCAAGACTTAGACGATAAATACATATAGCTATGTATTGGGCTACCCTTAGAATGGCGAGGTGTCATGTGGCACATGGCGATGGCCGGTCAGACTGTGCGTGATCTGCGAGCTACGGGAGCAGAGCCATTGGCTCGGGATCCTCCAGATAGTGATTAGATGTAGGGCAGGTGGTGCCCCCTAGTGTGTATGTAGGGGAAAGTGGTGCCCCCCAGTTTTGAGATGTGTTTGTCGTAACATGCTATGGGCATGTCATATGTATCAGAGTAGATGGACTCTAAAAACATGTTGTATGACACATATTATAAATATGCATCATTTTGATGATTTGGAATGTTATTGTCTTGTAGGAAATGTGTGTGATATATGCCAATCTAGAACATGGCTTGCAATGCTATCTACATAGTGATTTTGTTCTCTAGGTACATGACTGAAAGTGATGAATTTAAATTCATGTATCAAAAGTTTCACTTGTAAATATCGTCTAAACAGGATAGGATTATGCACACAATAGACACCATTGAGTTGTAGGACAAGAAGCAGGGAATCTAAACGAACATGCAGATGGAGGATGTGATGAGAGAGGGCATTGGCTAAGAGGCCACGCACTACATCATATTCGGCCTGATTATTGGTGGCAGTACCAATGCAGACCCCATTGGAGAGAATGAGGGTATGCAAGGGGGTAAAGATGGTCCAAGCTTTTGAGGCTATATTTCAGGAATAACGACTTGCCCCATCGGCGTAGCCAATAAATGGTGTGGATGGGAGGTCCTGCAAAATAGTGTCACAAGACAAGAAATGGGAGGAGGAAGAACAATGATGGTAGCGTGAGTGTATAGTAGACATCAAATGACAACTACGGGAGGGAGTATTCTGGATAGGATGGCTATGACTCATAAACCAACTAGAGGGTGATGTATGATGGCTACGGGAGGAAAAGTTGGAGCTCATGTTGCAAAGAACATCATAGATACGGATGGTATCATCCCGGATATGGGTGGGAAAGAAAAGGTCAGGGAAACCACATGACATTGCAAAGCTACCTAAATCATCATCATGGGAGGAGAGGCTCACATACGAATCGTCACGGGGGATGACAGAAGAACAGGTAAAAATATGGTCAAATGATGTAGAGCCCAAGAATGTCGCTGAAGGGAGATCAAGAAAAACATAAGGAAGGGATTCAGAGGGAATGTACTCTAAGGATCGCACGGATGATGATAGGTAGAGGATGGGGACGGTAGGTTCCATCATCCCAACATCAGGGGGGGAATGTCAATGGTAGCAAGGGGATCCTCGAGCTGACCTGACACATACTGCACGAGGATGGGAGAGGCAGATTGATTTTGTTCAACCTCATACTCACGAATGACCTCTAAAGAGGCTCAATAATGCGTTAGGTGAGGAAAATGGTGGGAATAATGGCCATGGACACCACACAGAGCACAGGGTTTTTTGGTGCGAAGAGTCGTTGGGTTCTTGGCTACAGACGAGGAAGAAACAGAGGGTTCAAGGACCATAGACTCAAGGAACGCGACTTTAACAATGGGTTTAAGACGGGGCAACTCGGGATAAGTATGGGTGGCATGACCAATGCCATCACACAAGGCACAAGGCTTGGCGGGTGGAGGAGGGTTAGGGTCAGTCGGGGTGGCCTTTTTTTTGGGTGCCCCCTTACGAGCTTTGCCTTTCTTTCCCATAGCTATCACAACAGGATAAGGGTCCGGTTGAGGTGGTGGTGGCACTATAGCGATGGAAGAAGCTAGGGGAACCGGTTGAACCAGTGTCAAAGCAAGGTACGGTTTGGGGTGACCTGGTGGGGTAGCGGCTGGAGGGTCAAGGTTCCAGACGAGTATTCCCAGGGTCAAATTGGGGAGGGAAAGGGTGGCCATGATGGGGACCAAATAGACTCCGGAAGGGGGAGCAAGGAAAGGTATCTGACCAATGGGGTAATGGCCAAGAGGGACGCCTCCAAGATGGTTGAGACCTGTTGGAACCGACCCAAGAGGGTAGAGAGGCTCATGGGCACCAGCTGTATGAGAAGGTCCGGAAGGAATAGGTCTGGCTGGCTGAGGCGAAGGGCTAGGAGCAGGTTGCGGCAGGCGAGGTTGAGGTTGCTGACTAGCCGAAGTGGGCCGCTTAAGGTCAGCCCAAGACGATTACATCATGCAAACATTCGCTAAGTTGGGATCAAAGACAAGAGCAGGAGGAAGACCAGGGAAGGTTCCAAGCAAGGAGGAGTCTTTGTAGATGTTAGGGGAGACACTGGTCAAAGAATCGACGGTTTGCTTATTGGCTACAGAAGAGATGGTCGACTCAGGGAAGGTCTGAGATTTTGGCTCATGATATGTCAACTGGTCAATGGTGACTATATTTCCATTATGAGGGAAAAACATCTTGCGGTGGACCGCGGATGGGACAGCAGACATGGCATAGGTGTAGCTACACCCTGAAAGAATGTTATAATCAAGGAGGGCATGGATGACTTCAACGTCAACGCAAACAGTCTTGCCTGCAAGAGTGATAAGACAATTACGGAATAGGCCAATGGGCTGGGAGGCATGGCCATCCCATGCACGAAGGGTGATTGTGGAAGGGGCCAGCTCAAGAGATCCGAGTTGTTTCCAAACTGAAGCAGACATCACACAGGTAGATTCCCCCTCATCAATAATACACCGAGACACGTTAGCGTTCCAGATTTTGACTAGGATTTGGAAAGCAACAGAAGCAAGAAGGGGTGGATGGTCTGACTGACAGGCGTCGAAAACAATCAATTGGTCATCAACACGATCTATAGTGCCCATGGTGGATAATAGAGCCTTCCTTTGAGAAGGACACGACTGGAGGAGCTCCAGTGTTGAAATGGCAGCAGGAGATTGCACCAAATCATCTACTATGCTATATGAATGAGCAGCTCATCTAGAAGCAGCATTTCGGTGTAATGGGCCCTTATGAACATTAGTAGGAACCTCAACTTTGGGCTGAGGGATCTGCAAAGGACCATTCGGTGTCGAAAGAAGCTCTGTAGGACCTGAAGAAGGTGACTCGGGGACAGACGGAGCGGGAGGCTTGGCGTACTAACAAGACCAAGTTTGAAGGTTAAGGTCGACGGTGAGAGGTTGGTCAGAATTCATCATGAGAATCTGGTAATCGGAGGAACCAGAAGGGGAAGGTTGAGTGGTTACTGGGGCATGAGGTGGTTGAGTAGCCACGAATCCTTGCTGAGGGAAAGGATCTGTAAACACAACTGGTTGAGAAGTAGACGCATTGGGGGGAACAGTAGGGGAGGCATGTTGTCCGTGCAATGTGGCCTGAGACTCCCACATCTGCCTCATCTATGGTAATAGGGGACAATCGTGAGTGTAATGACCGTAAACACCGCAACACGAACAAGGCTTATTTGTACGAAGAGGCCTGTCCGGCTTGGGTTGAGTGCCCTATTGCTGGTTAGCAATGTTAGAGTCAATACCTGAAGGATTGGATCCACGATTACCAGGGGCAGATTGATTTTGATTTCCTTTCCTCTTTCTTTGAGAAGAACGAGGATTAGTCACACCCTGCTGTGTAAAGACTTGCCCCAACTGGGGTGGTAGTTGCTGTTGCGGGGGTTGAGAAGGCAAGGGAGGTGGAAGTGTAAATGTTGAAGGAGCTGGGGCACTGGGCTGTGGATAAGGATACTGGATAGGTTGGGCAACATTGAGGTAAGCAGGAGGTTGGGAAAAAGGAGGAGGCATGTCATATCCTAGATACATGCTACCTGGAGGGGGGAAAGTGTTGGAGGTGTTGGCCCCTCCTGGAGGGAAACCATAGCCCATAGGAGGTTGAGCGTATGGATGCGAAAGAGCTCCAACGATACCGTCGGCAGAGTGAGATGCCCCTGGGACGTTAGTGCCACCGGGTCTGGGGAGGCCAGGAAGGACGGTATAAACATAACTAGACTGAGCATAGATGAGGTCATATTTCAAGGCTATTTGGAGGGCGGCTTTTTCGGTTTGAGGGAACTGGGATGCGACATCTTTGCCGATGGCGGGTAAGAGAGATCGAAGGAACCAGTCCATGTAGACCCGATCTTCAAGGGTGGGAGCTCGACATAAGCTCCTTCTTCTCCGCCATTCCTAGACATGAGCGGAAAGGCGGGTCGAAGAGGATTGATGGAAAGAATTCAAGAGTTCGGTACCAGTGTCGTATCGGAGAGGGAGATGGAAATAGGATAAGAAGGCTTGGGAAATGGTCGCAAAGGTGGTATGGGAAGAGGCGTTCTAATCAACATACCACTTAGAAGTTTCGCCTGTAAGCATGCGTTGGAACAATCTAAGATGGATGGAATCATCAGTAATGGAATTTGATGAACACCACATGTGGAAAGTTCGGATATGGTTGGAGGGATCTTCTCCAGCAAGGCCTTTGAACTTGGGAATGTCGGAGGGGAGCTTGGTTGGCATAGCAGGCCAACCAATGTCAAGGCGGATAGGATCATTGATCAACTAATTAAAATTGGGGAGACTGAGACCTGCCATATAGGGGAGCAAAGGGGCAGTTGAGGGAGGTCCCCTGGTGGTTCCGCTAGTAACATTACCAACATTAGGGCTGGGGTTGCCACTAGCGTTAGGCCCTGGACCAGACATGGTGAAGGTAACAAGAGGAGAACCAGAAGTAGGGGGAGAACCCAAAGAATCAGAAGAGGAGTTAGAGTGCGGACTCGAGGGAGGACTAACTCGACGACGGCGAGAAGGAGCAAGTCAACCAACAGAAAACTGAGGGTGAAGGCCAAGAAGTCTCCAGGATATACGCCTTGGGGGCGCAATGATGACGGCTCAAAGGGAAGAAGAATGACCAACAAAGGCAGGGAGGCGCAGAATCAAGTGATTACAATGTCAACACAAGGGCAGAAAGGTGCAGTGTCAATTGATTTTAAAGTCTTTGCCTGGCAGTGTTAACCAGGCTCTTCTTCACTTAGGTTCAGTGTGTGGCATGTGTTAATTCTAATTTTTAAACCCATACGTTTTGAGAGTAAAATAAAAAGTGTGGTGTGTAACTGAAAATAAATCTGCAGAGAATAGTATATAATGCTAAAATAACATAAAATTAACAGCTAACAATGCATCGATCTAACCCAAGAAGGTGGGTCTCTCAAAACTAGTCTAAAAGAGGGAAAAAATCTAGTCAGAACACACTAAAAAGGGGCCAATAGATCTAAGGTGAGGAGGGACAGGGATCTAAAGGATAAATCTGTTGAAAAGAGGTGCAGAGAACAGCAAAGAGGCAGAGGCAAGGTTGTTGCAACAAAGGAGGAAATCAGCTAAAGGTAGAAGGGACAAGGAGGTGACCCTAGAGGCAAACCCAAACAAAACTATATGAGGTGATTTGAAAGGGAGAAGAGCTGATCTAAAAGGGATCTGAAAGTGAGGGATCGGATCTGAAAATAAAAAGGCTAAAACTCTGAAAATTCAGATGTCTGAAACAGCTAAAACTCTTCCACTAAAATTGGAGGGTACTAAAGCCCTAAGGGGCTAGATTCCCACTTAGTTGATTAAAACAGATCAGAAACATGTCTAAACGGGCTGAGGCAGAGGCTATAAAACCCTGACAGAAGCTTCAGACAAACCCAGAAAAATTGCTGGAAAATTGCAGAAAAAAGTGCAGGTCGCAGGTTCTGACCTGTTTTCTGTCCAGGTCACAGATTCTAGGCTAAAAAGTGCGTCTTGCAGTCCAGGTCATAGGTTATGGGCCGAAAAGTGCGACCTACAGCTCGGGGTGTCTCAGTGGCAGATCTCAGAAAAAAATTTCGTCTCAGTTGCGGCTGATGTCTGTTACCTGCGCAGTAGGGCCAGAAACACACGGAAGTTAGAAATTTTAATGTTTGAGGGTTTTATAGGTGGAAAAATGACATAAAAATAGAAAAAACAAAAAATTTAAAAGAAACCCTAGGGTCTGAAGTAGCTGGATATGCAGGAATATGAAAAATCACAGCGGTCGTAATTGAAAACCCGTGTGGAGTTGCCAATTGTTAGTATGACTCTTTTGTCGAAGCGTAAGAAAAAAGACCACTATAGCTAGGCATAAAAAATAGCCCTAAAATCAAATATGGCTGCCAATATCTTCAGATCTGCAGTTAGTTGATCAAGACAAATGCTGCAAAAAATCCAGATCTATGCATAAAAAGACATTAAGCAGTAAAAATAAGGTTTTGCTCCATGCATCCAATAGACAAGACAAGAACAATATTTTTGAAAGAATTTTTATATTAAGGGCACCTGAGAGGAAAACAAGAAAGGTGTTTCCAATTCTCCTCAATGGGATGGGTTCTTGAAAGTCCTCAATGCTTCAGATCTATCATTTCTCTCTCTTGTTGGTGTAGAAAACGCAAACAAACATAGAACTCAAAGGGAGCTCACAAAGCAAATAATAGAATATAAGATAATGGTTCAAAGTCAAAACAAGAGCACAGATTCATAAAGTGATATAATGGGCAATGAACGAGAAAACCCTCCTATTTATAACAAAATATTGGGTCATTCTAGATCTTGGTGCATGATTAAAATAACATTAACCAAATCTAGATCCATCTTTTATGGAATATTTTATTATATTTGTTGGAGGGAAAAAGTATTTGACTTGGGTCAAATCCCTTTATTTGTAAATAATAAATAAATAAATGATTTATTTATTATTTTAAGGAATTGGTTGAATGATAATTAAATAAATAATGGTTTATTTAATTATTTATAAATGATTTAGTCATATTTAACAAGGAATATTATTTAAATAAGATTTAAATAATTATTCCTAGAAAATAATAAGATAAATAAGGATTTATCTAATTAATTTCCTTGTTTTGGGTTAAATATGACTTGGAATAATAGTTAAATTATTGTTTAATTGATTATTCCATGAGGAAAATCAAACAAATATAGATTTGTTTAATATTTCCTTTTGGGGTTTCCTGTTTAGACCATAAACAACCTAATAAATGTGTTTTATTAAGTTATTTTACATAGTGAAAACCATTTTACTTAGGGTAAAATTGGTCTTACATGGTGTACTTGGGTCCATCTAATGATAATAGGTTAGATGACCAAAAAATGGTGTAACAAGGACCCAAAGGAGGTGGGCCTATCGGGCTTATTCTAGACTGCTGGATGAAAGGAATGAACGGTCCAGATACAATCTTGGGGTCAAACGAATAAAATATGAGGTGAGGGGTCGGGCGGAGAATGGGTCAATGTGGGCCATTGATCTGCATAGATCAACGGCAGAGATTCGCCGAGGAGGTTACAATGGCAGGATTTGAGAAATAACAAAGGGAGGGAGGATTGATCTGGACAGTCGGATCTTAATGTATAGACGGCCCAGATGCAATCAGAAGATCGCGATCGGCAGGGGCAAAGGGAACAAAGCGTCGATGCGATTGAACAAGGGCCGTTGATCTTAGAACCAAATCAACGGTGGGGAATGAATCGAAGGGATGGGCTTATGAATCAGAGCGATGTGGGTCGTCGGATCTGGGCCTGGCAGAGAAGATCAACAGCTGGGAAGCCATCGGGGGGTTGCCAATCGAGGGAGATCAATAAAATATTCAAACGCATCCAATGAAATCTCTGATGCAAGATCCCGATGATCGTTTGATTGATTTAAATCAACGGTCGGGATTTGCTTCAACCAATAACTAGCGGGTTTTGTTATAATATGAAAAAATGGGGTTTTTAATAAAATACAAAGGAAAATTCGCATCGAGGAGGGGTTTTTATAATGTTTAGCACCAGATTGTGGGGCTCTTGTTTTTTACAAATGAAGCAAGGGATCGAGGTTTATAACAAAGGATCCAATCGCATCAGAAATTTTATGTGACAAAAGAAATATGTTTCCCATGAATGCCCCGATTGCGATAAGCACCCAGGGGCTTAGCGCCTAGTCTCGGCACCCGATTGCATGGTGGGGAAGTGTTTTAGGGCTTATCCAAAAGGGGCTTAGGCCTATAATGTAAAAAATGGGTTTTTATGATTTTTCAAGGATTTTCAAAGGATTTTGGGGGTTTCGGTAAGGTTTAAAAAGGAGTTTTAAACCTTATTAAAGGGGTTTTTATGAAGGGAAGAAGGGAAATGAGGGAAAAAGGAGGATTTTTATAAGGAAAAAGAGGATGAAAATGGAGGTTAATTTTGAGTGGAAGAAGGGGAAAAAATTAAGGGAAACATGGATTTTTTGCAGCAGTCTTTTCTTCAGGAAAACAGCAGATTTTCAGAATTGAGAGGGAAACAGCAGTGAAGATTAACTCAAGGATAAGTCATCTTCACAAGACTTCAAGAATTAAAAATTTGACAATAAAACTTGTTTCTTGAAGGCTTAAAACATGATTTAGCCACCATTTGATATGACAAATTTTATAGGTGGCTAACAACTTTAAGGATGGAAACTAAGTTAGACCTGGATACAAAAAACGCCCAACAAGAAATTTTGTTTCAATTAAATGGGTTGGATGAGTTCAGGATGCAAGCACTCATTCACACAGAAGTGATTTAGCTGCAAAGGAAGGTCTGGCATGACAAGTACATTAAGGAGAAGACATTTTAAGAAGGAAATTTGGTGTTGTTGTATGACTCAAGGTTCAAGGATTTCAAAGGAAAACTAATGACAAGTTGGATGGGACCCTACAAAGTGGAAAAATGTTATGATAATGGCATAGTTCAGATCAGGACCATAGATGAGGAGGGGATTCCCATGCTTCTCAATGGTTACAGGCTCAAAGGTTACAAAAATCCCCTGTCTAGGGCTGAATATATAAATTCCATAAATAGGGAGGTGTATGTCATTGGAGACTCCATAGTTTCCAGTGCCTCCCCCTCCTAGAAAAAATAGAAAAAAGAAAAATAAAGAGGCCAAGGCCAAATCGAGGGTTGAAAACCTCCATGTGGAAATCTTGGAGCAAAAAAAAAAGGAAAAGAACAAATAATAAAATATCATTGAGTGAAAACCGCATATAGGATCCCAAGGTAGGCTTGTGGGTTTAAAACCTCTATGGAGGCAGCCCACCTACCTTCAAAAAAAAAGGAAAAAAAAAAATAAGAAAAGAGAAATATGATACCTATGCACTCATTTTTTTTGTTTTGCAGGCTATTGATCAAATATGGTTTTTGGATCCAAAGGAGAATTTTGTCCTCACTTCTCCCTCTCCTATGCTTACACATTCCATGAACCACTCCATCATGCACCCATTCATTCATTTGACCTCATAGGTAGGCAGAAAATTATATTTTTTTCCCTGACTGTAATTGCTACAGGAAAGTCTAGCAACTACAGGATTCCTGTAGCACTACAGGAAACCCTGTAAATGCTACAGGCTACTTATTAATGAGGAAATAAGCTCTCTCAAAGGTTTCTAAACTTCAAAAAGAGTATGATAATTTATTTTTTTCCTATACCTGCCACTCCTAACCCTCACTTCACTCCATGCATAAGGATTCACTCTCTAAACCCTATGTTGTGCCACTAGCAGTTAAATAATTTATACCTTGGAATGAGACCTCTCCCCTTACTTCTCCATCACTCCACTCATTCCATAACTCCATACCTAACCTCAATAAACCATTTCACTTCATCCCTATGCAATCTGGAGTCCCAAGAAGTAGAAAGAAGGTTGCTACAAGAAGTTGGAAAGTTTCCTGTAACAATTTTGTGTATGGCATATCAAGGACAAAAGTTGAGGATAAGTTGAAGAAGTTAGCTTCATAGGACCACCAACATATTCCAGGAAAGTGAAAACACCTGCCAAGGCACCTGAGGACCTCCATGCCACAACTCCAAGAAGAAATACGAATAAAAGGTTAAGCATCTCACTAAAGAAACAAGCAGCTCACTCAGAAAACAAGTTGCTCACTAAGAAAAAATAAATAAAAATAAAAATAAAAATAAGATAAAATAAAATATATATATATGTGTGTGTGTGTGTGTGTGTGTGTGTGTGTGTGTGTGTGTGTACACATATATATATATAGACACACACACACACACACACACACACACATATATATATATATATATATAAAATAAAATAATAAATAAATAAAATTAAAATTAAAATAAAATTAATTAATTAATAATAATTAATTAATTAAATAAAATAAAATAAAATAAATAAATACAAAATAAATAAAAATAAAATACAAAATAATAAATAAATAAATAAACATAGCAAGAGAAAGATCATGTCTACAACACCAAACTGTAGCTCCCTGCACCAGATCATGTCTGCAACACACCAGAACCAAGTAGGCTCGGGTATTTCCCTTCACCTCTCGTTATGCACTCATAATGATCAAAATAATTTAATGGCAAGGTTTAGAGAATTAAAAGGAGAAAAGGTGGCCAGTTAACTTGGCCACCTTCGTAAAGTTAAACTGAATCAAAAAGTTAAGTGTACATGCCACCTGGGAAAGTTAAATCAGTCAAGGCGTAGTGAACAAGGACAACGAGGTGATTTTGAGGCTGGGGCAATGATTAACTAGAGTGGGACCAACGGTCCCAAAGAGGAAAAGTCGTGCCAAGTACAAGTCAACACCTCGCTCCAAATTCGGTTAAAAATGCCATAAAGGTAAGATCTAGCTCATTATACCCACTCCGTTGAGAATTTCAAGAGTAGTAAGAACATAAGAAGTCAGAGGAGTGTTATGAAGGTAAATCGTCTTTGCGGACAAAGACGATCCCTCTAGCCCGAGGGTGGGTCTAGTAACAAAAGGACACGCTAAAGTGTTGCTTCCTAGTTAATGAATGAACAAAAGACATGGTAGATTGACCTACCTTGAATCCAACGCCGTTGATGTTGCAGAAAGAGTAGTGGCCTCTCGCTCCCGCCTTGGCAAATCACAATCTGTTCGCTGTCACATTCAGATACCTGCACATAGGACAAAGAACAAGAACAACATATAGCAGCGTAGTTTCACTTATAACTATTAGCCATTCAAATAGGGCTAAACAAATCATATCAAATAAACATCATAACACAATAGTGGAACCAAACAGTAGTCATGTAGATTAATAAGTAGAAGGAAGAGTACAACCAATGCTTTGACATCATGATCTCCTCCAGCGGGGTTCAGACGAAACGTGTCTCAACTGTCGGTCAAGGAATTTGGACTCAAGCTCTCTTAGAAGTCATCGACTCGAGCTCTCTCAATACTATCTTTCTTATTCTATCTCCTCTAGCAGCTTAGCTATAGTATAATTCTCTAGTTCAGCTATTCAGCCATTTTTCTATAACGTGTTTAGCTAGTTTCTACTAAAGGAGATAGTTTCTTATATAGAGGGAAAAGAGGAGGTTGGGATCCCTACAAAGGTGGGAGGGAGTCCTATCCTTTAGGAGAGTTCCAAGGGAGGTGTAAACTACTAACTAAAGGAAGGAGTCTGTGGTTGTTTTAGTTCAACCACTCCCAATGAATCATCCCTGAGGTAGTTGGAATGGAACCTCCGCCTCTATTTTTAAAAAGCATTCTATAAAAATCTTGGTGCGGGTGTCTAACTAACACAGAGCACAAAGTGGCGCGGGTGTCTAACTGGCACAGAGCGCCAAGTGGCACAGGCTCAATGTTAAATTTCCAGGTTGACGCGAGGATGTAACGGGCTACTCGCGCCAAGGAAAAAATAGGGATTTTCACAGCTCTACTTAGGGAAATGTCAACAAGAAGAATGTTTCTTTCATCAAAATGGATGCAAGGATGGTATTTGCAAAGCATGACACTGTGTATTGGTCACAGAAACGACCCTCCAATGTGCGAGTTGGGGATTGCAGGGACAGTGAAAAAATGTTGTGTAACAAGGAGCCATCAGAGAGAAGAGCATCGTTGAAGGTTAAGTCTGAGCTTGCATGCACCCTCGTGATACAGGAAACAGTGAAGTGCTACAGGAAACTACATAGGAAGATCAGCAGGGATAAGGAGAGAAAAACAGAGTCACCTTTGGGAAAAATTACTTCCTAAGGCCACCATCTCCCAAGAAAAAACACCAGAGGACAGAGGTAAGTGGTTTCCACCCTCTAGAATTGCAATTTATCCATGAAATTGAAACACAGTCAGTTATAATTCGGGAATTAAATGGTGAAATCTGAATTTTTTTGAGACCATAATCTCCAAGACCTCTTCACAAGTAACTCTCAAAAAAAAACCGTCTTAACACCTTCCTTTCACAACCATAAAAATGGAAGGGGGATTTAACATAATGGACCCCCTGATATTAAAATAATAAGACAACATCCTCAAGTAATGGAGATTTTCAAGAACCACCAATGGCTAGGTTTCTTCGAGCTTCTAAAGGGTTTTGATGAGGAGATAGCTTGAGATTTTGCAGTGGCTCTTCAATCACACTCAGAGGAGAGAGCCACCAATATGGTTAGGGACCTAACCATCACACTTTCACCTGAACTAATCATCATAATCACCACTTTTCCCTTAGGATTCAAGTGGATTAATGAAATTATGCAAAGCACTGCAGCCAAGAAAAGCTTATTTCTTCTAGGATAAGATTTCATTGAGGACAAGAATGGATTGAGGAGAGAAATACTTCCTTACCCCTGGGATGAAGTAGCCTTCCATATCATGAAATTCATTTCGTGTGAAGGCAGACTTAGTGTAGTTTATGGATACCATTTTAGGTTGTTGAGTGAACTTAGATTTCAAGGAGAACTCCCTCTAGAACAAATATTGAGCATCCCTAATTTCCTCTTGAACTCAATAAGAGACATGAGAAAAAATTTGAGGGAAAGGAAATACCAGAATTTGGCTCATCGTGGCCTTATCAAACTAATAGAGGGTGATGCTTTGAGCACATTAAACCTCCATTTTTCTTGGTCCTCATTCATAGACATGGATAGGGAAGCCTTCATAGCCATCCAAATAGGACAAACCTCTGCCTCTAGTATTAGAGAGAAGAAGGTAGAAGAAGAAGAAAAGGAGGCTGAAGATGAGGAAGAATAAGAAGAGATGGAGGTTTAAATAGAAAACACAACTCGATATTAGAACCAAATAAATAAAAATAAAAAGAGGGAAATGAAATAGAGAAGGAAGAGACTGGGGGGAAGAAGGAAGAGAAGACGGAGGAGAAGGAAATATTGGACCCTATGCTAGGCACTGATACCTCTCCTCAACACATATCACCAGAGATAACAGATCAAGAAGTGGCTGCTACCCTAGCCACTTTGGGCACACCAATGAAAACAAGGAGGAAGAAACAAACACACATGTATTTTAGGACTAGGAAGAGCCAAACGGTGAGGCAAGGGAAACCACAAACTCCAACTAAAGGCCCAATTACCATTGAGGATTCACAAGAATGAAATGTGCCAATGTATTCACCATTTCAATTTCATGAATGAATGTGACTTGGTCTTATTCGCGCCTCCAGTTTTTGGTTTGAATCTAATTAGAAGCATCATTCTGCCAGACTCACGAATAAACAATTTGCATGAGTGCAGTTTAAGCTCCAACAAACTTACCGGGAAGTGCAACTAGCATTGGGCAGCGACCATGCGACCTCTCTCAAGGTCATGCAATCACATTTTAAACCTCCAACAAACCACCGAAAGTTAAACCTATTTGAAATTTTCTACCATGTGATTACCACAGGTCACAATCCCTTCCATGGATCGTATAGTTGCACTACAATATCCTAGGTAAGTCACCAGAAACCGCAACTTGCGACCCAGCAACCTCGCTATCTTGCAGGTCAGACTCTTTTGTGATCCTCTCTCTCTGATGACTTTGTGACTTTATTCTCCACCAAGACCTCATGATCTACCTCACCTATGAGACCTTGTGATCCATCACATTCAGTGACTCAACCTCCACTACAACTTTGGGACCTTCTCAATAAGTGATGTATGTGATCAAACCTTCAAAATAGGATTGTGACCTAGTCGCATCCGGGAATGCGTTTTTCTTTTGATGACCAGGTTTGCGACTTGTTTAGATCGCCAATCAATGCAACAAATAAATTTGACCTTTCTCTCTTTGAATAAAATGTGATCTGCTTCAAAATTTAAATGCAACATACAACCTTGCATGGGGAGATTTTAAAGAAGAGAAACACTAGAGGCTAAAGGGTCTGGGACAGTTTGAATAGTGTGTGGAAAACATGAAGGATGTTCCCATATTTCTTCATATGTTTTCTTGGTTATTAAGAGTCTCATATTTTGGTTGGAATCATGGGAAGAATGCAAGAAATAACACTCACCTTAATGTATTTTTCCTTTATTCGAGATAATGAACACTAAATTGCTAGTTTTGCTCATGAGATTCCATTTTCTTGTGAATGTTGCAACGTCGTGATCATGAGTAAATGTCTTTATTATTAAGAAGAAACTTCCATGGTTGCCCAAAATAAATTTTAAGGAAGTAGGTGACATCTGTGTAGAGTGTTAGGTCTCAAAACTAGTGAAACTACACACCTTTCAATGCTGCAAAAATATGGAATTGCATTCACTATTTCTCTTGGAATGATGAAAAAATCTTGTACCTTGACATAAAACATGACTTGATGGAGTACCTCTTATATGATGAAAATTTCAAAGGGATTTTTGGGATTAAACAGGTGATGGATCTATGTCTTAGGTTGAGGTCTGTTGTGAACATTTTTAAGCTTGGGAAAAGCCTGTAGAGACCACACGCATGGAAAATAGTGCATAAAAGGACTATGCAAGGGTCCATATTAATGGATTTCTCTCAACCAATTAATTGTGTTTTAATTAATTTATTTTTTTATAAAGACGTGTGACCCATGTTATTTTTTTGTAGGTAGAAGATGTTGATTTGCATGGAGAAAGCTAGGGTTTTCCTCCAATAGTTGTAAAACCAAGGTTCAAGTCAATAGGAATACTTGCTTCATGTGGTTGATCAAGGTGTTGTGTCAATGACAGGATAAATGGAAAGAAATCACTCAATATCTAAACATTGTGACCCCAATCATCAACTCATGCAAATTATCTTAGCAGTACAATGGCATTGGCAGTAAGTGAATTAGGGTTTCCAACAACCTCCTTGAGAGTAATGGATGTTTCAAACTAGAAACCAAGAATATGGATTAGGGTTTCCTTTAGAAAGAAATATTGTCCCTTACAAGCTCCAAGAACCTTTCAATGAACTCAAGGGCACATCACCAAAAGATGGATGAATGCAAGCAAGACTTAGTGCCACATCATTGTAGCATATGGGAAATAAGCATTTTTGGATTTCCAAGAAGCCTATACATCCCCCTCCTCTTCTTCATCATAATGTAAATATCACTCACCATAATGTCAGCATCTATGTTAAGATTGATTTTAACATGTAACAATAATTAGGCCTATGAAAGAAGTGATTAAGCTCAATATTTATGAGGGTAGTTGAAAGGTCATGAGGGGAGTTCAAGGATAATGGTAGGTGAACAATCACCTCACCTCTATAAATCGTCCTTACTTCCTCATTAACCAGTACCTTTAGCACTTTAGTTGAGGCTAGGATTAGATAGTTGACTTTTGCTTGAGAGCTAAAGGCACTCATCTCTTAGCAGCTATTAGAGTGATCTGTAGTGAGCCTAGGGTTTTTCATTGGGAAATGATATAAGGATCCCATGTTCCATTGTTGGGTTTTGACTAGTTGCAAGATATGTACTTGAACTTGCATCAACATTAATAATATTTTATCTTTATTCGACACTGATTCCCATGCTTACTCATGGTGGTTGTATTTTTTGTCTGATACTTCACTATATTTGTATGTGTGCTTTCATACACACAATATGTTATGGACTGATTCATAGTGGTTGCATGTATGATTTGCTTTCGAATTTGTGTTTACTTGTTCCTTACCATGTCGGTGATCTATTGTGAACTAGTTTGCAATTAACTTCTCGCATGTTCTTGTTCATGTATATATTATTAGGTTATGGCTCACTAATTCATCTCATGGCCTACCCCTTCTTATTGCTGTTGAGACTTATTTGTATCTATGTTTTTAGTTTGTCAATCTTAGGCTAATTTTGTTTCACTATCTGGGAATTTCACTCGTGTCCCCACTCCGGAAACTTCTCATTTTACAACCAAGATAAAAATCATTTATGGTGGAATTCGGGCCCACATACTAGATGGGGCTCCTATCCCAAATGGTGTGAGTTCTAATTGGGACTTCACACCGTTGAGACCCCCTAGTTGTTGGTGGTACATTCCAACCCTGTAAAAACAATTAGCACTAGAAGAAGGGCCAGATGAAAATTTTTGCACATTGAGTCTATTCTTGACCTCTTATCTATAATGGATCATCCTCAAATATTTATCTCGAGGTGTTTATCTAATGCATCCATTGGTCAATGTTTAATCTCTGATGAGCCTCTCTATCATTTATCTTAGTTAAATTTTGATGGCGAGGATGGAATGTCCTTTGCCAAGCATATTTTGTATTTCCTTATGTTTTGCAAATATTACGAGATCAACGATGAATATTTTGTGTGTGCTTTTATTCCCAAACCTTGAAGGTCACTTCAATAAATGGTGCCACGCATTTCCATAAGCTTCCATCCATTCGTTCAAGCAACTCATCAGTAAGCTCCAACGAGTTTTTCATGGGTACGATTTTCAAGATGTGTTAATAAGGATAATTGAGTTTAGAAAGAAACCTGAAGAATCTCTAGAGGATTTATTTTTTATATTTGTCCATATTTGTTTTGAATTTCCTAAAAGAGATGTCGATTGGTTGTATTCAAGTGAACAATTTCAATGGTTGGTTCTTTTTTCTCTACAACACCCTAAATCTGAAATAAATCATGATTATTACAAGTATCGTGATAATCTGCAAGTTACAAATTGTCTAGATCTTTCCCCTAATATTGTCTCGCTTATCTTTCTGAGTATGGAACAAATTCAAGTCACCGCGGAGGAAATTATTGCTTGTTAAATTTCTCATCCTCCTCCTGCTATGTTACATAACGAATTTTTGGTCATAAAAAATTTAGATGACGAAAAATGCTTGCAGTGAAATGAACCAACTTGTATCACCTTTGAATCTCTCATACATACGATTGAATTCGAACCTCAAGATCAAGTTGATTTAAGATCTCTCCCTGTTGATGAAACCAATATTGAGTCCGTTGAAAACATACCTAGGTCTAATCCTGAATCTCATTCACCTGTCGGCAATGACATGGGTCTTGTCTTGAATGAAGTTGATTGTCATATAAAATCCATGGACTATGACATGCATGCAAGTTCATTGTTCCCTATGGATAACACTAATGTGTGAGATGAGAGTCCCGGTATGATTGGTGCCCCTTCATCTGAACTGTCTCATCTATTACATCTTGATTTATTTCATGAGTCTACTACATCAGTGATTTCTACAAACCATTCAGAACTTTCTCCTACTAGTGTTGGTTTTTGTGATGTAAATGAGGTTAATGTTTCGCAATTTCATTATGAGAATAATGAATCTCCTATTCCTGATCTCTTACATCTAAAATATTCAATCATTTAAGAAGGAGACCCTGCGTCTTGACAATTTCGGGATGGTTCTCTCACTGATTCATCCTCACTTTTAATCCAAGAAGAGCCTAATGTTCCAGATACCCGACCTGATAAAATTGGTGGCTTCAATGATTTTTATTTTACTGAAAAAATATTCTATCACACCTCTGGTGATTTTCATTCGTATCCATTTGTTGATCCTACGAAGCCACCAGAATTTGATGATTCACCTTTCGAAGGTTTGGGAAATCATCAAGAAGGTGAGGCACTCCATATTTTGTTAATGGTTATGTCAGGTTCTCACAATCTTGATGGGACCCCTAAAAAAATCCAAATTAGAGTTTCTAAAATTAGGGTTTTTGAACCCCACTCTTCTCTCAGCATCATCTTGTTGAATACAAGCTTACCTTGTAAATCCTATGATTTGAGTGATGTTTCTCTGAGCACATCTTCCCATACCTTATCAGTTGATATGCATAATACTCTATACCCTAATATTTTGGTTGAAGGGAGTACATCGGCCATTGTCTCAAATCTTGTTGATTGTCGCCTAGCCGGTACAGATTGTGAACATGAAGAAGCAAGTGATGTCTTACAATCCACTATATGTGGGGGTATCAATCGCTTAACCTCTCCCTTGCCTGAGAATCTTTCGATTGATTCACATTATTCTATGGAATTTAAAGAATCTGATTTTTTGAAATACCAATCTATTACTGTTTGAATATCCGATCAAATTAAAAATATGCTCACTGATAGTTATCTTGTCGCCACAAATGATGACCATATGCATTCATCAGTTAATCTCATGAAATCACCAAAATTTTATGACTTGTGGTTTTAAGGTTCAGAGTTTTACCAGGGCGACAAGGCACTTCAGCTCTCATTGATGGTTATGTCAGGTCCTCACGCCCTTGGAAAAACCCATGGAGAATTTCAAAATAGGGTATCCAAAATTAGGGTTTCTGCACTTGAATCCACTGGTATCCCAATTTCACCTAGCGAACACATATTTGCTCCATGTCATCAAATTGATCATTCTCAATATCATGATAAGGTTTTTGGTATGCTTGAAGGATCTTATCCGGAAAATTTCTCTGGAATCATACATCATATTGCCTCACTTGCACCAGATTTAGGGTTTAGCATGAATAAATGTGTCTCACGGTTGGGTGATCATGGTTTTCAATTCTATTATTTTGTTTATAGGGATAGGATTGTAGTCTAGCTTGAACAGTCTTTTCTGGAACGTTCCCTTATAAGTAGACATGACTCTCTTACTCTTGTGCATGTTTCATAGGTAAGCATTGTTATTGTCGTACAATTATTCATGTCGGTTCTGATTGCAGACATCTTTGTTCTTGCAGGTCGGGAACTGCTGCAGTGGCTGCATTGGAAGTTTGATTTCACATGACCCAACCTCCTCTCTAGTTAAATTAGGGTTTTAGGGTTTAGACTAGTTAGGTTTTAGGTTTTTCTTATTTATTTGTTGATTAAGGTTTTCTTCTTAGCATTTTCTTTATGGTTTATATATGCCTTGTTTCCTTTTCTTTATCATAATTTATAGGTTGTTGCATGACATTAGTAATTTAAGCTTGCACTCATATTCTTGCACTGCTCATTATTGTGTGGCATTCATGAAATATCTGCATATGCATTTGCATTGGTCCTTTAATTGTAATTGGATGATTTCCTCCTTGAATTTACATAGCATTTATTTTCACTATAGTCCCACCTGCTGAATTACATCGTACATTTGTCTTCTTGAATAGCATACACTCATTGATGACCTAGCCTTGCATTTGATCTATATTGCAGGCCAGTTCACAAGCCTTCACAAACCTAGAACCTTTGAACCTTTGGTATTGTGAGTATATTTATTACACCTGCTTGCACATGCTAAAATCCCATAATAGCTTCCCTTAGTCGCCTTACCCTAATTTTGAAGTCCTAACCCTAATGATTGTGTCCGGTTGTGATGGTTACTCCAAGAGGTAGCTTATCTTAGAACCAGTCTTCAAGATTACATCCTCAACATCTTTCCTATGAGTCTAAGTCATTAGCAAGGAAAATACGAACATGTTTCCTATGGGTAACCCTAATCATTTCGGATGATCTATACCCATAATCTGAACCTTATGCTCAGCATGGTCTTGAAGCTGGGCATGAGGACAAACCAAAACCATAATATCTTTTAGTTTCTATCAAACAATAAACAACCTCTCTTTCCCATAAAATAATTCTAAATCCCTCATTTGACATGGTGCAATGAATGCCCAATAATAAGTGTTAATGTGCACATGAAATAAAATTAAATTAAATAAAGGGTAAAGGATCAATAAAGGCTTCCTACGCAAAGAGTTAATCCAACGACTTTGTTGGGGTACTGACCTGGCTCGCTGGCAGAGGAGCAACGTTTGTGATTTCTTAAAGTGACTCTATCAAGTTAATTTATAGGTCTACTAGCAGCGAAGCAACACCATAAACCTATTTTAAAAATTTTGATACAATAAGCCCTCTTCCTTGTTCTTTTCATCATCATTAACTACTAGCATGTGTGAAATTCTAATTTGGTGTCTAGTGACTAGAAAGAACTAGTTGAGACACAAAGGGAAGGAATATCTATAAAGGTAAAGATAACGCAAGAGGTAGCCATAGTGACTATTCAATATCCCATGGCATCACTATCCAGACTCAAACTATAGGGATGTTGGCAAAGGTGTTGGATTCTACTAGTGGTTCGCCAACTGTTGTACTTGCTATAACACCACCCAAATTTTCGGGCATATCCAAAATTTTGGGATCCCCTTTCCACCTTTGAACCATAAGGGTCACAATCATGCTTCAAATTGATCTCCCTCAGTAATCTCATTGTCATCAAACCCTATCATTTCTCGCACTCACGTGATGCTTATTATTGACATCCTATCTTGTTGTTCCATTTGATGAATTAGGGTTTGATCATCCTCCCATTTTAATTGAGATTGCATCATCTATTTGCAAGTCTTGTGTTCCATGGGATGCTTTTCAAAAGGTTGGTAATTATTTTGATGACAATGCCACACATGGGCCTTCATATATATGAGCACATTAGGGTTTGAAAAATCATTGTACCGCTTAAACATCGCTAAATCCCTAAGTTGTAATGACCATAAATGAAGAGCTAAATCGTGTTGGATTAATCTTCATTTCTAGATTTGCAGTCACATTAGTCACACCATTGGTTCCCTAAATATTCATGTGCATAAGTGTCCAATTCACAAGAGGAAGCCTTAGAAAAATTACTAAGCTATTAAAGCTCTACATTCCTCTTAACATATCGAGCTCTCAAGAAATATTTGACCATTCGGGTCAACTCCATTCACAAAGTCGCCTTAAGGGGCTAATGTTATAATGATGCATGCACCGGTGAGATTTATTTATCATAACATGCTTCCAATGTGATGGTAGTACCTTGTGTTAATGGTTAAAGAATTATTTTGAGGTTCTCACTCTATTAATTGTGTTAGTATTTTGAAACCACCACTATGCCTACTGCACCTTTGAAACCTAAAGTGTCCTGACATGCACCTTAGACCCATGGAATTTATTCTCACAAAATACCTCGAGGCATTGACACTATAATTACATCGTCATATTGAATATCACATACTATCTCTATCACATGTAATTAATGAGCACACCCAAATGCCTAGATTTTTCCATTGTTCTATTAACCTTCATATGAAAATTCTCATAAACTAACTTGTTCTATTTATTTTTTATTCAAGTAATTAAATGAGGCATTAAAAGGAGTGGGCATGGGTGTGCTCCAACCAATGCAATATCTACACTAAAAAATACCTTGGAACAAAACTAGTTAAGTTTCATGTCGTTGTTCCCAAAGCATGGAATCATCATTATGACTATGAAGACCAACTAAAAGTGTGAAGTGCATTTCAACAATCAATATCATTCTTGGCTCATCATAATTGCATAGGAAATCAAAAACCAACATTATATCAAAGCAGAGGCTCCCATACATATATGTGTATGTGTGTGTGTGTGTGTGTGTATATCTATACACACATATATACATACATATGTATGTATGTATATACATACATACATACATACATACATACATATATATATATATATATATATATATATATATATATATATACAACAAGTTGTTGAAGGAGAACACTATAGCGCTCCCACTAAGTTTGAAGCATGTTTCAACAATCAATATCAATCTTCGCTCATCAAAATCGCATTGGAAACCAAAAACCAACATTATATCAAAGAAGAGGCTCTTATATATATATATATATATATATATATACAACAATTTTTCAAAGGACAACACTATAGTGCTCCCACTTCGAGGCCTCACATACATTGGCACTGTGTTAGAGTGGAACTTTTCAAAAGGAACATACAGGTTATTGGTGCACATGAATCAGTAGCCTCAAAGGCACCCACAATAATCATAATACCTCTACATCAGGGTCAAAAGGTTTTGCACAAAGGTGACATAATACAAGAATAATCCATGTGGATCATCCATACTAACACCATACTCTGCTAAAAGTCAAGAGAGCTTCTGAGAAATTCAATATTTTTGAGGAACAGTTGTTAAAATTTCAAGAAGACCTGTAATATGCTCTTACAGGTCGAGTAAGAAACAAATCACGAATTCTGGATTCAGAGACGTAATACAGAATGGTGGTTTGTATTCTAGATTGAAATAGTGAGTGAGGCATGCAGCAAGCGTGATAATCCCAAGTTGGAGTGAAAAACAAATAGGATAACAAGCTCAGGAGATATCAGCGCTTTTAAAGACTAAATAAAGCTTAGGAAGGATAGCGGAGTTGCAAAGCAGCGATGGTAGAAAGAAGAGAAATCGACTAAGACAGAAACACTTAAAATATTTCCAAAGGAGGTGATCGGATTGTGAGGATCGAATCATAGATCTGAAGGGGAAGAGACTGATGGCTGAGATGACTTCACAAGTTAAAAAAAATTAGTTGCAATGCAGTAAGAATTGAAACTTGTGATGTGATAAAGGGAGGAGCCACGTGTTGGCACAGCGATCCAGCGCATATCGCACATTGGTGAGTTTAGAGTTTAGCATTAAGACTTTGCAAGGTAAATTGTTTTGGTTGTGATGCGATAATGACGGTAGATGGCAGTGTGAGACGGTACAGGAGGGTCATTAAATCTGGCAAATATCTATGATGGAGATTACGTTGCAACTTCGCATTGGCGTTTGTATTGCTTACCATTTAAGTTATATGTTAAGTTCACCAATATGCAAAGCACCGTGATTGGTCACCATATTGTGGGACCCTACAAACATTGTTCCGTGTATGTGTACGTGGTTTGAGTTATATGTGATTTGTTTTAAATTAAATCGATGTTAATCGTGTGTGTATGTATTTTGAATAAAATCTAGTATTGTAGTCCGCTTGCGCCATTTTATGAAGAAATAGGCAAAACATGATAGAGAGACTCGGGTAAGTGACCCGACGCAAAGAAAAGGAGAAGAGAAGACCAAACACATCAGGCACACGTAGAAGAGGCAGAGTCGAGTAGTAGGTGACATGATGACAGCGTCTGGAATGCAAAAGCATGGGCAGATTCGGGTGGAGAGGCATTTATACAGACTTAGGACATCACAGTCGAAACGGAAGGAGACATGTCAGTAAAAAATCAGACTCAGCAAAAGGATTATATTCCAAGTCTATTTTGTTTTCTTTGTTAAGATTGAAGCTATAATGGTGTCCTCGATTGCAATGTAATAAGTAGTTTAACATTTTAGCCAGTTTAGGGGTTTCAAGAAGCTCGAGAAGTTACAAATTGCTTTTGTTTTTATTTAAGGAGGAGAGAAAGAGTGAAGAGGGGTCCTGAGTTCTGGACCTCTTGGGTATTACATTTGGTACTTCTTTTTCGATGGGTAAATGAAAGAAGCAATAAGTTTCCTACAACTGTTGATGGTGATTCGTGTTCCTTGTGCCATTTTGTATCCCCTCTTCTTTTGAAGTGAAGTAAAGTAGAAGTCGGTCTCTTAATTACATTTGTGAGTAAGAGTTAAATAACCTTAATTTGCACTCCTTCACTCCATCTCTTCTCCCTTCAAAACTTCTCTCTGAAACTTAAAAGTAATAGATTCTATGTTGACAGCATATTATTTTTAGTTTACCCTCTCTTCAAAAAATCTTGATGAAACTTTAAAGTAATAAGTTCTATGTTTACATCATATTATTTCGAGTTTCATCTCTCTCCATGAATTTCCTCTGAAACTTACAAGTGGTAGATTCTATGTTTACAGCATATTACTTTGACTTTCTTTTCATTCAGGTATCAGTAGTGAATGGTATTATGAAATCTTTAATATTCCAAATCATTAAGGGTTTTAGAAAACTAGCCTCCAGAGGGATAGAACAAATATCTCATGGTAAAATCATTTCTGTGACACACTTTTAAAATGTCTTAATCACTGATTCCTTTCACAACCGAGGGATTGTCTCTTAAGATACAACATTTTTTGGCGTCGTTGTCGGGGACGAAGGTACGAAGTTATTTTTCCCTGGGTATTGAAATCTACTTCTTGATGGTGAATGAGATTTAGATACAAATTTGGTTGTGTATTATTCACCTGGCGACTCCACTGATGAAGGTTTCATTAGATGAGGAATTATGCGGGCAAGAAAATGAGAAAGCACCATGGAAAATACAGATATCAGAGTTTGAATCTTTTAAAGGAAGTTTTATTTTTCACTATCAGTTTGGTGGTCTATTTTCCCTTACATATCAAGAATATTCTTTCCTACTTTATTTTCTCAGAAGATTATAAGGCCCAAAATGTACATTCTTTATTGGAGAAAGAATATTTTTCTTCTGATTGTATTATTGATCTTGACACAAATTTAACTCCTAAATATGAAAGGAGAGATGATTGTTGCATTAATATTCCTGAAGGTAATTTGTCACAGTCTGGGCATAAAGGTGAGGATTCATCATCTTTGGGAGATAAAATTCTACCTCATAAGAAATCTGCTTCTTTCCAGCTTGGAACCAAGGTGATTTTCAAACCCTTGGTGCTGCCCACAATCCTCCATCAATATCCTTCAAAAGGATTCAAATTTTTGCCAAGTTTTTCTGGAGAGGAGGAAGATATTTCAGCTGAACAAAATATCTTTGAATTTGAGTACTTTTTGGACAAATTTCAAATTATTTATGAAGATGTGGCTTTAACGATGTTTTTTCATTCATTAAAGCAGGGTGCACAGCAATGGTTCCAGTGTTTGGAAGTAAGTCCAATTAGTTCCTAGCAAGGTTTTCAAGATATATTTCTTGGATATTGGGGTGAGCATAACTCATATGAAAAACACCTTTTGGAAATATATTCTATCCAGAGGCAGATAAATGAATCAATCATTGAGATTAATAGGAGGTTTCAAAAAATTTATTTCAATATGCCAAAAGAGATTCGGCCTCCTGAAGCTGCATCTATGGTTTACTAGTTGAGGGCTCTTTATGTTGTCTTGGCTTTTTATCTCAAGGAGAGAAAGCCTTGCACTCTAGAGCTGATGTTTCTTTATGCACGGGAAATCGAAGATAATGTGTGGGCTTGTAGAAATTTCTCCTGTCATGTGGAAAGAACAAGTTTTGTTGAAGACAAGAGGGCCTGTCAAGAAAACATTGGAATTTATTTACAAGAGAAGGCAAATTCAGAGGTGAATAATGATTTTCAAAAGGGGTCATGGGATTATTGTATTGTTGAAACACAAGAATTCAAGCATTCTAAGAATTCTGGTCAGAAATTCATTGCAGCAACTGAACTACACGCTGAAAGCCTGGAAGAATCATTTCAATTTTCATAATTTTAATGATTTTGTGAATAGAGGAGAAACTAGTGGAGCTTCTCAGGTGTGTTTGCAAGAGGGGGAAGAATTTTGTCAAGAATTAGCATTATATGAAGAACATCAACATTATGAGGAACAAACCTTAGATTTATCTTTCCAAACTTAAATGGTTGTTGGGGCAAAATGATTTCCTGTCATTTAATTTGTCAACCCGGAGGTTTCGTAAGCTTGTGAAGCATGCGTGCATTGTATGTGCTATAAATTATCTTTTAGTTTAGATCAATCTAACTATAGAATAACGAAAACCAATTAATATAATCTATGAAATCAAATAATGAAAATGAAATTCAACTAACCTATGAAAGCAAGTAACGAAAAGAAAGAAAACAAATTCAAAAGAAAATATAGCGCACAATCACACTTGCAGGAATTTAAATGTTAATCTAAGAAATCATTTCAAAGCATGTAAATAAAAACAACTAAGGTATGTTCAATCACTCCAACATCCAATATGGAAATATGATAGAATCATCCTCCTGAGATGATAAGCAACCGATTATACTTTAGTCTTTAAGTCTAGGAAAGCAATTAAAGCATGCAAAGGGAAAAATCAATAATTGCATAAGTTAGGTATTCAATCATTTAGAAATATGATAAAATCACCTTCTTGAAATGATCTTTAAGAACACCCAATATTACAATTGAAGGAGGATCTAAATCCAGAAAACAATGTAAAATCATGTAAAAGTAAAGCTCAATGATTGCATAGGTTGAACATTCAATCACCCAATTTGGAAGTATGAAAAGTTACCTTCTTGGCTTGATCTTTTATTCAATTATACAATGAATTGATAGTTTGATCTAAGAAAGTAAATAACATAACATGAAAGGAAAATAAATAACATAACATAAAAGTAAAGCTCAATGATTGCATAGGTTGAACATTCAATCACCCAATTTGGAAGCATGAAAAGTCACCTTCTTGCGTTAATCTTTTATTCAATTATAAAATGAATTGATAGTTTGATATAAGAAAGTAAATAATAGAACATGAAAGGAAACTAAATAACTGTGAGCTTTATTGCCTCAAACTTAATCCATTTGGAAAATAGATAAATCTAACCTTTTGAAATGTTTTTAGAAAAGAAAATATTACCCAGTTATTCTAAAACTAATACTAAGAAAACAAATAAACTTTAATCTATAAAAGCAAGTAAATATCACACATTTTAGGTAACTGGTTTAAAGTACGAGAGATGGTAAATCAAGATGCTCCATATGTAAGCAAAACCAAATCAAAATGAAGAAACATTCATGAGTAAGGTGCCACAATCTAATTTTGTTTTCAAAGCTTGAGCATAACTCCAATTTTACACATGATTTGATAGGAGAAAGCTTCCCCTATTTATACAAAAAGATGAGAATCTATCTCATTAATGAGAGTCCATGAATCTCTCCCTATATCTCTAGAGTTACAATCCAAATAGGAAGTGATAAGGCACATGTCTTCTTAGAGTTACAATACAAATAGGAAATGAGACACATATCCTTATGATCCCATGATCTTCTCCATCCAAATTCGAATTTGGCCTTAGGAGGCTGCATAAAAGCCTTTTGGAAGCTTCTTTTTGACCTTCACATGGAAACAAACTCATTCCACTTGTTAGGTATAAGCATGTGCATATTATTTTCTAATTTTTAATCATAAATTCACTTAAAAATACTATGAATTAATAAAGTTTGGAAAAACATAATGTAACCCAATAGTGGTAATGGTAAGGTAAATGTAATGAAATGGAGGTGGAGTGAAGGTGATAATATGGAAATATAAGTGAAAATGTAATGGAAGCAAATGATAATTTCAAGGCCCAACACACCCCCCAACTGAAGCTATTGCATGTCCTCATGCAATCTATTACATTAATTCTTTTTTATCCGTGAGCTTTGGCTTAACTTTGCATGATATCATTTGATAACTTCATACTTTTGCAAAGTGTTTTTTCTTTTCTTTTCTTTTTGAATTGCAACATGGTTGGTTCTTGTGTTACAACCATATTTTTTTGTTGCATTCAATTTTGATCTTTGAACTTTGCATAATGATAATTTGATTATTGTTGCAAAGTATATTTTTATTGGATTAGATCATGGTTGGTTCTTGTGTGACAACCATGATTGTGTTTGTATCCAATTATCTTTTGAGAACTTTTGAAAAGCCATTGTATGCTCATAATAATAATTTAATAGTTAATATCTTTTAAAAGTATGTGGGATTTTGAATGTGATATGAATGTGGGAAAATGTGAATATGAATTTACCCCCCACCCCCTCCTCCCCAACTGATGGTATTGGCAATTTTATGAAATGAGGAAAAGAAGTGTTTTTTTTTTTTTTCCAAAAATTATCATTATAACTTTTCAAGGAATTCTATGGTAAAAAGTTAGAAAATGACATATCTTAACTTACCCTTTGAAAATGAATGAGATGCATGTGTGGTAACTACAAAATTCTGATCATAATCTTCTTCATGTGGTTATACAAGTTATGGATAAAAGAGTCGAGATGACTTTTTATTGCTTCTACTAAAACTGTTGAATTTGCTGCGAAATGATGTTGATTCTGCAGTTGTCCTCTGATTTTGCAGCTGCCATCTGATTTTGCAGTTGCTATCTGATTCTGTTGCTGCCCTCTAATTATGCAGTTGTCATCTGATTTTGCAGCTGCCATATGATTCTACTACTGCAGAATGGTGTTGATATGTTGTAGTTGCATATCTTCTTCATTTTCTTCAAAATGCTGAAAATGATAGTCTTCATGTCTTCAAAACTCGTTGGCATAATTCCTGTTATGTCAATAGATGTTCTGATGTCGAACATAGTAGGAAATTGTTGACTTATTGGCCATTAATTGATGCCACTAGTCAACACAAGAACTCTCACCATTGATGACAATGAGAGTCAAGATGCCCAAACACATCTTGCGAGGTACGAATAATTTTGTTGTTGTCGAGTTCGTAGAAGATCCGATGAACAAGGGACATTAATGTATTCCCATTGTTCGTCCGCAAGAAGACTTGCCATTAAGGCATGCAAGCCTCAAGGTGTTTTTGTAAGGATTTTAGACTCAAAGGAGTATGGACTCAATAATTTGCATTGAAGCAATGTTTATTTGGGAAATGAAAATGATAGGAGAAGGAAAATGGAAATGGAAAATGACAATGGGCAATAAGCATGTAAGTGAGCTTCTTGCTTTTATTTGTGGGTTAGGAGTAGAAAAGGAGTAATGGAAAGTATATGTGAATAAAAATGAACAACTGACTCTTGCTAGGAAAATAAATATGGCTTGCTTTGAATTTATTGGTTGGATTTATAATTCAAAAGGGAGGAAAGGTAATGGTCTTGATGGATATGGACATGGGCTTGTTCTTATGTTTCTCATGAAATTGGTCCTTTGAAGACTAATTGTGCTAGAAAATTGGTTTCCTTCAATGATCATTCAATCATCCCAAACCTGCAAAAAAAAAACTTGACATAAATAACATAAGTGTGTTCAAAAAGAAATGGCCAATTCCTCTCTGATTCTTATGCAAAAAAATGAATGTCAAATGAAACAGATTAAGGAAAATCAAAAGTGTTATATTCAGTCCAATTCATGATATTGATAACAATCCATTTTTAATAAATAGCCATGAAAAATAAATCAACTCCCTGTTGTCGAATTACTTCATGCAATGTGCTCAGTAAAACGATTGGCATCTCAACAATTCGTTGTATTCTGTAAGTTAAAGCTTCATAGAAAAATACATAGCAACAAAATTTTTAATGCCAAATATTGAGAAATCATCTAAATAACCTTCCAGTTGTTCTGCAAGTCACTGTCAAATTGAATTTTCATCTGTGCTGCAAAATCATATTGTCAAAAATATTTGAAGCGATAAAATAAAATAAAATTAAAATTAAAAAAAATTAAAAAATACTTGCACGAAAAATTATTTCAATCAAATTTTGCAAGTATTTTTTACCTTATAAATTGCTTCAATCAATCGATTGTATACGCAATTTTTTTTTATTTCTCAATTTTTATTTTATATATATATATATATATTATTTTTTTAAATGATGATACACATATGTGTCTAAAATCAAATTTATTAAATCAAATTGGACTCTTAGACCACATGCCATGTGGAGCAGAGTTTGTTATTCACTTGGATTCTTCTGCTTTCAACTTGCCCTGTTTAAACAGTGCAAAACAAATCATTTTTTCCTCACGCAATCTACAAAATGGAACTCTGAAGAACCCTGAATTTCTGCCAAATGGCTACGAAATCTAGCAAACTGCTCGTGTGTTACCTAATTCACCCTGTTCCCGAAAAAACCCATGTTTTAGTTTTTCCTAATTCGCCTTGGCTTGCTCAGAAAATTCATTTTAAAATCAAGTTTTTTTAACAGTTATGCATTTTTGGCAATTTCGTTTTCTCGTAATTACTTCTGCAACAAAATAAAATTGTTGTGGTTTGATTTTTTTTTTGCAGGTTTTGATGTGTAATGGCTTGTCTCTCATAGAGAAGTTCAGATCAATCTCCCTCATTCTAATACCTGCAATGGAATCTGCAATCTTTTCTTCATCAGCAATCTGCAATCTTCTCTTCATCAACAATTTGCAATCTTCTCTTTATCAGCAGTTTCTTCATCTGTACACCTTCATTGTCTGTCTCTGCAACTTTTAAAATTGATTTCTAATAATTGTTGCTTGAGGAAGATAGAATATGGAAAAGAGAAGGTTCCTTTTTTTTTTATTGCAATGCATGGATCTTTGTGTGGATTGAAGGCCTGAACATATGTGTAAGGCCAAGCCAAAGGTTGACCTCACGCATATGCATGGGCTTCCTTTCCATGGGCCTAAAAAAAAAAAAAAAATTATTTATTTATTTATTTATTTTTTTTTTTTTTTTTTTTTTTTTTTTAAGAAAAATTGTGCACATGCAATTCAATAAATCAGAAAAAGATTGAGAGGATGCAAAACATTAAAATTTTCAAAACCGATAAAAAAAAGATCATGACTCAAACAACGATTTTCAATAGAACTGTAGTTTAATTTCCAGCAAAATTTTTAACGAATTTTTGAATTTTAATTTTTAAATTAACTGATCTAATTTTCTAATCTTCCAAGTCACAACGAGGCGCGGGAAGAGAGCATACTATTCAGCGTCGTCAAATAATTTCATATTTTCACACACAAATTTTATTTCTGATGGTGATAAAAAACGAAGTGATTCTTACTGCGTCACTGAAATTTATTCAAAATGAATTAATCAACGTTGATTATTATTTTTTTGAAAACAAAATTAAAAAATTCTAAAATTCTAACTTTTTATTTTTATTTTTCCTATATATCTAAAAAACTATATTTTTATTTTATTTTCAAGCATATTCATGATTCCAATGAAGCCATTTACGAATTAGAATTTTTAAAATGTTCATATCTCAACTTGAAAATGTACCTCATTGTTTGTAAGGATATGTGAAATCGACTTGATCTTTCGATTTTCCACAAGGATCTCTTGAAGAATTGATGAATGTCATGGTGCAATCACTTTTTGACACCATTCCTCAATGTAGTCTTTGGGTTGCATTCTAGATCCTCTATCCATAAATGGTTAGTAAAAAAAAACAAAAACAAATAAAATACAGTCTAGACTGAAAGCTAGTTCCTATGCACACTTCCCTGGCAACGGCGCCAAAATGTTGGGGGAAAATAATTGCCTGTCATTTAATTTGTCAACCCGGGGGTTTCGTAAGCTTGTGAAGCATACGTGCATTGTATGTGCTAAAAATTATCTTTCATTTTAGATCAATCTAACTACAAAATAACGAAAACCAATTCATCTAATCTATGAAATCAAATAATGAAAATAAAATTCAACTAACCTGTGAAATCAAGGAACGAAAAGGAAAAAAAAAACAAATTCAAAAGAAAATATAGTGCGCAAACACACTTGCAGGAATTGAAATTTTAATCCAAGAAAGCATTTCAAAGCATGTAAAGAAAAACAACTAAGGTATGTTCAATCACTCCAACATCCAATATGGAAGTATGATAGAATCACCTTCTTGAGATGATAAGCAACCGATTATACTTTAGTCTTTAAATCTAGGAAAGAAATCAAAGCATGCAAAGGTAAAATTCAATAATTGCATAAGTTAGATATTCAAGCATTTAGAAATATGATAAAATCACCTTCTTGAAATGATCTTTAAGAACACCCAATATTATAATTGAATGAGGATCTAAATCTATAAAACAATGTAAAAGCATGTAAAAGTAAAGCTGAATGATTGCATAGGTTGAACATTCAATCACCCAATCATGTAAAAGTAAAGTTGAATGATTGCATAGGTTGAACATTCAATCATCCAATTTGGAAGTATGACAAGTCGCCTTCTTGGTTTGATCTTTTATTCAATTATACAATGAATTGATAGTTTGATATAAGAAAGTAAATAGCAGAACATGAAAGGAAACTAAATAACAGAACATAGAAGTAAATTTCAATGATTGCATAGGTTGAACATTCAATCACCCAATTTGGAAGTATGACAAGTCACCTTCTTGGCTTGATATTTTATTCAATTATACAATGAATTGATAGTTTGATCTAAGAAAGTAAATAACAGAACATGAAAGGAAACTAAATAATTGTGAACTCTATTGCCTCAAACTTAATCCAATTGGAAAATAGATAAATATTTTCTATTGAAATTTTTGTACAAAAGAAAAGATTACAAAATCATTCTAAAACTAATACTAAGAAAGAAAATAAACTTTAATCTATAAAAGCAAGTGAATCTCACACATTTTAGGTAGCTAATCTAAAATTATAAGAGATGGTAAATCAAGATGCTCCATATGTAAGCAAAACCAAGTCAAAATGAAGTACATTCATGAGTAAGGTGCCACAATCTAATTCTATATTCAAAGCTTAAGCATGACTCCAATTTTACACATGATTTGATAGGAGAAAGCTTTCCCTATTTATACAAAAGATGAGAAGATATATCATTAATGAGAGTCCATGAATCTCTCCCTATATCTCTAGAGTTACAATCCAAATAGGAAGTGATAAGGCACGTGTCTTCTTAGAGTTCCAATACAAATAGGAAATGAGACACGTACCCTTATGATCCCATGATCTTCTCCATCCAATTTCGAATTTGGCCTTAGGAGGCCACATAAAAGTCTTTTGGAAGCTTATTTTTGACCTACACATGGAAACAAACTCATTCCACTTGTTAAGTATAAGTATGTGCACATTATTTTCTAATTTTAAACCATAAATCCACTTAAAAATACTAGGAATTAATAAAGTTTGGAAAAACATTATGAAACTCAATAGTGGTAATGGTAAGGTAAATGTAATGAAATGGAGATGGATTGAAGGTGATAATATGGAAATATAAGTGAAAATGTAATGGAAGTAGATGATAATTTCAAGGCCCAACAATGGTTATCGGCAAAAAACAACAATCAATCTTCTCAGATACAACCTCAAATTGAGGAGTCTAACAGTGAAGGAAGTTGCCCTATTCAAATAAGTATACATCACCAAGATGTTCAAGAAAAGGAGGCAGTCAAAAATTTGTCTCATCAATTCTATGATCCAGTGGTTGACTATATGACAACTTTCTTTTGTCAGCAACAAGCATTTATGCAAGGGTATGTGCAAAGCCTTGTATCTGGAAAAATTTTATTATACATACCTGCTTTTTATTTCCAAATTTTAACAGTATGGGGTCATTAAGTCTAACACATAGATGTTGTATTGGTTCCATTGGAAGGCTGACTTCACCTTATTGAGTTTAGCCATGTATATAGATAGGATTTGTGCATAAATAAGCTGATAAGCTGAGCATTTTTAGTTGTAGTATTTTCATTTCGATATTTTTAGTTTAAGAATAAAGGAAGGAGTCCAAAGTGTAGCAGTTTTCTGGAGGTTTTCATACTAGGGGAAAGGAGTCCAAAGTGTGGCAGGTTTCTGGAGTTTTTCATACTGGATCATCCCCCATTTGGGATTAACACCATGCCCAATAAAGTATGTTAATCTACAAGTGCTCTTTGACTCCATGTCAAATAAAGGCTACTAATCTACAAGTTCTCAGCACTTTGCTACCAAAATGTTGTCCCCAATTGGAGCCAGATGTTTTAGCTTAATTCGACTCAGCTAAAAGTCAAGAGAGGTTCTAATTAATTCAAGTTTATTGAGGAAAATTTGTTAAAATTTCAGGAAGACCTGTAATATGCTCTTACAGGTTGAGTAAGAAAAAAATCGTGAATTCTGGATTCATAGACATAATACAGAATAGTGGTATGTATTCCGAATTGAAATAGTGAGTGAGGCGTGCAGCAAGCGTGATAATCCCAAGTTGGAGTGAATAACAAACAGGATAACAAGCTCAGGATATATCAGTGCTTTTAAAGACTGAATAAAGCTCAAGAAGGATAGTGGAATGCAGAGCAGCGACGATAGAAAGCAAAGAAATCGACTAAGACAGAAACACTTAGAAGAATTCCAAAGGAGGCGATCGGATAGCGAGGATCGAATCACAGATCTGAAGGGGAAGAGACCAACGGCTGAGATGACTTCGCAAGTTAAACAAAATAACTTGTGATGCGGTAAGAATTGAAACTTGCGATGCAATACAGGGAGGAGCCACGTGTTGCCACAGCGATCTAGCGCATATTGCACATCGGTGGGTTTAGATTTTACCATTAAGACTTCACAAGGTAAATTATTTTGGTTGTGATGTGATAAGGATGGGAGATGGCAGTGTGTGTAATATCCCAAATGGGAAATGCAGCAATATATGAACACAAAATTGAAAGTAGAAGCGTAAATCAACTCATAATCATTGGAGACCAATATGGATACATAACATTATGTATTATATCAAAATAATAAATAAAAATATATGCGCGGACGCCTCCCTGCGCACTCCTTGACCTAGCAGCCGACTGCTGGTCTCCTCCCTGCAGCGCGAGACCTCTGGCCTCTGGCCTTCATGGCCACTCCGATTCCTGTCTCGGAGGGCCCCTTTGTTATGCCCAGCGCTGATGCTAGTCACGCTGTTCAACCCAACGCAGAAGCAAGCTCTTTTGTTCAGCCCAACGCAGCTGCAAATAACCAGTCAGATGCTGATGCTTTTTCAGCCTTAGTCAGATCTCTTCAGCCTAAAAGACCCCGCCCTGCTTTGTCCAAATTTGTCAAAAAACTGGATGGGCTACAAGAAGTCGACCTTCCTCCCACATTACCTCGAATGGCGGCACTCTCCTTAGCAGAGCGGGGGCTCATCGGTCAGTTCACTGGCCTATGGCCCTCCCCAAAAACTATTCAAAGGTGGATCGCAAGAAACTGGGCAGATAAAATTAATGGCAAAATATCCATTCGTTTCTGTGGGAAAGGTTATTACACTTTCCATTTCAAATCCAGAGCAGACAAGGATCTAATCTTCAGAAATGGGTCGTACTTCATGGATTCACGTGGTTTGTATCTGGATAAATGGACTCCAGACTTTGACCCCGAGCTGGACGTCCCCAATGCTGTTCCAGTTTGGGTCCGTCTTCCGCATCTCCCGCTCCATTGCTGGGGAGATGACTCGGTTCGAGCCATCGGCAACGCTGTTGGAAAATACATTGACCGGTGTGAGCCAAAGGATGATATGCAGGCATGTGCGCGGATATGTGTTGAAGTTGACCTCGGCAAGGGCCTTCCAGAAGCAATCAAACTGAAGGTGGACGATTGGACGCATATACAGCAACTAGACTACGAACAAATTCCTTTCAAATGCAAGGTATGTCACGAGTACGGCCATTTTGCCAATCGATGTTCAAAAATTGTTAATGTTGAATTTGCCCAACCAGAAGAACAATGGGAAACTGTAAAGAAAAAGAAGACTGCCCCTGGATTAAAAGTAACCCCTAAAGAGGCCCCCCCCAAATCTGCCCCTACCAAACCTTTTCACCCTTCAGCTCCGCCCAATGCCTCCTCATCAACTGTCCTTCCCCCCTCCTCCCCTCTGGGTCCACCCATCCTCCCCACCTCAGGACCTTCCACTGACTCTCCCCTGATCTCCTCAAATCCCTTTGGCGCCCTTTCTCTCCCTGATAATGACCCTCTGATCTCCCTTGAAAATGACCCTCCCATCCTCTTTTCCCTTTCCCAATCCTCCCCCTCCCATTCCCTTGCCCCTCCCCCACCTCGAGCTACTAGAAGCACCTCGAAAGAGAACGGAATCAATCAAGAACCCCAAAAAAAGGACCTGGCCGGAAATCAAGCAAACAGCAAAGGAACGAAAATGCTCAAAAAGACATAGCCTTGGGAACCCAGAATCCCATAGAAACCTATATTTTGGGGCAAAACAGCAAGGAAACAACACATAAGGAGCAAGGGGGACGAGCATCCCTCTGAAATCCAATTACTCAATGATGAAAGTTATATCATGGAACTGTAGGGGAATAGGGCACCCCTCAAAAATTGCTGCCCTGAAAGACCTCATAGATCATGAGAAAGCAGGAATTGTAATGATTCAGGAAACAAAGCAAAGACTACAAGAGATGACAAAAATTATAGAACAGTTCAGGCATTATGAGGGACAAATTTGTGAAGCAAGAGGAGCTTCCGGAGGTATCACCACAATGTGGAACAAAAATATTTGGAAATGCATCTCTAAAACTACCAATTCACATTAGATCAAAGTCATACTAGAAAAACATGCAGAGGATAAGCAAGTAGTCATTTACAACATTTATGCTCTGAACCACTTCAGAGATAAAGATCAATGCTGGGACACACTACAAGAAGACATACAAGTTGAAGACAATAGAAATATCATAGTAGGGGGAGATCTAAATCTAATTTTACACTCCAATGAAAAAAGAGGAGGCAATTTCCTGCATGATCCTTATAGAGCAAAGCTGGAAAACATCATGCAAGAGTGTGACTTGGTAGATATCATCCCAAAAAATAGGAGGTATACTTGGAACAATCGCAGGCTGGGCAGAGATAACATTCTGGAGCGCCTTGACAGAATCTTAGTAAATACCTCTTTCCTCTCCGAGTTTTCCACTGCTCATGCTGATTTTCTGCCATATACAGCTTCTGACCACTACCCCACTAGCATTGTTCTTGAAGCACATTGCCCTTTGGGACCTCTGCCTTTCAAATACAACTCCCTTTGGCGTAACAATCCTACTGTGGATCAGATTGTCCAAACAGCCTGGCATCTTCATATAGAAGGATCACCGGGATATATTTGGGAATGCAAGCTGAAAAATACAAAACACGCCCTGAAGGATTGGGTGAAGCAGAATTACAAAGAACCAGAAGATGTCAAAGTTGAGCTAAAAAACAAATTGAAAGAAGTTCATAAGAAAATCGAGGAAAATGGGCTGTCCCAAGAGGACAAAGCATTAGAAAGAGATATATATTATCAGCTGTACCGGGTTAATCGAGAAGAAGAGCAGAAATGGAGAATTAAGTCAAGGCAGCTTTGGCTTCATGGAGGAGACAAAAATACAGCCTTCTTCCATAAGCAAGCAACAATCCGGAAAGTTAGAAACAATGTCACTATGATCAACAATGAGGAAGGCTGTCCCCAAAAAACCCAAGAAGCTATCAAACACACTGCCACAGCTTATTACAGCTCTCTCTTAACAGAGACTAAGGAAGCGGAGGATTATTCCGATCTCTTACAGCATTTTCCCAAAGGTATCAATGAGGAAATTAATGCAAATTTGACTAAGGAGATCAATGAAGAAGAAATACTTGATGCCATATGGGCTCTTCAGCCAGATAAAGCACCCGGTCCGGATGGCTTTCCCATCTGTTTCTATAGAACATACTGGGGATTGATAAAAAAAGATCTTGTCAAAATGATAAGATGGATCCAACGGAAATGTAAAGTTGGAGGATTCACCAATGCAACCCATCTTGCCCTTATCCCTAAAGAAAATCGACCTTTGACTTTCTCTCGCTTCCGCCCAATATCCTTGTGTAATTCATCTTATAAAATTTTGACAAAAATCTTGGCTACTCGCCTAAAACCCATCCTCCCCACTATCATATCAGAAAATCAAGGGGGTTTTTTGGCCAATAGACAAATTTCGGACTCCATTCTTCTCATCCAAGAGGCTATTCACTCTATTCAAACTAGAAATGAGAAAGGTTTCATCTTAAAGTTAGACTCTGCCAATGCTTTCGACCGAGTCAGACATTCATTCCTATTTGCTGTGCTTGAAAAAATGGGATTTGATGAATCCTTCATCAGCCTTATCAAAGCTTGTATTACAGGGCCTTGGATCTCCCCTCTCCTTAATGGCAGACCTGGACCTTCATTCCAATCCTCTCGAGGTCTCAGACAAGGCTGCCCTCTCTCACCTTACCTCTTTATTTTAATGGCTGAATCTTTTAGTAGAGCTCTAGAATACAATCGCCGCATGGGCCTCATCACCGGGATCAAATTTGATAATGGAGTGAAGAACATCAATCATTCTCAGTTCGCTGACGACACTCTTCTAATGGGGGGAGCTTCAAACATAATAGCCCGTCGTTTTAAAGCTCTCCTAGACAAATATATGAACTACTCTGGAGGTCTGATAAATTATCTTAAGAGCTGTATTTATGGGTGGAACACTTCGGCACAAGTTCTCCATAGGATTGCTCGCACCCTTGAGGTTCCTTATAAACTGAATTGGGAGCAATTTACATATTTGGGAATGCCTGTGAGTGCTGGTAAGCTGAAAGCTACAGCTTGGGAAGTTATTATTGACAAAATGAAAAGGAAGATACAGCATTGGGGCACCTCTTGGCTTAACCCTGCAGGGCGCACAATTCTTTTGAAAGCAGGCCTCTCCTCCCTGCCCTTGTACTGTTTTACACTTTTACAAGCCCCTGCCAACCTTCATCTCAAAATGGATGCTCTCCTTCGTCATTTTCTTTGGCAAGGAGGAAGGAATGAAAAGAAAAAATATAACTTGGTAAATTGGAAGAAGGTTACCCAGCCGTGTGAGAATGGAGGGCTAGGAATAAGATCTTCTAAACCCCTAAACCTAGCCTTTGCTGGCAAGCTAGTTTGGAGACTCATAACTGGAAAAGATGCTTGGTGGAAATCTGTTCTTGAAAAAAAATACCTCAGTCACCCAAGGCACCAGCTCTTGGACCATGAGCTCCCCAATAGAGCTTGCTCAAAAATCTGGAGAATGTGCAAGAAAGCTATAGTGTTTCTTGACCAACACACTTCCAAAGTAACCAAAGGAGGAAGTCATATAAGAATTGGAGAAGACAAAATAATGGGGCAACAGCCCATAAACCAACAGCCTGGTACTCAGCAGATTCTAGCACTTTTCAGCAGCGAAGGTATCCACACTCTGGACCAGATTTCACAATGGGAAGCCCACTCCCACACCTGGAAAGGTTGGACTTTTCCTCATATTCCAGCAGTCGCAGAAAACAGCTTCAACAAACTGAAAACTCATCTTCATGGTTTAGCGCCTTCCCAACGCTACCTTGCTGATGATTTTCGGTGGGATCCCTCAGGCACTAGCTACACTATTAAGGCAGCTCACCAACAGAATTGCAACAACGAATATCCCATGGCAATCTGGGCTCATTGGAGACTTGTTTGGAGGGCAGAAACTCTCCCAAAAATCAAATTTTTTTTATGGATCCTCTTAAAAGGGAAAGCCCTCACTGCTGAGAACCTCAGAAAGCGAGGAATAATTGGACCCTCTCGCTGCCCAAACTGCCAAAATGAAGAAGAGACAACTCAGCATCTTTTTATAGACTGCCCTTTTGCATCAGCCTGCTGGAAGGAAGCCTGCCGGAGTCACAACCCACCTTGGGTGCCTGGCACTAGTATATTTGAAGTGATGCACATATGGAAAAAGAGCTACCCATGGGGAAGAAAAGCAAACAATACAGCCCGAAGGGTATGGAATGCCTTGCCCTGCACAATTCTTTGGAACATCTGGCTAGCAAGGAACAGAATGGTCTTCAAAGGCACTGAAACTAATGTCAGCAAGCTTTACAACAAAGCCTGGAATCTCAACTTGGAAGTTTTAACCACAAAATGTCATGGGAATATGAAGGTTTTGGATCTAACAGTTGAAGAAAGGAATTATATAAGGCAGGTTCTGGACAGAAGCAGCATAGAACAAAAGAGAAGTGATCCCAATAGCAGAAAAAGTCCCAGATGCAGCTGGAAAATAAGAATGAAAGATGAAGAATTTGTCCAGTGGCTCAGGAACAGCAACTCCCATTATCTTTTTTTCGATGGAGCCTCCAAGTCCAACCCAGGAGTGGCTGGGGCTGGAGGTTTCATTTGCAACAGTAACGGAGATGTGCTATCTGAATATGAGTGGGGTCTAGGTCAGGCCTCAAACAACAGGGCTGAAGCCATCGCTCTTCTTCAAGGTCTGCTACAGCTTCAAAAGCTAGGCATTTCTAAGGCCACCATAATCGGAGACTCTGCCATTATCATTGGATTGATGGTAAGCAACAGAAAACCCCAAAATCTGAGTCTGCTGCAGATTATTGAATGATGTCATTTGCTTGACCAACAATTGAAAGGCAATCTCTTCTACCACGTTCTCCGATCACAAAACAAAATTGCAGAAAAACTGGCAAATAAGGCATGTCTTCATCCGGTTGGTAACCTTCGGTGCAATGGTGCCGAGCACTTCTCATTCTTACCATGATTAGGCCTAACCTCCTCTGCAGATTCACCTCACAGCAAATTTCTGTTTGTAGAGTTCGAAGATCTTTGTCCCGCCCCTCTACAAAGAACCAAATGTCTGCTTCCTATCCATTGACCTTGACCTTCACTGCTGTTATACCTTCAACACCAAACTCTGCCTCTTATTGGATCTCTCCCTTTAATCCCTTAAAGATCTGCGCTCTCAATAAACCCATCCTTCTGTGCTCTCTCAATTGTTCTTCCACTCCTGGTAACCCCACTCCACCTCCAGTGTATTGGTCAAAGGCGCACTATGCACATGGTTCTTTGAAAGCAGCTCCTCTGCCTGCCCAGACAGAGTGCCTCCGCCCCAATCTCCATCCCACTGCCACCTCGTTTCTGCTTAGGTTCGCTTCACAAGAGATATGGAAAACGAAAACAAGACCAAGCACTTCAATCATCAATCTTCTGGAGCTGAAAGATCGGCGCAATCTCCATCACTGTGGGCGGAAGACATAACTGCGAAAATTATAAATGCAATGTAAAATCAGCTTTCTTCTTTCACAGTTCATCAGAACCTACACTGTATCTCGCTTCTTAACAGCTTCGGAAGCACATTGTAATGATGAATCTAGTTTCGACTTCATTTGCTGCTAGCGCTACATTCCCCAGCAAAGCTCTGTAATCCTGGAGATTTATCTCCCGCTTTTTTTCTTTCAAATATAACCAGCAACCGAACTTGTAACAAAAAAAAAACATTATGTATTATATCAGCAAATCAATACATAATAGTGAGGCATGAATCATATACAATGAAGGAACAAGGCTACCATAAGAAATCACTCCACAAATGAGTTGCTGTCACAATACAAGAATGTCGAAGACTGCTACAGAAAAATTATGTACAAAATATGTAGGGATGTTATAAGCCTCAAAAGATATGTTCAATACATATCTAAGCTCAATACAAACTCCTACAAAGAACCCAGAAAGGGGTTTGCAGAAATACACTCTATACAAGATACGATCTAAAGCCCTAGGGCAGAAGATTCACTACAAACTGAAGCTCATGAGTGTAGAAGTTTGAAATTTAATAAATCTAATGCATAAACCTTCAAATATCTCCTCCCATGAAGAGCTGAACACTTCAATCACAAGAAAACCCTCTCGAGAAACCACAAGACCCCTCAATGAAGCTGCCTTCATAAATAACGCAATTTCTAACTGGAAGAGCGCTGGAATGATCGGATATGTATGGCCTAATGCCAAATATCTAAAATCTTCCCAAGATATCTCCAAATTGATCTCCCAAAAGAATGAAACTTCCCTCCTCTAAAAAAATAGCTCTGAAGATACCCGATCTAACTCTTCACTGCTACACCCTGCAACACAACACAATGAACTATAGAAACTGCGCTGATGAAGAAATTTGTAGTTTGGCTTGAAAACATGAATGTGGAAATGAAAACAATACTCTCCCAAGAGGATTCTCAAGGGAAGAGGTGGGATTCCCACTCGGGAACACCCGGTGCTAAGCAGCACAGCTACCCTGCTAAACAGCAAGAGGAAGCAAAGTCTAAGCAGACTAATCAAAATAATAATCTAAAACATAACCCCATATGGATGCCATACTCTTCCTTAAATAGAATATGAGCTTTCTTTCCCTTAGCCCCACTCAATTAGGTCATTTCCTTCATGAGATCCATCTCCCTCCAAAAATGTGTTATTCCTCAATTAATCTCCACTCCTCCATGACAGCGTTGTTGACTTGGTCAAAGTTGACTGAATCAACATGGTCCAACCCCTGTTCACACTTAGAGGTCCTTTATTTGGCTTCTAAAAAGGTATCCTTTCACACTTTAAGTTTTTTAATTTCTACTTAGGAGACTTATGGGCCTTCCCACCCATTTATTCACCTACCTAGTGATAAAAAAAACTATAATATTCCATTTAACTTAAGGCTAAATTTTTGGAATATTACAGTCCTCCCCTCCAAAATGTTTCTTGTCCTCAAGCAACTATATAAGAAGAGAAAAATTCCTCCCCTTCTCCTCTTTTGGCCTCCCCATCAATAGTCCCCACCGCTGCTCAAAATAATCTGCAATAAATTGTCCCTCCAATGTTTCCTCCCAAGTATGCAAAACCAAATGTCTCACATCATGAAAAGGTGGAAGGTATGAGTGGAAACCTTCTTGCGTTCCAATGGCCTCCTCAAGGTAGGAGTTATGAAAATCATAGGGGATCTCATTCTAAATGAGAAACTCCCAAACCCATGCTATCATCTAGATGAAATGAGCCATTCTAGGTAGCTCATCAAAATAATCCTCAATCCCCAGTTCATGCAATGTATTGGGGCTGCATGGAGAGATTATATTCTTCCACCCAAGTTGTTTCTCTCTCCATTTATGGTATGTATGGGGTTGCTGCTGATCTGGGGCTGAAATTACATGGCCTCCAAGAATGGCCCAAGCTACCCCACTAAACAAATAATCCATGAAGTGCCTCCTCCAAAAACTCAAACTCTCCAGATGGCTCTTCTCACATGGAGAAAAGAGATGTAATTTGACAATCATGGGCTGCCCATTGCTTCTCCAGAAACATGCATCATGTAAAGTAGGGAGAATCATACTCCCAATGGGCATATTTAGCCTTTGTGCCACTCTCCCAACAAAGCTTCCCATAAACACAAGAACATCTCCAAAATATGGAAGCAAAAACCAATGAAAACAAGCTGCCACATGAAAACCGGGAGGTGGATCATAGTTCCTCACATGGAACCAGCGCAGTGCATCCCTTGCCTGCATCAAAACAAGTAATAACAAGTGCTCTCCCAGCCAGGACAAAACATAATGCAAAATTGTACCGTCTCCACCATGTACTTTGGTCCTTGAGCTGAAATGGTTCAACGGAAAATCCTCCCTCACTCTCAATGAGTAGGGAAGTGCTTGTGCCAATCTCTCCATCACCATATGGGCTATGCATCTCTCCACATGCTGATATATATCCTATTGGATGCCCTCCCAAGTGAACTCCTCCATCAAAGAATGAAATTCATCAAAGTGCATGGAAAGAAAGTCCACATGCGCTGCATGTAGTAGCTTCCTCTTGAGCTCAGAAACTCTAGTCAAGAAGACTCTTCCATAAGAATAGATAACCTCTCCAACCACCATGTATCTATCATCTCCCTTTGGGTCATCAATAATCATGCAAGCACCAAGATCCTTGGAGTACTCTACCAAGAGTTTAGATCTCCAATATGGATCAATCCTCCTAAGAGATAGTGCTGAAGATCTGAAATGTGAAGCTCCCCACATGTTGTTGTCTGCTCCTTTGACATCCCTCATGCCAAATTCATCCTCCAAAGTGCTGCCATGCCCATCATGCAGCTGCTCATGCTCAAATAGAAGTGGTGACCTTTGGAAGTTGGCCTCCCATGAGAAGTTATCCTCCAAAAAGAATCTCTTGATCTTAGCTAATGCAAGCATGAGTGGCCTCCATATACTCCAATGTGTGGAAGATTCCTTCCTCAAAGGAAGTACCTTCTATTTCTCTAAATCCATGGATTAGCTCCCTTGCACCATGAAGGTGTCATCCTCCATCACTGCATCAACTGTTGTCAGCGCAGTATGTGTAGTGAGAGTGGGTAATGGTGAAAATGGGAGAATTTCCCCCTCTTCCTTGAGTCTACTCCAAGCTCTCTGTGTTGTAATAGATCCGTCCAAAGTATCCACCCCTCCGGAATCTAAGAGTGGTGAAATAAATGGCAAGATGTCTCTCACCAACTCCAGATCTGGTGGCCTCCTGGGTGGAATGCCCCCATACAATGAGACATCAATGTCAAGAGTAGATTGTACATATGGATGGGAAACCTTTCCCTTGCCCTTACAGCGCAAATCAGTCTACATCTTATTTTCATTATCCCTCTGAAATAGATAGGGGTGTGTGCTCCTCATCATGTGATGTTGACCTTCCTCCCTACCTTCTCCTTCCATCTGCAATGCTTCACAATCATGTTTTTCATTGATTGTGCCTTGACCTCCATATGTGAGATCCTAGGGAATTTCTTGCAATGATACAAGAGTTCCTCCTGTCGGAGCATGTGCTCCTCCTTCCTCTACATGAGGTACTAGATATGCTCTAGGTGTGACAGCGTTGTTGCCCCTAACCTTCTCTTTCTCTTCCATGTGAATGGGAAACCTCCCAATAAGTGGATCCTCTTTTGAGAAAGGGATCTCCATGCCTTCTTGTTCCAGAATATGAGGTAGAGATATTGCCTTAAGCAAGGTATTATGAAATATGTTAGCTTCTTCAACATTTTTCTAAAGTGGAGTTAGGTGTATAGATACCTCCAACATATGCAAAGGTTTTGTTTGTTTTGGTTTGTTTGGCTCCATCAATAATGTTTCAATTTTTTTTCCATCAAACCATTCCACCAATCTCTTAGTGAACTTTTCAAAAGAAGAAGTATTGACATTTTTTAATGAAAATGACTCAAACATCAACCAAGCATAGGCCTTACCTTCAAAATACAGCGCTGCAACTTTGATGGCTTGCTCTTCATGAACTTGGTGCTGCTGCAAATAAGTGTCTAGCTCCTCCACCCAAGCTTTAGCTGAACATGTTGTTGATCCATCAAAAGTAGATAGAGAAAATCTACGCATGTCATGTTGCTTGCTCCTCTCCACCTTGATCTTGAAAAAGTCTGAAAAAGTAATATGATCTCTAAAATTCTCAATTTGAGATTCATATTCGTACAGAAAGTCACTAAGAGTTTCCCTCTTAGGCATCCCTTCTTCTTTCATATCCCTCATAGCACATCTGGGCATATGACTGCGCTGTGAACCTTGGTGTATAGCTGCATGCTCACACTCATCATGTGCAACCCTGGAGTTTGCTTTAGATCCAAACTCCTTTGGAGATTCCATCTCCCTTCTCATTTTCTTGAGATCTCCTTTAATGCTCTATAGAGATTGAAAAAGAAGCTTTGAGAGCCTCTCTTCCTTCCTCCCTCCACATAATGGATTCTTCTCTCTGTCTTTTCTGTACATCTCTCCTTCTTCTTCTCATGTTAGCATAATGGCTGAGATCCATAGGCTGAGCCAAGATTATGCTCTGATACCACTGTAATATCCCAAGTGGAAATGCAACAATATATGAACACAAAAATGAAAGTAGCAGTGTAAATCAACTCATAATCATTGGAGACCAATATGGAGACATAAAATTATGTATTATATTAGTAAATAAATACATAATAGTGAGGCATTAATCATATACAATGAAGGAACAAGCCTCCCATAAGAAATCACTCCACAAATGAGTTGTTGTCACAATACAAGAATGCCAGAGACTACTACAGCGCAGTTAAAAAACACTGCTATAGCAAAATGATGTAAAAAATATGCAGGGCTGTTATAAGCCTCAAAATATATGCTCAATACAGATCTAAGCTCAATACAAACTCCTACAAAGAACCTGGAAAGGGGTTTGCAGAAATACACTCTATACAAGATAGGATCTAAAGCCTTAGGGCTAAAGGTTCACTGCAAACTGAAGCTCATGAGCATAGAAGGATGAAATGTAATAGATCTTATGTAGAACCCTTGAAAGATCTCCTCCCATGAAGAGTTTAACCCTTCAATCACAAGAAAACCCTCTCGAGAAACCACACGACCCCTCAATGAAGCTGCCTTTAGAAATAACACAATTTCCAGATGGAACAGCGTTGGAAATGATGGGATATGTATGGCCTAATGCCAAAGATCTGAAATCTGCCCAAGATCTCTCCAAATTGATCTCCCAAAAGAAGGAAACTTCCCTCCTCTGAAAAACTAGCTCTGAACATACCCGATCTAACTCTCCACTACTACACCCTACAACAAAGCACAACGACCTGCAAAAACTGTGCTGATGAAGAAAGTTGTAGCTTGGCATGTGTTAGCCCCTTATAAATTTCTTGACTAGCAAGCAAGGGGCTAGTTTGTTCTGTAAGCCTGCAAGGAATGCATTTCCCTTGAAAACACATCATCCTTGCAGCCTTGTCAAGTCCCCTAACTTGTGACTATTTCCCTCTGCTGATTTAAGCCAATAAGCCTTGCTGATAAGGAATTATGCTCCAAAAGGCTTTATTTCGCCCCTTGTTTCCCTACATGTTTCCCCCATTCTATCCTTTTTTCCCCTTCTTCTAAATCCCCTCTTATTCCCCCTAATATCCCCATCAACCTCCTAAATTTTCCCAAAATCTACATCAAGTCCCACCCTTGCCCTTTGTTTCCTCGAAATTCCCCTCTATCTCTCTATCGTTACCCTCCTCAGGCCTCAAAATGCATTAAAAAGGGTAAAAAACCCACTTTCAGACCATATAATAGGCCTTAGCCCCTTCTCCACTAGCCCCGTAACCTTTCTCTCCATAGAACCCAGCGCTATGACCGAAGCGCTAGCCCCGAAGGCGTTTGTCCCATATGATTATCGGGCGCTGCCTCAACCGTTGATCCATATAGATCGAACGGCGATCGTTTAAACCCATGGCACTCGTGATTCACCCATTCAACACACTGATCGCGCCATCGCCATCCTTTCACTGCCAGATCAACGGTTCGGAGTGCATCCGCCAGTGGTCCCTGAAGCGCACTATTTCAAAACCCGGTGGTTTCTATCGCATCGCCTTCGAGTGGTTGGCAGTATTTCCTCATCAGCCAGCAATTCCATACACCTCCCAATGCGTGGCTCCTATACGATTTCAAAACTGCTATCCCATCGCGCGTTATCGTTCGGTACAGGACGCGCAGCGATATTCACGTCAGCCATTAGATCTTGGGAGCCTCATACGACGGTCATCAATCGACGAAGCTGCGCGGGGTTTAAACCATAGCCTCCGTACCCCTGGCCCACCGTTCCACTGCCCTCCGCCATGTTTCCCACCGTCGATCTCCTCTCAGATCTTACGGTCCAGATTGTCTCCCACTGTTGACTATTCCACTGTCAGTCGGTCTTACCACGTCACCTCCACATGCCTCACTATACGTTCGCCCGTCCCGTTACACATATTCATTCAAAGGTCAAAGGTTTCATTTATTTTCAACCAGCGTCACCTTCCAACTGTAATCTTACCGTTTTAACCACACTATGGGTCTTCCATGATGTTTTCGCCATCTAACCAGTCTGCGTAGTCAATCGAGCCACCCCCTGTTGCGTCCACCACCTCCATTGTTTTCTTAACAAGTTGCATGTTTTTGCAGGGTTTTTAGAAAGGCGGAAAACCACCATGATTCACAGGGATCATTGTAAGTGGCGCATTGAGCAGACAGAAATAAATTTGGAAGCTGGTACTATAGGGAAATGTCAAGAAAGGTGGCGACAGTATAAATTCCATCAAAGGACAGAGTTTGAAACTTTGCAAACCCTATTCGGCACCATCAAATCCCAGATCTTGCAGAATCGAGACATTTATGGAGCAGTGGGAAAAAACCAGCTTATGATCAAGGATTTTCAGCGTTCAGTATTGAAGGTTTCGAGCCTTAATACAGCAGTTTAGAGGCAAAACACCAGATCAATGAATCTCATAGAGCATGAAGAAGGTACAGCCCACCGAAATTCATATATATCAAGGTTTCACATCAGCATATTGTCCCGAAGGACGAAGTGCCCTTATCTATATCATTATTTATTGTGTTCCTGAGGATTTCCGCCTTAACCACAGTCTAAAGCTACCAAAGCATTTGTTTCACAAGCATGGCAATCCATTCAGTCATTATGTTTATGCACCAGAGTACTACGCAGTACTGCAGTCAGAGTACATCATAGTTATATCAGAGTAGTCTGAAGACTCAAGAAGAACATTCATGCACCCAAAGAACACCAGGAATTTAATGCACAGGATTTAAAACAGAATGGGCTTCGGCCCTCTTCCTCTTCTGAGTGTTAATGCGGCATTTAGTTTTCTACCTACCCCCTCTGCTTATCTTCAGCTATAAATTCATGAACTGATTGTAATGGTTGTTGATCAGTTATCAGAGAACTGCAAGTAGTTTCTTTTGAAGATACAGTCTCTGTGTAAAGGTTGTAAGATAGGTTGAAGGAGATGTTTTCAGACTGAGTATTCAGCCATTGGCATGTTGTACTTGATTGGTATTGCTATTTAATATGACAAGCACATTTCTTTGGATCCTGATTTGAAGCAGCGGTGATGTTTTCCTGTCTTTGTGTTTACATTCATTTCATTTCGTTTCTACTGGCTTGCATCAGAATATTCGCATAGGATTTACCCTTGTTAGGTTCCCTATGTTTCTGCTCTCCTTGCCATTTATGTTTCTCTTCTAAATGTATTATCTAAGAAATTATTTCAGTTGGTTTAACCAGTGTAGTGGATGTTATTGTCTGCTCTCTGATGTATGAATTAAATGAATTCAGTTCTTAGATGCTTCTTGTTATAGATTTAGTTGGAATATTTGGGAACACTGGGGATTAGAGTTAGCCCTATCCACTAGGATCTTTGTACGACCTGTTGATCTGTAACTCTGTGCTCCGAATCTATGATATCTTCTCTCCTTCTACCTCTCCATACCACATAATCATCTTGAATATCCTATGTTTCAGATGACTAGCCCAATCGAAAGCTTGCCTATTGAGTAGCAAGAAAATCCTTTCCTGACTCCATTGCACAGTGGTTTTGAGTATTTCCTAGAATATTTCACCTCTGCCTTATCCCTCTTTGCCCATTCTTGTCTTACATTGAACCCTTCTTTCCTGATAACCAGCAACCAAAACAAACAGTCAACAAACAAACCAAGAGCCTTATAACTAGCCTAAAATCATAACATTTGAGCCTCATAGACATAAACCTTAGCTCAAACTAGAGAGATCCCTCTCTGGACCCAAGAGGGCTAGATCCTGAGGTCTGAAAGTGGTTCTGATGTTGTCTCATCTTTTGGTCTTGCCAATCTGGCCAAAACATGGGAACCCCAACAGCCTGAAAACCTAAATGTGGAAATGAAAAAATACTCTACCAAGAGGCCTCTCAAGGGAAGAGGTGGGATTCCCGCTCGGGAACACTCGGTGCTAAGCAGCACAGCTACCCTGTTAAATAGCAAGAGGAAGCAAATTCTAAGCAGACCAATAAAAATAATAATCTAAAACATAACCCCATATGGATGCCATCCTCTTCCTTAAATAGAATATGAGCTTGCTTGCCCTTGGCCCCACTCAATTAGGTCATTTCCTTCATGAGATCCATCTCCCTCCAAAACTGTGTTATTCCTCAATTAATCTCCACTCCTCCATGACAGCGTTGTTGACTTGGTCAAAGTTGACTGAATCAACATGGTCCAACCTCTATTCACACTTGGAGGTGCTTTATTTGGTTGCTACAAAGGTCTCCTTTCACACTTGAAGTGTTTTTATTGCTGCTTAGGAGACTTATGGGCCTTCCCACCCATTTATTCACCTACCTAGTGATAAAACAAACTATAATATTCCATTTAGCTTAAGGCTAAATTTTTGGAATATTACAGTGTGAGATGGTACAGCAGGGCCGTTAGATCTAGCGAAGATCTACGATGGAGATTACATTGCAACTTCGCATCGGCGTTTGTATTGTTTACCATTTAAGTTATATTTTAATTTCGTCGATATGCGATGCACCGTGATTGGTCAACATATTGTGGGACCCTACAACCACTGTTCCCCGTATGTGTAAGTGGTTTGAGTTATGTGCAATCTGTTTTAAAGTAAATCGATGTCAATCGCATGCATATGTATGTTGAATAAACTCCAATATTGTAGTCTGCTTGCGCCACTTTATGAAGAAATAGACAAAACAATGCAGAGAGACTCCGGGAAGTGACCCGACGTAGAGAAAAGGAGAAGAGAAGACCAAACACTGCAGGCATGCGCAGAAGAGGCAGAGTCGGGTAGCAGGTGACATGATGACAGCGTTCGAAATGCAAAAGCATGGGCAGAGTCAGGTGGAGAGCCGTTTATTCAAACTATTAGTACATCACAGCCAAAACAAAAGGAGACACGTCAGCAACAAATCAGACTCAACAAAAGGATTATATTTCAAGTGTATTTTATTTTCTTTGTTAATATCGAAGCTACAATGGTGTCCTCGATTGCAATGTAATAAGTAGTTTAACAGTTAAGCATTTTAGGAGTTTCAAGAAACTCGAGCAGTTACAAACTGCTTTTGTTTGTATTTAAGGAGGAGAGAAAGGGTGAATAGGGGTTCCGAGTTCTAGGCCTCTTGGGTATTACATTTGGTAATTTTTTTTCTGATGAGTAAATGAAAGAAGCAGTAAGTTTCCTACAACTGTTGATGGTGATTTGTGTTCCTTGTGCCATTTTATGTCCCTTCTTATTTTTAAGTGAAGTAATATAGCAGCTGGTCTCTTAATTACATCTATGAGTAAGTGTTAAATAACCATAATTTGCGCTCCTTCACTCCATCTCTTCTTCATTCACAAATTCTCTCTGAAACTTAAAAGTAATAGATTTTGTGCTTACAGTATATTATTTTGAGCTTGCCCTCTCTTCGCAAACTCTTGATGAAACTTTAAAGTAATAGATTCTATGTTTACAACATATTATTTCGAGTTATGTCTCTCTCCATAAATTTCCTATGAACTTAAAAGCGATAGATTCTGTGTTTACAACATATTACTTTGAGTTTCCCCTGCAGTTCCTCTTTTCATTCAGATATCAATAGTGACTGGTATTATGAAATCTTTTATTATTCCAAATCATTAAGGGTTTTAGAAAACTAGTCTCCAGAGGTATAGAACAAATACCTCATGATAAAATCATTTCTGTGACACACTTTTAAAATTTCTTAAGCTTTGATTCCTTTCACAACCGAGGGATTGTCTCTTAAGATACAACACATGGAAAGACCTGAAGAGTTTAAAGAAGAGCAACACTAGAGGCTAAAGGCTCTGGGACAGTTTGAATAGTGTGTGGAAAACATGAAGGTAGCTGCCATATTTATCATATGTTTTCTTGGGAATTAAGAGTCTCATATTGTGGCTGAAATCATGGGAGGAATGCGAGAAAGAACACTATGATTAATGGAGTTTTCCATTATTCGAGATAGTGAAAGCTAAATTGCTAGTTTTTCTCATGAGATGCAATTTTCCTTTGAATGTTGCAATGCCCTGATCGTGAATAAATCACTTTGGTATTGAGAATAAACTTGCATGGTTGTCCAAAATAAATATGAAGGAAGTAGGTGACATCTGTGTAGAGTTTTAGGTCTCAAAACTAGTGAAACTATGCGCTTTTCAATGTTATAAAAAATTGGAATTGCATTCAACTATTTCTCTAGGAATGATGACAAAGCCCTATATCTTTACATAAAACATGACTTGATGGAGTACCTATTATATGATTAAAATTTCAAACGGATATTTTGGATTAAAAAGGTGATGGATGTATGGCTTAGGTTGAGGTGAATGGCTCCTAAAATGTGAATGCCTAGACTGAAATAAATATACCGTTATTAATGTTTTTCTTCTGGGGTCTATTGTGAAGCTCACATGGAAAGCCTATAGAGACCACATGCATGGACAACATTATAGAAAAGGACTATGTAGGGTGTTACATAGTAATTTTTCACCATGCTCATTTTTTCGTCCCTGATCCTGAAATGCCCCGTGACAAATCATGTGCAATGTTTCCACCATCAATAAATATGCTAACATATCCCCTTGAAGATCCAAAGAAGACTTCCTTGAAATATTAATGAAGAAACTTGGTCAAATCATAGTTGCCTGGGTCAACGCCCTTCCTAGTGCCATGATCGCGTTGGTGTCCTTATCCCATTTCTAGCCCAGCACTGCGAGCACCCTAATTTATTGGAAAACTGCGTTGATCCCCTTTCTAGCAGTGCTTCCTCAAATGGAGGATAAGTTTCAACCTCTAGAAGGTCAAGGGAGGTGAGTTGGTTGTTGAATAGAGATGATAAGGTCGAGCTCTCTCATTTTGGAGCCTTCATCTCATCCATGGGGGACCATCCCTTAGAAAGTGGGCCTTCCTCCTCCTTTCATGAGCTCCCAACTTCCTTATCCTTGCTATAAATTCACATCCCTCATTCCCCCAAGTTTATAGCTTGGTTGATCATTATGAGACTCGTCTAAACTCTCATCCCTTCACATGCTTGCATCGTAATTAAGCCTAAGTGCACAAGAAAAGGAATGCTTTTGATTTGGGTGAAGGACTCGTATTTTCGCCTAAGGATGCCTCCAACATCAAGGCCTGGTTGTAATCTCTCCTTTTGTAATTTATCAATAATAAAATAAGTTTTTTTCTTTCTATATTTGTCTGCATGATTAGGTGGATAGAGCATGCACATAAGTAAAGGGAAGATAGGCTTCTCACAATTAAATACAACTGGTCTTCCTTCGTGCCTAAGCAGCCCAGCCAATTCAATAACTATTGAAATAACTAAGTATTGTGAGGCACAATAGTTCAAAGTCAAGAGAACAGTAGCAGGTACTTTCCATTAAAGCAAGTAGGCATCTCAAAAGGTCGTAGCAATGTGTTGTTGGTTCTAATTAATCACTTGAGAAACGATATTCTAATACTGCTTGATCTACTAGATAGCTAGTGTTTAAATTTTATTATATATTGTATCACGTTTTTTTTCTCCTGATCATCCACAGGTATTCGCACACCATCAGTAGCAGGAAGCGGGCCTACGAGGATTGTGGATCGAGGCAACCATCAATGAATCGAAGGATAGCGATTGTAAAAAGGTATTTATTTCTCTTTCCTCTTTGCATTGTAAGAATTAGTTAAGAAGTCTTATGTTAGAAATAATCTCGTGTTGCTAGACCCATTCTAGGACTAGAGAGATCACCTCTATCTGCAGAGGGGATTTATCTTGACAACAGAGCTAGCGACTCTGGAAGGTGGCTTTAGAATTTCAAGTCCTCCTTCCCCGAATTGATCTTGGATGAGTTTCTCTGATTTATGAAATTTAAATCTCCTTAGGTCTCTATCAGCTTGTGTAAATTTTGTTTCTCACGTCATTGTGTTAGGTCTGGTGTGTTTGTGAGACTCTTTTTTTCCTTGATTTTAGCGACCAGTGCCCTTTCCATCTTCACAGTTGTGCTAGCATCATTGTTCTATATATTACAACTGTGTTGATTGGCCTTTGAGCACACTTTTGATCAGTACAGAAGCATTGATCTCAGCCTTTGGAAAATTTGAGTTTCCCTTTTGATTATCGAGTGTGTCCTCACCCTTGAAAGATCCTGTGAGATCTCAATGATCCCCTTGCTGTGTGTTTTACTTACCTATCTTCTCTGAGCGAGTGTGTTTCGTCTCTTTGAGTTGTCGTAAGTTTGGAAACTTTTTTCCATTTCAAAAAAAAAATCACATTTTTCTTGTATTGTTTCGAAGAGAGTTGGTGTGTGCTTTGGTTATCTATACATTTATGATTGTTTCCCTTCGGTTCAGTGTCAAGCACAAGACTACATTTTGTTTGACCCACAAGTCTAGGAAAGTGTGCTTTGTCTAAATTTAAAATAAATTGGAAGTGATTTTCTTTTTCATTTTTGAATTAGATTATCTTTTTCGTTTTAAGAAGAGTGAAAAGCATTTCATTTGTGTAATCTTTAAAGTGATTTTTGTTTGGTTCGATTGAAAGAAAGTAAAGGGATTTTGCATTTCTTTCTTTGTTCATTTGTTTCACTTTCATTTTAAAGTTAAAAACAATATATATATATATATATATATTTCATGCATCTTAGTGAAAGGAAAGGCATTTTCATTTTCAATGAGTTGCATTGGTTGGGAAAGTGAATTCAATTTGAAAATCATTGCATTTTCGTAACTCTGAACTATTTTGGGTGCAGCATCATTGTTGCATTCACCGCATTCTTATTTGTCTCTCTTCTCTAAGTAGTTGAGAATTCATCGAAATTGAAAGCTTATTTCTTTCATTCAGCCTACATCATAAGGATTCAGGTGACATTAATTTTGAGCCTTGAAACTGAAACTCTAATCAATATCAACTTAAAAAGAACCCAATTTACCTTAAGGAAAAATGGAATTAACGAGAATATTTAGTGGTATAGGCTAGAGACATGTTTCGATGCTGTTAAGCGTATGAGTTGTCGCTAACGGTCTACGTTACAACCCGGGGGTGATATCCAGTCCCACATATGGAAGTATATTGATGTATGATAAGTAAATTTAGGATTCTCTCACCGAACGGTTATGGATTAGATAGCACTACTACGGATTGGACTCCCATGTACCGTCGCATATATTTTGGGAGACACCACTAGGTTGAAAGCTTGACATAGTTAACCGAGTTAGTTGCCTTGTAGACGTGATACATTGAACACAGCATTCAAGGAGACTGGCTATTGTTCGTTAAGTCCTTGGTCATTTCTCTTTCATTTAATCACCAACGTGTATATTGCATTTCATGGATACTTGGTAAACCCGTATGCCTAGCACATCCCTTTTTATTTATTTATTTTTGCTAATTCTAAAATCAATTTCCTATGAAAACATATCACTCGTGTAGTTCTACATCTTTTATTGCTTGGTAAGTTGTGATTTTATTCACATATTTCCTTTTTTTATCTTCTTCTCGAAGGTCATCGTAGCTTAATCGTCAAATTCTCCCACTCCCTCCTCTGACAATTCTCAGCAACTTCCCACAAAGGTTCTTCGTTTTCCGGTTGGACCCCTCGAAGCGCAAGGTGAAAAGCTTGGAATTGTCATTAGTGTTCAACCCATATATTCTCGACAATTCTCCTTGGACCATGTCGGAAGAATCTAAGCAAGAAATCCCTAAGCAAGATGCACAGTTCTTAGTCTTTCCTTTGAATCCGCTCTTTGATCTGATTGTAGTCTCTCCTGAGAAACCTTACAACACTTTTGATCAGCCTGTGATCTGAATTTAAATGTTATTTTTGTTGTGCTAATTTCATCTTCAGATTTTTATTAAAAATTTCGATCTTTGATTCATGTACATGGGCTTTAAATTGAAGTGCTTATGATTTTTTAACAAGTAAATGTGTGGAGATTATGTTGAATTAATGAACATAAAAACATTGAAACTAAATTTTGAACAACAGTAAACAAACACACAGCAAACCGTCACAATTGATCCATTAACACATTGTTTTGAAGTAGTTCACCCCTCCTCGACTACATCTCCTTGGTCCAACTTCCATGGCTTGGGCCTTTGTATTAGCTCAATTGTGCAAAATTTGTTTACAGTCACCTACTACCTCTGAAACCTACTCTACTATGTCCAAAACATCAAAATCTACCGGAAATGACTCTTCCTGAGCCAAAATTGGTTGGAAATTTATCCATATATGCTTCATTTACTTCTTCCCTATAATCCTCCTCCTAAAATAGAGAGAAATCCAGTTAGTGCACACAAAATAGGGATTCCTCCAAAACTGGCGGTGTCCACTAAACTTGGCGCCATTTAAATATGGGTTTAATTAGCAATAATCACAGTTATGAGCGGATAAGAATGGCTTAACTTCGCATAAGCATAGTTTAACATAACATTGTTTAACAATCTTTAATCCCAGATTATGTTAATAAATATTGTCATTAGCATTTAAAATTCGTGCTTAACTTTCCGCTCCTCCTGTCGTCTTCACAACATGGTTGTATTGGGAGGTGGTTTTCCCCCTCCAAACCCCTGCCATAGAATCTGATCCATAATAAATATAAGTCGAAGCCTTATGTGGTTAAGACCCAACGGAGTGGTGTGGTGGAAAGGCAGTCGGTTGGTGCAAGGTAGGTCATGGGTTTGACCCCGACCCACGCACATAAGTTTTTTTTCCAAATGACACTGTTCATACCAAAGGTTGAAAATTTGATTAAAATAAATACATTCGGCCCAGATTCATATATGCACCACCTCCATAGTTTCGCATAGTTTCAAACTTTGGTTTATATAGATATAATTCGAAATTGGATATAAAATGAAACTTCGACCTGCAATTCAATCCAAACTTTGGATCTGGTCCACCAGAGGGGGCACATGGCAGCCCCTAGATGCACCATGTGTCCAGCTCCGGTTGGACCATTCCAAACCAAAAACAAAATCTCATTCAATCTTAGGATAAACTGTAAAAAAAAAAATCACCTCCAAAGTTCACTAGTGAATCTTGTTGTGACACTTGTCACAGTGTCATTGGGCAAAAACTAGAGAATATTTCCTGAATATACCTTGTATGCTGATTGGGCTACCATGTCATCAACCTGTCATTGTTCTGCAATTTTTTTAGTTGTTTAGGAAAACGAACAATGGGTCATAACTTCCTAATACGGACTCGGTTTTTTATGAAATGAATTGTGCCATATTCCTAGCAATGATTTCTTTTTTGTTGTTCTGGTTTGGAGAATTTATGAGCACTTTACTTTTTGAGATTAATACTAAGCCTCTGATCAGCCTGGAATCCATTTTTGAGCTTTTTCGGTACCATATATTTCTACCATTCATCAATTTTTTCCTGAAGAAATGGAATCAAATGTTGATGGTGCTACATTCGTCAGTGCTCCTCAAAGCACTCTTCAGGAAACCTCTAGCTCGTATATCCTGGAAGCGTCTTCGTCAATCTTTACCTCTGAGGGAGAATTTTTCAAAGCAATACCTCACGATATAGGTAGTGGAACCGAAATACCATCTATTTATGTTGCGTCTATGCTCCCGCACAGTTTTACCTCTGTGGGAAAACTCATATGTGGAGCTTTCGGGGGTACACCCTTATTTCCGGATCCTGTTTGGTCAATGGGTATTCCTCCATTTTTTGGCCAACTTGTTTCGAATGTGTCCATGGTGTCTCAACCTTTTGTTCAATTAACGGTCACCATTGGTCAAATGAACATGTCATTTGGATCCTCTGTCCCCTTTTCACCATCTATGATTACTATAGTCCCACCATTGAGTGGGAAATCCACGGTTTCGTCTGTGCTTGGGGGGCAATCCAACCCTCTCTATGTACCTCCCATTTTAAGTGGTCTGCTTCGATTCCTGGGGCGAGGCAGCCTCATCTTCAGTATTCCCAGGTTCATCAGCCTTTTCTGCTACTGAACGTAGTATATTTGTATAATCAGCAACCTATTATTCCTTATGTTCAAAGGCCAAATGTAAAATATCAGCAGTACGTCCAATAGCCCCAGCCTTCGGTTAGTGTTGTTATGACCAATCCTTAGTTTGGTTTTTACACAAAAGCTGGTCTGAATCTCCTTCTGGGTCAATCTAGTCCTTTCCCTCATTAGTCAAGTACTCAGTACCAGCCTTTTCCTCAAGGTTAGTACCAGCAACCCCAGACTAGGCCTCAACTTGGTGCTTCATATCAACAGATTCCTCAGTACTAGCAGGCACAGCTAGGACCTCAGGCTAGCCCTTATGTTTAGTGAGGACCACAGGCTCAACCTCATGTGTAGCAGGGACCACAGGCTGGACCTCATGTTTAGCAGGGACCATAGGTTGGACCCCACTTTCAGCAAGGGCCGCAAACTGGACCTTATGTTCAACAGGAACCTTATCCTATACCTCATGTCCAACACGGTCCATAGCATCAGTTCTTGCAGTGGTCATATTAACAACCCCAGCTAGGTCTCTATGAGAAATATATGCAGCAAGGTCCTTAACATCCATGGGGGTTGTTATCACAAAATTGCACCTGATAGGCTCCTAATCAGACAATCTCGTGTAACTATTTCAAACCAATATTTTGACTGAAGCTTAGCCTCTTCAGTCTGAGAGGGCTCTCTCAAAGGGTTAATGATATTGAATAAATATATATTTAGATTGCTAACTCTACTTAGAAAACAACTTGCTTATGATGAGTGTAGGTTGAAAATAGTATCAATATGCAAACATTGGGCTTATGGAGTCAACACTTTCAGTGATTCAGTAGTGATTTCACTTGACATGGAAGCTGAGGTTAGTAAGAGTTTTTAGCAGTAGTGCACACACACATGAGACATGAAAATACACAGTCAATTCATCTATAAAGGAAGTCATAGCATTACATGAATGAATTCTGAGTATTATAGATAAAAACCACTACAAATGGGACACATAAAAGATATAGATAATATAAGCACTAAAAACTCAATCAGAATCTCAGGTTGGTCAAGAAACAAGTCTTTGTATTACTGAAACAGTCAAATTACACAACGCTGCAGTTTTGCCAAAAAATCTCCAACCCTTGAAAGATTCAACTCTATGCCCTTGAATAGACTTGTTACATCATGAGATGATCTGCCTCCTGGTTAGATTCATCGAATTTTTGCCTAATGACACCTTGCATAACCATAAAACATCTATTTAATGATAAAATTACAGTTATCCTACTTGACAATCCTTTTCCTAATAGGACTCAAACTGCTCATTATTACATTTAACAACCTTATATTCTAAGGCAATTACATCTTTGACAAATATGCTTTCACATGTTTGAATTGGGGTGATGGGACTTGTTATCACAAAATCTGACCCTGATAGGCTACTCATCAAATAGACTCTGAGTAACTCTTTCAAACTAATATTTTGGCTGAGGCTTAGCCTCCTCAACCTGAGAGGGCTCTCTAAATAGTTTTAAGATTTTTTATTAATGATTAGATGGCTAACTCTGGGAATAAAAGGATAAAAATGTATAACTGGTTGAAATCAAATATTAGCAAACACTCATTGGGCCATGAAGTCAAGATAGTCTTCAACAAAACATCATAATTTTTCAAACATGGAATTCAAGGCACTTGGAGTCTAGGTTTATGACAAAAACAGTAACACAGTGATAAAAGACAGTCTATTTGCATCTGAAGGAAGTTAGAGCATTGTCAAATGAACTCTAAGTAACACATACAAATACTACTACAATTAGGTAATTGAAAATCCATAGAAAAATTATACACTTAAACTCCTTATGAATCTTGAGTAGTCAAACAAATATCTGTATTAAATTGATAAGAACAGAGTGACATACAGTAACACAGTTTCCTTGCTAATGAAAAATGCCAACCTTGGTGAATTCAACCTCATGCTTCATATAGAGCATTTACATTCTTGGATTCCATGATCCATCATTAGGAGAATTTGAATTTCCATTCTTGACACCTATTCTATTCATAAAACAAACTATTAATTACAAACTGATAGCTAAACTGTCTTTTAAGAGTCCTAATACAAATAGGAGTGAAACTCCTAAAATGTCTGAAACAACCTTATCTAAACCTTTAATGCTTTCTTGACAGCTGCAAATCCATGATTTCTAACTTTGATGATGCCTCCAGCCTTGTTGTAAACCTATTGATTTATGACCTAACTATCCTAAAAACTAGGAGACAGAGTTCCTGCTTTTTAGTCCTTAACCTCCATGTTTATCTTTGAGCAACTTTGTTAACATTGATGAATGTTTCATATGTGTCACATGTGCTAATATTTCCTTGAAAACTTTGATCCTCCACCTGTGCAAAGAAAAATCTCTGAAATAGTGTAAAAAGGGTATGAATATGTTTGCGCTACGAAAGTAGCCTCTTTGCGTAGCGCAGTTTGTAGGTAATTGAAAAACTTTCCTTTAACCCCTTTTTTCTCTTGTTTTACAATTGGAGCCTTTACTTGTAATATTCATGCCTCCACCAGCAACATTTAAACTCAAGACCCATCAACCCTATCTCCAAAATTTATATGTAAAGTGCCAAAATATCATCTTCAGCAGTTTCGTAGTGCGCTACCAAACTGCTGTGCAGGCTCTTTTTTTAGCACAGTGAGGATATTCAAAGCTTCTCTGGGACTGACATCAACATCAAAAAGCAAAACAACTTAACTTTAAAGGTGTTTTTTTTCAAAATGGTCTTCTTCTTAATGACAAACTGATTTAAGATTTATCATTTACTGCCCTGTTTCACTATTGTTGTAGTTCCTCTTGAGATCTTGTCAACTGGATTTCTAGGTATTCAACCTGTCTCCTTAAATTTTTGTTGGTGGCTCTCAACTGAGTATTTATTACTCTCACAAATTTGGCTTCTTTTATTGCTGGTACAGTCCAAGTGAAATATTGTGTTTCACTGCTAATGATTTCAGGTTTAGCAACCCTTTCAACCTCCCAGAGGGCTTTAATCCTCTTGAAATTTGTCTTTTCAACAGCATGCTTTCTTGCTCTCTTCCTTAGCCTGGAAATTTCAAGATTGGCTGATTTTAAACTTTCCTCCATCTCTGCATAACTGATTTTTTCTATTTGAGTGGGGAATACTCTGTTTTTTACCTTTTCTGGTACAGGTGATGAAAGGTTTATAATTTCTTCATGAACAGTGGAAGCTTCCTCTGTTTTCTCCAGCTCAACATGCTCTTGCATCTTTTTGGACTATCTAGTTATAGGCTTCCTTGCCTTGAATACAAATGCTGCAACTTCATCATTGAATACTAGTTGTTTGGATGACTTCATCTTTTTCTGCTTTCCTTCATCAATTTTTATGAAATCAGCTCAAACCAAAGGGGACTCTTCTATATCAATGGCTTGTAAGATATCATCCAAGTTTCCCTTTAAGCCTGGAGTATCACTTGTTCCTGAAATCACTGCTTTACCCTTTTCTTTTGCAATTTGACTCCTATTCAATCTCCGTTGAACCTGTTTATTAGTTGGTTTTTCCTATGCAATCTGTTTAACTTCAGCTATCCTTTGTTTTGTAGGTTGAGGAGTTTCAACAATAATCACTGATGCTTTTCCTACTGGCTCTTTCACCTATTTCCTGGGTTTTAGCTTAACAAACATTTTTTATCTTGTCACTACAGGCTTGCTGGATTCTGCAGGTGGAGTCTCTTTTCCTTTAGGGTTACTGCCTGTAGTTTATGCTTCCACTCCAAAACCACATAAAACAAAAATGATGACCATTCTCTGTTGATATTTCGAAGTTCATGTAAGACCATCAATTTGATTAAACCATGGTGGAATAAAGAGGTTTCACACCCTTCAGACATCATTTGAACCTTGTATGCCATCTTAGTTATACTTCTATACAGAAAAAATTGGCAAATCTAAAGATATCATGCCAGTAAAGTGCAACAGAAGTTTAAAATGATATGAATATACTTTATGATACCTTCCCTCATAGGTAAAATACCTCTGGATTTTGTATAGCAAATTTCCATATGAATCTTTGATGCAACTCCTGGGAATTGCATTGTTTAAATCCATTTCTACAAACTTTGGCTTTAGAAACACTTTACATGCCTCCATGTTAAATCTGAAACCTTTGAACCATGTCTCTTGCCCCCTAGGAATCTTTGTTACTAAGGCAATAATATCAAGAGTAACTGACAAGTTTAAGATTCCAATTTTTGTATTTGAGCCAGTAAAATGTAAAGCAAATTCCTTTGTTACCTGACTATGTCCTCCCTGTAACTTTTCACAAAATTTCAAACACCCTGCCTTCTTGAAAGCTTCCAATACTGATTTGTCTTTAGCTAGGGTTCCTATGCTTTCAGGCTCTGTCCTTAAATAATGTCCTAACCTGTGATTTTTCTTCTCCTTAGTCATTTTTGTCTTTGAAATTCTGAAAATTTCCTGTGAACTTTGATTATCATCCTTGCTTGAATTTAAAACAGTCAGCCTCGCTTAATTAGAGTAATCATCCTCGCTTGATAATGGATAATAGAAGCCTTGGTGTGAGATTACCACAAGCTTTACTCTTGAAAACGGTCTGTTGGAGTGTTTTGCATGCAAACTGGAATAAGAAACCAGCCAACCCTTTCAAATTTGAACTATAATTGAAACCTCTACAAATGCAATGATGATTTTGAATGGTTGTTTGTCTTGCAAATGACCTCTAACTGACACCTAATGATGAAAAACTAACGGAATTTGAATTATTTTCTGATTTGACATGACCCGCTATGAATCCACACTTTCGTAGCGCGCTTAGTATATTTTCGGAGAAATGCGCTACGAAAGTAGCAGCGCTTTCGTAGCGCAAAACAACTTTTTTTCCATTGACTGCGCTATGAAAGTGTGGTTTCGTGGCTAATTTCATAAAACTTTTCAAAGGGTTAAAAATATGAATTCCAAACAGAATATGGGACCTTTAAACCATGGAATGATGTTGTCAAACTTTATTTAGAAATGAAAATGACACTTTTGAGACTCTAACCCTATCACTTACCCCTTAAAACATGAAATCACTCAACACCTATCTAAGACCATGACTAGGAACAAGTTAAACTATCAAAGTTTAAAAAAAAAACTTTTATGGTGATAACAGGACTCATCACTACATGATCACTTAATTGACCTCCTCTAAAATTGGAAACAAAACCATGTTTTTAAGGCAAACTGATCTTCTTCTTCCACAAATGCTTTGGCTGCTAATTTATCTTTATTCTGTGGTCTTTAAGTGTTGAAAAATTGTTGTCGTGATCTTCTAACACTTGGATAATTCCCAGTTGTCCATAGATTCCCAAAAATCTTCTTAAAAAGCTCCCACACAGTACGCTACAAAATTAAGGTAGTTTCGTAGCGTACTTTCATAGCGCTACAAAAATGCCATTCACCCTCAATATTTCTAATTCTTTCCTTTGGTATGGTCTTCATCATCCTTAGACACATCTCCCATGAAAATTTTACCTTCTGAAAGCTCCCAAAACTGGTTCAAAAAGGAAAAAGAAAAGCTACATTATTTTTGTAGCGTTTTGATGTCCTTCAAGCCCAGGCAAGCTACGAAATTGCTAAACACTGTTGAAATTCTAGATTTTTGTGTAATTTGAAAAATGAACCTTCTAAGTGCCAAAACCTTGTTTCTAACATGCCATTAATCTTAAAAACCATAAACCAGCTCACTTTATGATTCTTGAGGAATTTCTTCTTCATTTATGATGGGTTGAGCTATTGGCTCTTCAAGCACTGTCATTTTAAGGCCTTTTTTCTCTAACTCCTCATGAATTAGCTCAAGCTACTCCTGGAGGTCCTTAACTTGATCTTTCAACCTTCTATTGGTGGCTTTCCAATGTGTGTTCATCCTCTTGACATGTTTGGCCTCTTTCCTCACTGGAATGGTCCATTTGATAAGCTATTGTGTATTGTCCAAAGTCTTGGAAACAGTGTCAACCTATTCTTCCCAAATTGCATTCATATTTTCAAACTGAATCTTCTCTACACTGTGTTTCCTTGCTTCTCTTTTCATAACAGCAATTTCATGATTGGCCAATTTCAATTTTTCTTCAAGAAGTTGTAACTCTATTTTTTCCATCACCTTCTCTTTTCCTTTCTTCGATTTGCTAACTGTATCTTTCTCTACAGGTGATGAAATGTCAATTATCTCTTGTGGTGGCTAAAATGTGTCAGTAGGTGGTTGAACCTCTTTACTTCTCTCTAATAGTTTCCTAGCATGCCTTGTCATAGGTTTTCTTTCTTTGAACATAAAACCTGCATCTTCTCCCTCAAATTCTAATTTCTTTGTAGATTTAGCCTTTTTTTACTTTTGCCCACCTTCCTTTATGTCCTCAGCCCGGACTATAGGAGTTTCTTCTATGTCAATGGCATGTAAGATATCTTCTAAATTTCCTTTAGCTACTACTATGTCTTCTACAGTCACTGTTTTCTCTTCTAAAGCGATTGTTTGGCTCCTTGTCATCCTTTTTGTTCCTTGTTTACTCATGTATTGTTTTTGTTTTGCAGGTTTTACCACTTTTGGCTTTCGTTTTGTAGTTGGGACATTTGGTGTGTCAAAACTCTACAATTGCTCTGTCTCCATCATAATTGGCTCACTTGGTTCTACTCTTGCAGGTTCACTTGGTTCTGCTACTAATGGTTCACTCTATTCTGCTGCTAATGGTGATGGAATTCTCCTAGGTTTAGGAGTTCTTGAAGGAGTAAGAGAATCCAACTCAAAACCACTAACAAACAAAAATGAGGACCAGTATCTACCTAACCTTTGAAGTTCATCTAAAACTAACAGCTTCATTAAACCATGATGAAATAATGAAGTCTCACTCCCTTCAGACTTTGCTTAGACCTTATCTACTATTTTTGACAAAATTCTAAGTAAATATAAAGATAGATCAAGGGAAATCTTAACAGTAAAGTACAGAAGTAACTTGAAATGATATGAGTAGACTTTGTGGTATCTCCCTTCACAAGTAAAGTAATTTTGGATGATGAGCAGCAATTTTAAGTAGTTGTCATTTATGCAGCTCCTTGGAATGGCATTGGTGAGATCCATTTCACTGTTTTCAGGCTTCATGAACTCTTTTCACTGCTCCATGTTAAACTTGAAACCTTTGAATCACTTCTCATGTCCTTTAGGAATCCCTATAGCAGCTGCAATAACCTTTGGTGTGATGGATAGATTGAGCATTCCCACTTTAGTGGTTGTTCCACTAAAATTTAAAGCAAACTCTTTGGAAACTTGTACATGGGAGCCTTGTAATTTCTCAAAAAATCGTACGCAACCTATCCTTCTAAAATTTCCACTGTTGTTGGGTCTTCATTGATCAAATTCATATCTGCAGGTTCATATATGAGACATTGGCCACCCTTGTTTGTCCTTATTTTTTCTGCCATGGTTTCTTTAATGTCTTCACAGCCTCGCTTGATGATTTACAGCCTCACTTGATAATTTGCAGCCTCGCTTAATAATGCTCAATGTAAACCTTTGAAAACACCAGCCAAAGCTTTGGCTTAATGCAACAGCTCTCCAAAGCTCGATATCTTGCAAAGAAGGAATGATAAATGAGAAATGACTAAATTAGGAAAGATATTGAATTTTCGATGTCTTCTCATGACCCAATGATGACTCATACATACCTAAACTGATCATGATGACTTCAGACTTGACAATGTACCTTGGTTTTATCCCTCCATGACTCGAATGGCATCTAACCTACCCTTTCCCAATGATTTTCTGATACCTAATAGCTAATCTGACAAGATAGACAGGAAACCGCGCTTTCGTAGCATATCTAGTGTAAATTTGGTTGTTTTCGCTATGAAACTATCAGCATATTTGTAGCAAAAAGTTACTTTTCACAGTGTATTTTGTTGATCAGCGGTTATCATTGATGTCAACCCAAGCAGCACCAGGGGCTAACCCAATATTGCATGGGAATTTTTACCTACCAAATTAATATATTCTGGGTCAATAATGTTTTTGATGGTTTCTACTTGTCGAGATGTTTCCGTTGATATATGGTACGCCATGTAATTCTTCACGGTTTGAGAGATATTCATGTTTGAAGTTTGTACCCCCAGTTAGTGGGCTAAAACCCCATGGGGTTGGGGCATGGGTCATTGAAAATTCATAATTAATATTTTTTAAGCTCCTAAAATCCCTCCCACGTTCACTTGTTGAAGCCCCTCTCAAATTAAGAATTTATATAAATCGTGATCCTCATTTCCTCCTTATGCAAGGGATTCGGCCATTTGAAATAGGTCATCGTGGAATTTTCACTCTAAAGTTTTTTCTACGAAGGTTCAGAAGCTGAAATTTTTATGAGACGAAGCTGAAATCCTGAGGAAGTTGCAATAAAAATTTCAGATCAAGGTGCACAATATTTTTGGATATATGATCTGTGGAAGTTAGGGTTTTTGCAGGCTTCTCAAATTCATCTCAAAGAAGTGACCTTGGTAAAATCATCATAACTCTCTCTCTGAGTATCAGATTGGAATTCTGTAAAAAGTGGAAGAAATTGCATAGTTTGTAGTTTTTTCTCTATCAATTTCAGAGCCAAATGAAGAAACATTGACACGTGGCACGTCGTACAAGTGCGCTCTGCTGAAACAATCCATAATTAGGGCATTGTGAGAAATTGGGTATAACTCTCTCTTGAAGAATCCAAATTGGGCTAGACCTATGGCATTGGAAATATGACTCAAAGGAATACTACAGGACCGAAAATCAGATATTGGGGATCTGAAATAACAGACATACACCAGATTCAATATCGAGCTCCTAGAAAGCAAGAAAAATCTAGATCATGTGTTGTCAAGGATTGCAAAAGACCAGAATTTCTATGGCAGAAAAGCAAAGCAAGGTGCAGCAGAGGGTAGCATGACAAGAGCAGCAATCAAGGTGCATAATAGCACCAATAATTTCATCATATGAAGTCTTCAAGTGGGCAGCACTGCATACAATCATTGTAAAGGTATCATTGTACTTAGTCATTGTAAATACATTATTGTACAAATTGTACTAGTGTCTATCTGCCAAGGGTTGAAGAGGCAGTGTTGGGAAATCTAGGATCATCATTAGGTGGTTTTGTCAAGGTTGGGGTTATGGTCTAGTATATCTTCTTCTTCTGCATCATTCTATATCATTGTAAAGTGGACCATTTTCCCTGGTACGGGAGTCCGTTCTCTTTTATTCTTCTATAGGGTGGTAGGGTGGTGCTAGGGTGAGTTGTAGCTCATTGGGTGTTGGGGCATCCGTTCAGTTGACTACTAAAGAATCTCAGGCATTGGAGCGTCCATCCAGTGGGAGCTAGAGAAGAATGATTTTCTATATTCTAGGAAGTTGGAGCTTTATTTTCAATTGGAGTTGAATATTAAAGAATTATTAGAAAAGCATTAGGTGGTTTTTGTCCCGGAGTGGGTTTCCACCTTAAAAAATGTGTGCATTTGTGTTCCTCTTGTTTGTTGATATCATTGTACAAACACTAATAATAATTGAATATTAACTAATGCTCTAATTGAAAGGAATACTGATTCACCCCCCCCCCCCTTCTTAGTATTTCCAACAATTGGTATCGAAGCTTGGTTCCTTCAATAGCAGTTTAACAGCTGGAAGGAGTTCATGGAGCATACCAAGAATGGTGTACCTCTATTCAGTGAAAATAATTATGCACTTTGGAAAGGAAGAATGGAGGTCTATCTCTTGGCGCAAGGTTACGAAGTATGGGACACTGTTCAAAATGGATTTACATCAACCACAGATGAACAAGGTAAGAAGAATTTGGTAAATGATGCAAAAGCAAAGAATATTATTATTAGTGGACTTATTGAATCTGCTTATCATAAGGTGTTGGGTTTTAAAACCGCCAAAAATGTATGGGACAAGCTTGAGAATATATATGCAGGTGACTCAAATGTCAAAGAAGCAAAGCTTCAAATATATAGAGAAAAATTTGAGCAACTCAAAATGAAAGAAGATTGCAACATTGTTGCATACTTCCAATACGTTGATGAAATAACCAATACTCTGGAAGGATTGGGAGAGCCAATTGACGAGAAGACTATTATACGGAAGATTCTTAGAACGTTACCAGGGAGATTCAACCCAAAGGTATCGGTCTTAGAATACAGTGCAAATCTGGACAAACTCAGCAAAGAGGAATTACATGGATTTCTCATAGCATATGAAATGAGACTTGATGAAGAAGAGGGTACTTCGCATCTAGAAACTGTGTTCATTTCATCTAAGAAAACCAATAAGGATAAACAACCTTCAATTGAAAAGACATGCACCTGCAAGTGTGAAGAAAAGGGAGATGATGAAGAAGGTCTTTTAGATGAAGAATATGCTTACTTCACGAGAAAACTAAAAATTGGTAAGGGACAATTCAAAGGAAAACTTCCATTGATATGTTTCAGCTGTAATGAGGTTGGGAATTTTGCAGCAAAATGTCCAAACAAAAGTACTGGCAACTCAAAAAGAAAGAAAGGCTTTAAGAAATTCAACAAGCAAGGATCCAAAAGGAACTTTCTCTCTAAAGAAGATAGCTCATCATCCGATGAAGACAATGATAGTGAAGAAGAAGCCAATGAGAGAGTATTGTTTATGTCCAAGCACAATAAGCAAGAGGTATCAAACAACGAAGAAGAAGGATGGACCATAGACGAATTTTATGAGGAAGCAATCAAGCTTATAAAATATCTCAAGGCGGAGAAGATCCGTTCTAAAACTCTTGAAGAACAAGTTCAAGGTCTCAAAATTGAAGTTGAAGAACACAAATGCATTGAAGAGTCACTTCAAAAGAAGTTGGAAGAAAGCAACCAAGAAAGGGAAGAATTAGAAGCCCAAGTAGTCTCGTTGCGTGAGGAAGTGAAGAAAGGAAAAACTATCCAAAACTATGCCAATAGCTCAAGGGCATTGGAAGAACTCATCAACAATCAACGATCTTACAATGACAAAACTGGCATCGGTTACAAAGAAGAAGAAGCGGGACCTTCTACAACAAAATACAATGAACCTATGAGATCTGACATGCATGAAGACTTCATTGGACAAGATTCGCAAGAACAACCTTGGAAGACAATTCCTCGACGAAAATTTCCATCCAGGTACCAACATATTTTTTATAGCTACTGTTATTCATGTGGAAAATTTGGTCATAAAGCTGTAGAATGTCGCACGTACCCTAGGAACGAATACAATTCTAGGAGATCTATCAAATATGAACCTCCCAGGGCTCAGCGAAATATCAATAGATTTGAACATTTAAGAAATAATATTGAATGTTACAAATGTCGAAACTTTGGACACATAGCCAAAGACTGCAGACTTGAAAATCCTCCAGAAGAATCTTCGAAGCCATAGAATGAACGAACATGGAAGAAGAAGAAGAATGATAATTGTGCTCTCACTTTCAAGGCTCAAAAGAACAAAGATGTGTGGTATGTTGATAGTGGTTTCTCAACGCATATGACTGGAGATAGAAATAAATTTGTATCTCTGAAAGAGAAGAAGGATGGAATCGTGTCCTTTGGAAATGATGGATCTTCAAATGTTATAGGATCAGGTATTATCACTCTCGGAAGCAAAAATTCTCTAGCCAATAATGTTCTATTGGTTGAAAACATGAATCACAATCTGCTCAGTGTTGGACAAATGTGTGATCAAGGACACACAATACTATTCAACTCCACGAAATGTGAAATCAGGAAAGGCGTGTATGGTGAAATTGTGGCTATAGAAATTCGAGCTCCAAATGACATATATGTTCTAGATGAAGCAACTAATTCATGTCTAATAGCTAAAGAGGATGATACAATAATTGGTAGCAATGATGATCGACTAAGTAAGAAGTTTGCTACAAAGGTGCAAAGTGATTTCGAGATGTCTTTAATTGGTGAGCTAACATACTTCTTAGGGCTTCAAATATCTCATCAAGAGAAAGGAATATTTATATGTCATGCCAAGTACATCAAGGAAATGCTCAAGAAATTTAAAATGGAAGATTTCAAACCCATTCTTACTTCAATGGTAACAGGTTGCAAATTGAGCATAGACGACTCATTTAAGGATGTGGATCAAAGGTTGTACAAATCTATGATTAGTAGTCTTCTATATGTAACAGCCTCCCAACCAGATGTTATGCAAGTAGTTGGACAAGTAGAAATATTCCAAGCAGCACCAAAAGAATCACATATTAAATATTCACCAGCATTGGAATATCTTCGCCAAAAGCTTGGGATTCTCCCAAGTTCTCATTAGATTTTCCGTTTTTCAAAATATAAAGGGGGAGTGGAAGTGTGTACAGGTCCGCAGGATGGTTGTGTTTCAGGGGGAGTTACCCTTTGTCATTGATGTCAAAGGGGGAGAGAATTTTGTAGGAAGAGGTGTCATGATCGCAGGGGGAGTACTTGTGTTGCCATCAATGCCAAAGGGGGAGATTGTTGATCAGCGGATGTCATTGATGTCAACCCAAGCAGCACCAGGGGCTAACCCAATATTGCATGGGAATTTTTACCTACCAAATTAGTATATTCTGGGTCAATAATGCTTTCAATGGTTTCTACTTGTCGAGATGTTTCGGTTGATATATGGCACGCCATGTAATTCTTCACAATTTGAGAGATATTCATGTTTGAAGTTTGTACCTCCAGTTAGTGGGCTAAAACCCCATGGGGTTGGGGCATGGGTCATTGAAAAGTCATAATTAATAATTTTTAAGCTCCTAAAATCCCTCCCACTTTCACTTGTTGAAGCCCCTCTCAATTTAAGCATTTATATAAATTGTGATCCTCATTTCCTCCTTATGCAAGGGATTCAGCCATCTGAAATAGGTCATCGTGGAATTTTCGCTCTAAATTTTTTTCTACTAAGGTTCAGAAGCTGAAATTTTTATGAGATAAAGCTGAAATCCTGAGAAATCTATAGTAAAAATTTCAGATCAAGGTGCGCAAATTTTTTGGAGATATGATCTGTGGAAGTCAGGGTTTTTACAGGCTCCTGAAATTCATCTCAAAGAAGTGACCTTGGTACATCATAACTCTCTCTCTGAGTATCGGATTGGAATTCTGTAAAAAAAGGCAGAAAGTGCACAATATGTAGTTTTCTCTCTATCAATTTTAGAGTTAAATGAAGAAACAGTGACACATGGCATGCCGTACAAGTGCACTCTTCTGAAATAGTCCATAATTAGGGCATTGTGAGAAATTGGGTATAACTCTCTCTTGAAGAATCCAAATTGGGTCATACCTGTGGCATTGGAAAGAAAACTCAGAGGAATACTACAAGGTCGAAAATCGGATATTGAGGATCTGAAATAACAGAGATACACCAGATTCAATATCGAGCTCCTAGAAAGCAAGAAAAAGCTAGATCATGTGTTGTCAAGGATTGCAAAAGACCAGACTTTCTACGGTAGAACAGCAAAGCAAGGTGCAGTAGAGGGTAGCATGACAAGAGCAGCAACCAAGGTGCATAACAGCAGCAAGAAGTTCATCATATGAAGTCTTCAAGTGGGCAGCACTGCATACAATCATCGTAAAGGTATCATTGTACTTAGTCATTGTAAATACATTATTGTACAAATTGTACTAGTGTCTATCTGCCAATGGTTAAAGAGGCAGTGTTGGGAGTTCTAGGATCATCATTAGGCGGTTGTGTCAAAGTTGGGGTTATGGTCTAGTATATCTTCTTCTTTTGCATCATTCTATCTCATTGTAAAGTGGACCATTTTCCCTGGTACGGGAGTCCATTCTCTTTTATTATTCTATAGGGTGGTAGGGTGGTGCTAGGGTGAGTTGTAGCTCATTGGGTGTTGGGGCATCCGTTCAGTTGACTACTGAAGAATCTTGGGCATTGGATCATCCATCCAGTGGGAGCTGGAGAAGAATGCTTTTCTAGATTCTAGGAAGTTGGAGCTTTATTTTCAATTGGAGTTGAATATTAAAGAATTATTAGAAAATCATTAGGTGGTTTTTGTCCCGGAGTGGGTTTCCACCTTAAAAACTATGTGCATTTGTGTTCCTCTTGTTTGCTGATATCATTGTACAAACACTGATAATAATTGAAGATTTACTAATGCTCTAATTGAAAGGAATACTGATTCACCCCCCCCCCTCTCAGTATTTCCAACATATTTCACTACGAAACTGTGGTTTCTTGGCTAAAATTGAATTTTCAGTACAAAAACCTTGGAAATTGAAATTAGTCAGAAAATAATGAGTGATGTGACATTAGGGGATTTGAAAATGAGTGGATTTAGACCTTAGGGTAAACTTAAACAATAAAAATTTAATATTTCCCTTAACCAAGTATAAAAACTGAATCCTACAACCCTATTTTTGACACATGAACCTATTTAACCTTGTCAAATGATGCTTCATTTTTTTTTCGGGGGTGATAACAGTGGCTCCACTTGGGATGGTGTGCCCCAGTGGTACACCAAAGAACCAGTAGTTCCAATGCTGCTATCCATCTTCGTGGAAAAACAAAAAACTTTGAATCCACTAATCTTTTTCTTCAAACTCTAATGGCCTTCACCTCGGGCTCAAGCTTAATGATTAAGCTTGTCATTATTAGCAGAAAAACTCATCAAATGGAATATATACAATGGAATGAATCATCTGCAGATTTTAAGAAGAGTATTGCTTCAAAAACTTTCCATTAACAGGCCCTCCAGCACATGGTTGTCCATCCAATTCCTGCAAAATGTATGTATTGTTCCCATGGAATGCAGCTTCTTTGAATGGACCCTTCCAAGTGTTCTCAAACTTACCATGTAACCCCTTCTCTTCAATCCTCGCCTCCCATTTCAAAACCACATCTTGGATTTGAAAATTTTCTTCCTTGACCTTTTTGTCAAATGTCTTCTTGATTCTGTTTTGAGATTGTTGATTACTATTATAAACTTCCTCCCTCTTCTCTTGCAAAGCTATCAGCTGATTGATCCTTCTCTGAATTGCATTTGGCTCCTCCTCCAATCCTTGTAGCAGCTTCATGACAGGCACTCCTAAGGATGTATGAAATATTGCTTCTACTCCATTTACCAGCTCATAAGGTGAAGTTCCAATTGACCTCTTTGTGCACACTCTATCAGCCCACAAAGCATACTTCAGCTTCAAATGCCATGACTTCGTATTTTCCTGCAACACCTTCTTTATAATCCTCGCAATGCTCTTGTTAGAAGATTCAGCAATACCACTCTCTTGTGGATAATATGCAGTAGAATGCCCAAGAGTAATATGATATTGATGACAAAAACTAATGAGCTTCTTAGACTTAAATGCATGTGCATTATCAGTTATAATCTTCATAGAGAAACCAAATCTAGACAATATAATATTTTCCAAAAATGAAATGATAACAGAATCATTTGCTTGCCTAGTTGGGATTGCTTCAATCCATTTGGTAAAATAGTTATTTGTTGTCAGAATCCAGCGATGCTGACCTGATGACGATGGATGAATCTCACTAATAAAATCTAGCCCCCACTGCTAAAATGACGCCTCAACATAGATAGGCATCAAAGGTAAAGGTACAAGCTTCTTCTTACCATCAAAAATCTGGCATTCATGGCAAGCAGCAATCTTTTTTGTAGACATATTTAAACATTGTAGGCCAATAATACCCTACTCTGAGAATCTTGTTTGTTGTAGCCTTCCAATAATGATGACCTCCACAATCTCCCTTGTGGAACTCCTCAATCGCTTTATCAACCTCCTCTTCCAGCAAACAATTCAACAAAATACCACTGATGTCCTTCCAATACAGATTTTTGTCAATGATGCAATACCTCAAAGATTTTAACTTCACAAATCTTGCCTTAGACTTTGTCAACTCAGCAGGTACTCTATGATGATGTAATACAAAAATTGTGTCTTTGTACCAATCTGAAATTATGTATTTTTCTTCAATGGGGATCAGTTCTTCCTCGTCATCTAAAATTCAAAAAAAATTGCAATTAAATTCATGTCAAGACAGTCAAAGTTTGACTGTGCCATCAGCTTTGCTAGACCTTGTCCTTTGACCAATTTTTTTGGCTTGATCTCTATGTCATATTCCAGAAAGTTAGCAATCCATTTCTCCCTCTTACCATCGGGAGCAGCTTGAGTTAGGATGTCTTTCACAACAGCATTAGGAACAAAAGCTATAATATGAAAACGCAGAATGTAAATTCCGAAATCTTTGATGGCCTTAACCAAGGCATAAGCTTGCTTCTCTAAGATTTTGTACTTCAACTCTGAGTTAGCTAATGTTCTACTAAAAAATGAAATGGGTTGCTCAGTACCTTGTTGTCCTTTTTGCAACAAAACTCCAACAATTGTATTTTCTGATGCAAAAGTAAAAACCAGAAATTATTTTGAGAAATCCAGGCTGATCAACACTGGTGCTTGAGTGAGTGCCCTTTTATCTCCTCAAATGACTACTTTTCTTCTGCTTTCCACTTGATGTCAGCTCCTTTCTTCAGCATCCTTGTTAATTCCTTTACAATCTCAGCAAAGTTAGGAATAAACCTCCTCACAAAATTTACCTTTCCAAGGAAAGACTGAATCTCCTTTCTGCTTCTAGGAAAATCCACTTTCTGAATTACATTGACCCTATTTGGATCAATCTTAATCCCATCTTTAGAAATAATGTGTCCAAGTAATTTACCTAAAGTTAAAGCAAAAATACTTTTGGTGGGATTGAGAGAGATTCCAAACCTTCTACACTTCAACAGAATTCATCCTAGGTGCTTCAAGTGATCTTCTTCCCTCCTTGAGAAGTATGTTATGTCATCTAAATAGACAACCACCAACTTGTCCTTCTCTTCAGCAAAATCAATGTCCATTGCTCTTTGAAAGGTAGCTCCTACATTCATCAGACCAAAAGGAATCTTGGCATACATGAATTTTCCCCATGGTGTGGTAAAGGTTGTTTTTTCCTGATCTTCCGGATGCACAAGTATCGGATTATAACCTAAAAAACCATCAAACATAGACATCCTTTGGGAACCAACAATGTTCTGCAAAATTTGGTCCATCTTTGGGAGAGAGTAGTTGTCCTTCAGAGAGGCTTTATTCAAGTTTCTAAATTCAATGCATATTCTGATTTCTCCACTCTTTTTTCTAACTGGAACCAAGTTTGCAAGCCACTTTCAGAATTTGATTGGAACAATAATTTTGGCATCAAAGAGTTTCTTAATTTCCTTCTCAATCAGAAGCATGAGAAGTGGATTAATCCTCCTCAACTTCTTCTTGAAAGGATTTTCATTTTATTTAATGGGAATGGTATGTTGAATTATATTAGGATCATACTTCTTCAAATCAGCGTAACTCCAAGAAAAAACATCTATGAACCTTTTCATCATCTCAATATATTTGTGCGTCATATCAGTTGAAAGAAACTTTGAAAGTTTAATCATTTTTGGCATAGCTATTGTACCAAGGTTACAACTCTCTACCTCTTCATCATTAGCTTGTATCCTAGGAGAGTTGAACACACCATTCTGATCAAAAAGCTTCTCAAGGGGTATGACGCCTTTGCGTATAGAGTTACTCTTCAGTTCTAACACTTCAGAATTTCCCTTAGATTCAGCAAGCATGTTTTGTTGATCTACTTGTATATTTTCAAACTCTTCTTTCAGCTCAATAAAGTTCTTTACTTGTTGGTCATCCTAAAATACTTTCCAGTGGATAATGTTATCAGGGATAGCTGGTTTATAGCGAACCTCAACCTTATATTTTTCAGTGGAATGTATGGGAATGATGAAAAGACTTGCAGAGACAGCTATGAAGTCAGCAATGGAGTTTTAGTCCCTAGCCTTAATAATGAATGAATGTTCTTGGAAAATTTCCAACATGTCCATGACTAAATTTCTGTATGCCCTCATTCTCACAGCCTTTGTTTGATACACACCTTCAACTTGTTTAATGACTAATTCAAAATCTCCACAAACGGAAATCTTTTGAGCACCCATTCTTTTCAAAACTTCTAAGCCCAAAATCAAATATTTATACTCATCCATGTTATTTCTGCAATCAAAATTCATATTGTAAGAAAAAAAATTACTTTCATTATTTCGACTTGTGATCCAAATTCCTGCTCCTGCTCACTCTTTTCCTGCTGATCCATCAAAGCGCAACAACCACCAACCTTCCGCCTTCTCCTCACTGATTTGTTGATCTTCTTCTTTACGAAACTACTGTAGCTTTTCTTTTTCCTTTTTGAACCAGTTTTGGGAGCTTTTAGAAGGTGAAATTTTCATGGGAGATGTGTCTAAGGACGATGAAGACCATACCAAAGGAAAGAATCAGAAATATTGAGGGTGAATGGCATTTTTGCAGTGCTATGAAAGTACGCTACGAAACTGCCTTACTTTGGAGCGTACTGTGTGGGAGATTTTTAAGCAGATTTTTGGGCATCTATGGATAGCTGGGGATTATCCAAGTGTTAGAGGATAATGACAACATTTTTTTCATCACTTAAAGACCACGAAATGAAGATAAATTAGCAGCCAAAGAATTCATGGAAGAAGAAGATCAGTTTACCTTAAAAATAGGGTTTTGTTTCTAGTTTTAGAGGAGGTCAATTAAGTGGTAATGTAGTGATGAGTCCCATCACCCCAATTCGAACATGTGAAATCATATTTTTCAAAGATGTAGTTGCTTTAGAAGATAAGGTTTTTAAATGTAATAATGAGCAGTTTGAGTCCTATTGGGAAAAGGACTGTCAAGTAGGATAGCTATCATTTTATCATTAAATAGATGTTTTATGGTTATGCAAGGTGTCATTAGGCAAAAATTCGATGAATCTAGCCAGGAGGCAGATCATCTCATGATGCAACAAGTCTATTAAAGGGCATAGAGCTGAATTTGTCAAGGGTTGGAGTTTTTTTGGCAAAACTGCAGCTTTGTGTAATTTGACTATTTCAGTAATACAGAGACTTTTTTCTTGACCAACCTAAGATTCTGACTGAGTTTTTAGTGCTTATCTTATCTATATCTTTTATGTGTCCCATTTGTAGTGGTTTTTATCAATAATACTCAGAATTCATTCATGTAATGCTCTGACTTCCTTTATAGATGAATTGACTGTGTATTTTCATGTCTCATGTGTGTGTGTACTACTGCTAAAAACTATTACCTGCCTCAGCTTCCATGTCAAGTGAACTCACTACTGAATCACTGAAAGTTTTGACTCCATAAGCCCAATGTTTTCATATTGATACTATTTTCAACCTACAGTCATCATAAGCAAGTTGTTTTCCAAGTAGATTTAGCCATCTAAATACATATTTATTAATATCATTAACTCTTTGAGAGAGCCCTCTCAGACTAAAGAGGCTAAGCTTCAGTCAAAAGATTGTTTGAAACAGTTACATGAGATTGTCTAATTAGCAACCTATCAGGTGAAATTATGTGATAACAGGGGAAATATGCATATCCAGGCCAGAATCTGCCCTATTGGGGCCAAAATCCTTATCAATCAGGTTGGAACCCCCAACCTTTCTCACCTCATCATCCTCCTTTACCGTTCTTGGCTATGTTGGAATTGTCGGATGTGTCAAAGCTCACAAATGACCCCATCCAGCATCAGTTTCATTGGCCACCGATTCCAACTAAGATTCCAGGAGGTTGTCCAAATTTCGAAGGTAAATCTAGGGAAGACCCTCAAACCCATGTTATGACATACCATTTGTGGTGTTCCTCCAATTCTTGGGTGGACGATTCCATTCATCTTCGTCTTTCGCATCGCACTTTGACTAGTGCTACGGCCAAATGGTACATTGAGCTCCCTCGAGGAATTTTCTCGATTTCAATTCCTTAGCTATGGTCTTCCTCACTCACTTCCAGCTGCTTGTTCGGTATGAAACCGGTACCCATTTTCTCACTTCATTGAAGTAGTCAACTGTTAGGCATATCTTGGATCACATTTATGAATGGCGGCATCGTCATCGCCTTATCAAATTTGAGATCCCTGATTAGTTGTTGACCGAATGGTTCAAAAAATCATTCGTTCCCGAAATTGCAAAAGATATTGCAATGGGAGGGTGTGTCACGGAAGAGGAAGTCATTACTAGAGCTCAATACCTTGACTTGTTTTATTCTTATTCAGGGACTCTGTATGAGTTGTTACCTGATGTGTTGCATCCTTTGACTAATACTTCATCATCTCAGTCTCTTGCTACGCCTCTGGTGGATGGTGTTATTGAGATAGTTTCTCATACTAATAGTAGTGCGCCCAAGGCTTATTCAAAGTCCAAATCCATTGCTGTCGTTGCGCCCCCTCCTTCTCAGAATCAGAAGAATCCTAGTAAAACCTTAGAGGTAAATATTGTTCAATCTACCACAATAAAAAAATCCTCGATGGGCAAGAAAAAGGGTAAAGGCAAGTCTAAATCCAAGAACCCTAAACAGGATTCAAAGAATTCATATGTTGGTGATTCTTCAACATGTAAGCCAAATATCCTTGTATAATATATGATGATGATCATTACAGCAAGGATTGTCCTTGGCGTGCTGAAGTTGCCCATCTTCTGAAGGGTGCACCCAGGACTCCAGAGGTTTTGAAAGAATCGTTCCCTTCCCAGCAGACGTGGATGGTATACCTGGATCAATCATCTAGTAGCTCTTAGGTGTTCATGGCAGAGCGCAATCTATTTCCATCACCACGAGAGAAAAAAATTATCCCAATCCATCCAAGGCTCATGTGGAATTGGAAGCCCCATATCACTCTTCCTCTTCCATGCCTCCTACTTCTGGTACTCTCTAGATCGAGAGAATGAGTGGTGACTCCATCATTCTACCACCACCAAAAGTTGTTCTTCGGAAATCGTCTTACAATCCAAATGCCAAAGCAGCACAACACTATAATAATAGAAGATCTCAATCAAGCGCCTTCGGCGATGTCGACTTTGGAGGTCCTTCATCCATGCCTATCACAATGGAAGGCAGTACTCACTATCATTGGATGGATTTATCCTTCATATTCTAATCTGATTATTTTCGATCTCGAGAATTTTTTTCCTCGCCTCCCATCTCAGGTAGCTTTTCTGACTCAAGTTCCCATTATGGGAAAGAATATTCATCGGACTTTCATTGATGAAGGTGCTTCGACCTGCACCATGTATGTCACATGCTGGAAATACATTGGCTCTCCCCCATTGATTCAGTCCCCAAATACCTTAGAAGCTTTCGATGGTCAAGGTTCTCGGTCTTACGACATTCTCAAGGCATTGCCCATCTTGTTGGAGGGAAAAATGGTGAACATGGAAGTTGAAGTGTTAGACGCCAACTTGAACTATAATCTCTTTCTTGGACATATTTGGATAAACGCCATGGTTTGTGTGGTCTCCACCATCTTTCGTCTCCTCTAATTCCCTCATAAAGGGAAGATAGTGACTGTGGATCAGCTAGATGTCTTCCCCTTGGAGTCTTTAGCAGGCAACATTCCATTTTTTGGGAAGGTCATTACTCCTTATGAGAACATTGGGCCGGTTCTATTCAAAGAATCGTCTCTTATGGGATTTTTTCCGCTTTCGCTTCCAAATTTCGCCTTCGTCAATATGATTTCGTCTGGTCACGATCAATGAATTTTTCCCATCCTGACTAGATTGAGAGTTTTGTTGATGCTATGCCTCTTAGCCCAGCTGAGTAGATATATCAAGATATCCTCACAGCTTTCGAGGCTGCATCCAAGACCAACACTCATTTGGTTTCGTCCCTAGACACTTATACGCAGTCGCCCTGGTTTTTGTATAAATTACACCAATGGATTAAATCCGATGATGCAATGTACTAAAAAAATATACTGAATCCTTCTACAATATTTGCGGAATATAAATCACGATCGCTCAATCACATGCAAGTAAGAGAAAGAATTAAATCAATCTCAAAACACAAGATTTTCCCAGGGAAAGAAACTGCTCAAAACCCCTCCATCTTTATTGTATAATCAACCAAGGAGTCATGAAACAATAAAATGCATGTGTGCTCACCACAACCTCATACACTAAACCAATTGTCTCACACTAATCTAGGAAAAATTTGACCAATACATAACCAATTTCCTGCCTACCCTCAACGTGCCTTGCTCACACAATACCTAGGCAAAATAATTCCTATTAAATAGGAATTCCAACCTTCCTTGACTGCGCAATCCATCATGGGCTTCTTGTGGCTTTACAACTGCACCTGGGCAGTTCGCTAATAATACAATTGATAGTTTACTTCCCTTTAACCTTTGTCTCAATTGGGTCATCATCAGACTTAACATGCATGCAGTTATTAATAGTTAATCATTAGTTACTTGGTAGATCACTACTTGTGAATTAAATCTAATTTAATTCACTTGACCTTCCACTAGCTCATTAACCAGTTAGAACTAGTTAAACTGATTTTAACTCAATTAATTTGAGTTTACTAATTGCACCCACACCACACTAGTTCTACAACTATAACTGGACCATGTAAATAATAGAATCACTCTACATTCCTCATCATTGACCCTCAACTCGAAATTATTGAGCTTACTAAGTCTATCACACTTAGTTAACTACTAAAAAAAATTATGAGATAAGATTACAATTTATTGTCAAATTTATTTAAAAATCAGACACCCACATTTAGCACTAATGTGTCACTGAATTCCTCACTCATGTGTGACTGGAATCCCTCACTAGTATGTGGTGCATTTTTTTGTTGATTTTCAACACTCCCTCTCAATCAGAAAGGGATTATCAGCTACCTTGATCCTACCTCTGTGGTATTCAAATTTCCTCTTTCCAGCGCCTTCGTCAAGATATTTGCATATTGATCTTCCGTGGGAATGTACTGCAACAACATAATGTGCCTCAAAACATAATCTCTGAGATGGTGGTACCGAATTTCAATATGCTTGGACCTGTCATGGAATACCGGATTAACCGAGAGTTTTATGCAACTCTGGTTATCATAATGTATCACCGTTGGATTCATCTGATGACCAAACGAACCAACAAGTATCTTCGTCATCCATATGGCCTCACATGCGACCTGAATAGTTGCCATGTACTCTGCCTCGGCTGAACTAAGTGCAACTGGTCTCTGCTTCCTGTTGTACCAAGAAACTAATGTTGATTTTATGCTGAAGATGCCCCCTAATGTGCTCTTCATGTCTGATGGACTACCTTCCCAATCTACATCGGTGAAGCCTTGAATCTTCACTCCCTCTATCCATTTGTACCATAACCCATACTCTATAGTTCCCCTGAGATATCTCAACACATGCTTCCCCACCTTCCAAAATAGCTTGGTAGGCTTAACCATAGCTTGGCTAAGTTGGTTAACTACGTAGCATATGTCTGGTCATGTGTTCACCAAATACATAAGTGAACCCACATGCTGCCTGTAAACAATAGCATCCACTACCTCACCTGAAGTAGCATCCTCCTTCCTCTAGTTTCCTACAAGAGGAGTCTCCATGGGTTTTATGCCCTCCATGTGAAACTTCCTCAGAATCTCCTTGGCATACTTTCCCTAAGATACGTATAGCTCCCCATATCTTTGCCATATATCCAAACCAAGGAAATAGTGCAAGAGCCCCATGTCCTTCATCTCAAACTCTCTTGCAAGATCCTCTTTGCAAGAAGTTATGAACTGCTCATCACCTGTCAGTATAAGACCAGCCACATAAAGTAAAATAATCAAAATCTTACCATAAAACACAATATGATATAGGTTCGCATCCGCTTCACTCTTTTTGAAGCCCAACTGGGTGAGATAGTTGGCGATCCTGGTGTACCAAGCACAAGGTTCTTGCTTCAGCCCATACAGTGCTCTATTGAGTCTACACACATGTGAATCCTTGTCAAACATCTCAAACCCTTCTAGTTGCTCAATGTACACTTCTTTCTTAATAACTCCATTGAGAAAGGTTGTATTTACATCCATCTGATGTATCTGCCACCCCATCTGTGTTGAGAGTGCAAGGATAGATCTAATCAATGAGTACCTCACAACTGGTGAAAAATTCTCCTCATAGTCAATCCCCTCTACCTGTGAGAATCCTTGGGCCACAAATCTAGCCTTGTATTTCTCCACACTCCCATTTATTGCTTTCTTCACCTTATAGATCCACGTGGATCCAACCACTGACTTTCTCATTGGTCTTGGGACCAGTTCCCATCCACTTTTTCTGATAATGGAGTTATACTCCTCAACCATGGCATCAACCCATGTTGGTTGTTGCACTGCTTCCTAAAAATAGGATGGTTCTATCATAATACACTCACTCATGAGAGCCATGTAAACATTGTACCTGTCTGGGGACCTTTTCTGCATGTTGGGATGTAGGTGCACCTACATGCTCTGTCGCATCTAGCATCAATCTGTCAGCCTCTCTAGTGCGCTTCTTACCATTTCTGGTGGATGGCTCTGCATGAGTTATTTCTGCGACTCCATGATCTTCTGCTTGTGGTTGTTCCACATCTTGAGGTTCATCCTTTGGAACTAAGAGTTCCTCATTTGTATGCAAGTCAAGCTCCCTCTCAAGGGACAATCGCATGGCTTTCTCCTCATAAAATCTAACATCTCTCCTGACAATTCTCATCCTCTTAGCCGAAAAATACACCCGATAGTTGTGGGGAGTATCAGTGTACCCCACAAATATCCCAACCTATATTTTTGGTTCTAGCTTCTTCCTAGAATATTTGGTCACATGGAAATAGACAGATGAGACAAAAAATTCAAAATATGAAACATCTGGTTTCTTACCTGAAAAAGCCTCCTCTAGTGTACTCATGCCAAGTATCCGATGAGGACTACGGTTCTATACAAATACTATTGTATTGCATGCCTCTGCCCGCAGATGCAATGGTAGGCCCTAATAATGTAACATAGCTCGTGTTTCTCCCAAAATTGTTCTATTTTGTCTTTCTGCAACACCATTATGTTGTGGGTTATGAGGTGCAATCAATTCTCTCTGAATTCCTTCTTTGGCATAGAAGTTATTGAATTCATTAGAGATATACTCACCACCATTATCGCTCCTTAGATCCTTCACCTTCTTCCCTATATCTTTCTCTACTAGTGCTTTTAAATCACAAAACTTGGAGAATGTCTGATCTTTCTTCTGTAGAAAGAAGATCCAACACTTTCTAGAAAAATCATCAAAAAAAATCACATAATATCTCTGCTTTTTAGTGGAAGGTGTAGAGAAGGGTACACACACGTCTGAGTGAACTCTTCCAAGTATTTTCGCTGCTCGGTTCTCCTTCTCATGAAAAGTGGCTTAAGTATACTTCCTCATGGTACATCCCTTGCATGTTTCTATCTGCACAAGAGTACCCTTTGGAAGACCTGTAGAAATCTGTTGCATGATCCTCATAGCATTGTGATTTATATGGCCCAATATCCTGTGCCATAACTCACTTGTATCCCGGCTCACCACCTTCCTTGCTTTACTACTCAATGTTGCACAGCCATCTACATCAAGTTTGTAAAGGTTCTTCACATGAACCCCAATCTTATTTACCTTTCCTGTGGCGTTGTGACAAAGAAATGCCTTTCCTTCACTGAAAACCACATCATATCCAAGATCCTCCAACATAGAAATTGAAACTAAATTATTTTTCAAGCCTGGTACATGCATGACATCTTTAAATATGAAAGGTTTACCTAACTGTCTCTAGAAAGTAACTATACCAATCCTGGTAGTATTATACCTCTCGTCATCACCCATCTCAATGTGCATTTGAAGATCCCTCTCCTCCAAGCTACTAAAGAGTTCTTTGTTTCCCATCATCTAGAAAGATGCTCCACTATCCAAGTACCACATCGATCGCATCACAGTTGACACCATGCATGCGATGAGAGAGAAGCCCAACTCAAACTCTGAGGCCAAAGATTCACCCGTTGTAGCTTCCGGAGCCTTCTTATTGTTCTTCTTCTTTTGTGGACAATTTGTGGCATAGTTTCCATGATCATGACATTGAAAACATTTCACCTTTGACATGTCACGCTTATTTCCCTCTTTTTCGGTCTCATATTTGGAATGGGACTTCTTCCCCTTCCGCTTCTTTGCCTTACCATCAGGCACAATTTTCCTCATCGTCGGTCTTGGATGAGGATCCATCCCTGGTATTCCACCGAAACTCTTCTTATACCAAATCTGACCATAGTCTCTACCAATCTGGTAACTTCTCCCTCTGATTCACAGAGTCTTGGTAAAGGCCTAGAAGTGCTAGGCTCACCAATTCATCATCAACTACAGTAATCCCAACACTTCCAAACTCGTATCGACATTGAGTGAACTTGGTCAAGTATTTATGGATTGTGTCGCCCTTCTCCATTTTGATTTTCCTAAGCTTGTCCTAAAGTGCCAATTTTTTTTAGTCACTGCTACTTTGAAACCGATCTGTCAAGGCCTTCCACATAGCATATGGAGTTTCCTTTCCATGGAGACTCGATACAATATGATCTTGAACTCCCTCTAACAAGATCCTCCTCGCCTTAGCTACCTTCTTCTGACATGCATCAAGAATGTAGGCATATGTTGCTGCGGGCTTGGGAATATCATTATCTATGAATTCCTTCAACCCATTGTCCTCCAACACTTCCTCCATCATGTCCTTCCATGAAATATAATTAAAACTACCCTCGAGTGCATATTCGAGTCTTTTCCATTTAAAGACATCTTGATCCACTTCTAGCTCCAAAGAAAGTATCTGCAAATTTGAATATTGTTCAACACAAACTCAATTTCTTCTCCACTATTGTGGTTCCTAATGCTCTGATACCATGTAGAAAATCTCTAACATTGCTCTTATACCATGCATAAATTACACCAATGGATTCAATCCAATTATGTAATGTACTAAAACAAGATATTGAATCCTTCTACAATATTTGTGGAATATAAATCATGATTTCTCAATCACATGCAAGTAATAGAAAGAATTAAATTAATCGCACAACACAAGATTTTCCTAGGGAAATCAACTGGTCAAAACCCCTCCATCTTTATTGTATAATCAACCAAGGAATCTTGAAACAATAAAATGCATGTCTTCTCACCACAACCTCATACACTCTACCAATTGTCCCACACTAATTTAGGAAAAATTGGACCAACGCATAGCCAATTTCCTGCCTACCTTCAGCCTGCCTTGCTCACGCAATCCCTAGAAAAAATAATTCCTATTAAATAGGAATTCCAACCTTCCTTGACTGTGAAATACATCATGGGCTTCTCGTGGCTTTAACTGCACCTGGGCAATTCGCTAATAATAAAACTGATAGTTTACTTCCCTTTAACCTTTGTCTCAACTAGGTCGTCATCATAATTGACATGCATGCAACTATTAATAGTGAACCATCAGTTACTTGGTAGATCACTGCTTGTGAATTAATTCACTTGACCTTCCACTAGATCATCAATCAGTTAGAACTAGTTAAACTGATTTTAATTAAATTAATTTGAGTTAACGGATTGCACTCACACCAGACTAATGCTACAACTGTAACTAGACCCTGAAAATAATAGAATCACTCTACATGCCTCAGCATTGACCCTCAACTCGAAATTATTGAGCTAACTAAGTCTATCACACTTGCTTAACTATTTCAAGTTGCTATGAGATAAGATTAAAATTTATTTAAAAATTAGATGCTCGCATTTAGCACTAATGTGTCACTAAATTCCTCACTCATGTGTGAGTGGAATCCCACACTAGTATATGGTGCAGTTTCTTGTTGAATTTCAACAGTTTGGTTCTCGGGACTTTGATGATCCCTTGAATGAGACTTTCCCCACCAACGGGAGTATCGTGGAGGTCATGTCTCTTGAAGAAACTCCATGGGATTATGGACATCATAGTTACTCATTTCTCCCAATCCCAGGTGACATCTCCACTTATCTAGGATCTCATGTTTTGACAGTACCGACTGACCCACTTCAGAATCTAGGTTTGATTCATGAAGTTTTGTCTGAGGGCAACATGGAAAATATCACTCTGACCATTCCATTCGACATCTCTGTGATTGTCAAGAATGTCTTTTTCTGGATTTCTTGTTCTCCCCATGAGCTCAATATTTACACTGCTTTCCTCAAAAAGCATGACCCACCCACTCCCTTCGACCCTATTCTTACCGTTTGGTCACTTACCCTTGGGGGCATTATTTGCATGCTTCGTAACCCTTACTCGACCAGGGGGCATGGGCACATCATTGCTGATGTGAATCTTCTCACAAAATTGGCCAAGGTAACGCTTACATGCGGTGTCAACGGTAGAACTATGGGTTTATTTCTATTAATCATGACAAAATTCAGTCATTTGAGTTCATTCTTGAGCTCTATCTGAAGAAATATTACGCTTAATATTATGCATGATAACTTTGTACATTAGTGTGTGTGCTTTGAGTTGATTTTTGGTGTGATTGTTTTCCTTTTAGACATCTTTCCTCTGCATACCTTGTGTTCCACTTGGTTTGCAGATGTCTTTGGATCACTACATTGGTTTTGCTGATGGCGCTTGCCATAGCACGCGGAACCTGTCTTCCGCAGCATGGGAACTCTTTGCTCCTGATGACGAGTTGATTAATTTACAATGCATTTGTTTGGGTCAGACAACTAACAAATGTTGTTGAATATAGTGCGGTGATCGAACTATTATCAGACGCCATTGATCTTGGGATAAGAGATTTGGTTTTTAAGTTGTACTCACATCTCATTGTGTTACAATTGAATGGGCGTTATTCTATGCGCAATCCTCAAATTTTGCGTATGTATTTACGTGTTAGATTATTCGAAAGGCATTTTGATTTTATCACATGTCAATACATTCTAAGGCATTTAAATACATTAACAGAATCATTAGGAAACCATGTATTAGATAGACATTTGTGCAACATTTAAATCAAGACATCATTATGATACACAAGTAGTCGTAGAAACATGCATATATATATATATATATATATATATATATATATATATATATATATATATATAAGTGTGTTACATCCAAAAGCTCAAAAAATATGTGTTCTATTAAAAAAATGGCTCTTCGAGCCTCTATCAGTACAAAAATGTATAAATAGGGCTCCTATCTGCCCACATGCTGCTCATGGTAGCAGGTGACTGCTCGAATTACTCGCCAAGATTTGCCTGGAACTCTGACAATGTGTCTCTGAAAACGTAGTGGAATCGCATCAAATGTGGGATACTCTGGGATGCCTCGTGTGAGGCCGACCAGGTTGTACTCCAGCTCAGCTAATGTGTCTGCTCTCTCCTCATAAGGAGCATCCTTTTTTCGATGGGCTACCCGCCGTGCAATTGGGGACATTCCATGAGGTCTCTGTGGACCCATATCTGTTTTCAAATCATAATTTTATGTGTCAGAACATATAACAAAAACATTAAAAAAAAGGTAAAAAATGCTTAAAAACGCTTTTTACCTGCATCGGTCCACTATGTGTCTAGTGGGATCAGAATATCCAAATCTCCTTTGAATTCAATGCTGGAATAGGTGTAGTCCTCAACTACGATCAGCTGACACAACAGCCAACTAAAGAAGGTTGTGGGGAAATGCATCTGCTACCCTCCTCCCTATCTAGGCATTATGTCGCACCATCGCATCAGCCTCAGATCCCTTGGGGTTGGATCATGGATCTCTAACCACTGATACTCGAACATGGGTACTCTCTCCAGAAATAAGGTCACCAAAAATGACTCGTACCCAAACTGTTTCAGTCGACCTGTCTTGCACTTGATTAGCTGACTCTTCATGTTAGCTAGCAACCCCTTGCACTAGTTGAACATCGTTGGTGCCAAGCAATCCACTGCATACTAGAACTGTGTTTTTTTTTCCTCATGAAATTCCTAGGCTCCTGCCACTCTAGTGATACAATGCATTATCATGTGCAGGGGGAGCACTCTGATGGAAGATATATCTACCTTCCCACTCTTTGTCTTCCATGCCCCAGGACAGTATCTCTGGATGAGCATGCTCATGCTCTCACCCCCTAGGTGAGCCCCAAAGAGTTGGATTCTCTCTCCTTGCTTGGGTAATCCGATGATAAAATATATTTCCCTGACATCTAGCTCAACTTCTTGATCCCGGATGATGAACAGTTGTTTTTCCACATCCCAGATACTGATCAAGTACTGGAGAAGCTCCAGTTGAGCTCTCCAACTGGATGTTTGAAAGGATTTCAACAATATGCAATTGCACAAAGCATTGACGCAATCATGTTCCTTCAAGGCTTGGTGGTATTCCACCTCATGGCCTCGTTCTATCCATTCAACTGGCATCTTCTCTGAAAGCACTTGCAAAACATGTTCAATTGGTATTTTAGGAGCATTCATGGAAGAATTTTTAGAAATTAATGGTGAAGTTGGGAGATTTTCTCAATTTAAAATTTTCTCTGCAACCAGTGTGTCTTTCAGAAATTATTCGGCGTTGGTGGCACGCTGCCCTAATGGGCTGAGCGCGACCAACACAACCCCGATATCTTGAAATCACATTGGTTGCAAGCGATTTTAAACTTTCAAATATCTTCCCTAAACTCCCTAATTCTGAAAAGTAAATGCTAAATGAATAGGATGAAAATAAAAAGGAGGCTTAGAGCTCTTACCTGGCAGAGACGGATCAATGAATGGTGTCCCGAATCGGCCGCACCATTAATTTGAAATTTGGAGGGAAAATGGACAAAATTCTCTTCTAAAAATGGAAAGGTGAAAATTGTTTTTTTTTTGGTCTATTTATGTATTTTTGAAAAAAAATCACCAAAATTTTAATATTTTTCCTCGATATCCATGATGTTTGTTGTTTATGTGTAGTACGGGACATTCACACTACTGATGATCGTTTCTGATGCAAACGAGTTGAATTTTTTCTCTTTTTCGAGCTCGTTAAACATTTACGAAAAAGGAACTCCCCTGGAGTCAACTTTCAGCTCTTTTCTAATTCTTGAAAAATAAAGCGATTTATGAGTACTTGTCATTTCAAATTCGTTAAAGTTAATGAACTGATGTAACTCAATATACGTTTACCCCATTTTCAGGCTGAGGTTAACTATTTATGAAAAAGGAATACCTTGGCTGAATATGGTCAAGAGGCTCTCTCGGACATAGTTTTTTACCTTTTCAAATTCGAGAGACAACTTAAGAAAAGGGACATGATGGGGTTTTCTCTTTGTTTCTTTTAAAACTCCATAAACATGAAAATTTACCGAGTTTACCTTTCGTTGGACTCGTTAAAGATTAAAAAGCGAAAGACTTGTCACCATGACAAGACCAAGTTCCTCCTTCCTAGGGCTTGTTAAAACTTACAAGGATGGATTCAGTCAAAGAATGAACTTACATTATGCTATCCTCTTCATGTTGGCTATAAAAAATAAAGAGGTAATCATTAGCAATAATGGGGGGAAATTGAAAGTGAACATCCTATGTGTATTTTGGGCAGCTTGTCGCTCTTGAACATGACACTCATCTGGAATTCATGTCGGGTTGGGGACATCCTACATTCGTCACTTTTCCTCCATGGGTTTGGGAAATATGTTTACCTCTCATCTGATTCCCAATTTTTTCAACATGACCTCTGATCATATTTGAGTCAAATGTTTCCACCATCCGGATTCGTGTCGTCAATATGTTCAAGAGAATTCCTTTTTGTCAAACACCTTCTGCATATTTGGCCTCTTCTTATACAATCCCAACCCACTCTTATCATCTTAAGATATCTATTGTTTCATTTCGATGATGGGGGAATCCTTATGGCCTTTTTCGATGAATCACTTCATGTCAACTTCAGCTCATTATCCCGGAAAGTGATTTGGAGACTTCTTTCAATACCTTGGAGCTTGCATGCCTTAATGGCAAGTTTTTCGTGTTTCACGATAGGTTTACATCATTGGCCTTCGATCAAATGATTATGTAAGTGTTTGACTTCAACACATCTATTCACACTTGTAGATTGATTTTGTGTACCTTGAGGTCAATCTTCATTATTGGTGGTCTCTCTCGTGCCTCTTAACGGTTTTCATCATTGGCCGGTAATCAGGTGGTTTCTACGATGTTCGACCTCAACACATTTATTCACATGGCTAGATTCGTACATTGGGTTGATTGGGATCGCGATGAAGACCCTGGGTCACATCTGTTTTTTGGTCCAGGTTGCGTGGAGTTATTGAGTATTCATGATTGTATACATGGTCCTATCTATACGGATGATTTAGTCCATACCGCGGATCCATTTCTATGATCTCTTTAAGACAGATGGTTGTGACCATACCATGGGCTCATGTGTCATTTGATGCCTAGTGCAACATCATGTGGTTAGGCATATTTATACCAGAGATGTCATATATTGTAAATGTTTGATTTGGTAGGTCCTCTGAAGGTTGTCTGCATTCTTTTGCCTTGGCTCATAAATCATTTCAGCCATCACTCCTTGTTTTTCCTTCATGCTTTAGGGGGCATCTGTTACACAGTAATTTTTCACCATGCTCATTTTCCCATCCCTCATCCTGAAATGCCCCGTGACGAATCCTGTGCAATGTTTCCACCATCAAGAAATATGCTAACATATCCCCTTGAATATATAAAGAAGAATTCCTTGAAATATTACTAAAGAAACTTAGTCAAATCCTAGTTTCCTAGGTCAGTGCCCTTCCTGGTTCCATGATCGTGTTGATTTCCTTATCCCAGTTCTAGCCTAGCGCTATCAGTGCCCTAATTTATTGGAAAATCATGCTAATCCCATTTCTGGTAGTGCTTTCGATAAATGGAGGAGAAGCTTTGACCTCCAAAAGCTCAAGGGTGGCGAGTTGGTTCTTGAATAGAGATGACAAGGTCGAGCTCTCTCATTTTGGAGCTTTGATCTCATCCATGGGGGATGATCTATTAGAAATTGGGCCTTCCACCTCCTTTCATGGGCTTCCAACCTCCTTCTCCTTGCTATCAATTCACATACTTCATTCCCCCAAGTTTACAGCTTGGTTGATCATTGTCAGACTCATCTGAACTCTCATCCCTTCTCATGCTTACATCGTGATGAAGCCTAAGTGCACGGGAGAAGGAATGCTTTTGAGCTGGGTGAAGTACTAAGATTTTTGACTAAGGACGCCTCCAACATCAAGGCCCGGTTGTAAGCTATCCTTTTGTAATTTATCAATGATAACATCTCATGTTTTCTTTCTATATTTGTCTACATGATTATGCAAGTATTCTGGTACTCCATGATCTACTAGATAGCTATTGTTTACGTTTATTATAAATTGTATCATGTTTGTTGTTGTGTCCCGATCATCCACAGGTATTCGCGTGCCATTAGTAGCAGGAAGCAGGCCTACAAGGATCATGGATCGAGGTCACATTCAGGTATTCATGCACCATCAGTAGCAGGAAGCGGGCCTACGAAGATCGTGGATCAAGGCCACCATCAATGGATCCAAGGATAGTGATTGGAAAAAGGTATTTATTTCTCTTTTCTCTTTGCATTGTAAGCATTAGCTAATAAGGCTTATGTTAGAAATAATATTGTGTTTCTAGAACCACTCTAGGGCTAGAGAGATTGCCTCTGTCCGCAGAGTGGATTTATCTTGACAACACAGGGATCTAGATTAATGGCTTTCTCTCAACCAATTAATTGTGTTTTACTGTATTTATTTGTTTATAAAGACATGTTACCCATGTTATTTATTTGCAGGTAGAAGATGTTGATTTTCATGGAGAAAGTTATTGTTTTCCTTCAGGAGCTGTACATCCAGGGTTCAGGCCAATAGGAAGACTCGCTTCATGTGGCAACTCAAGGTGTTGTGTCAATGATAGGAGAAATTGAAAGAAAACACTCAACAGTTGAACACCGCGACCCCAATCATCAACTTGTGAAAATTATCTTGGCAGTATAATGGCATTGGCATCAAGTGCATTAGGGTTTCCAACAACCTCCTTGAGAGTAATGGATGTTCCGAACTAGAAACCAAGAAGAGGGATTAGGGTTTCCTTTAGCAAGAAAGATGGTCCCTTACAAGCTCCAAGAACCTTTCAATGAACTCAAGGGAACATCACCCAAAGATGGACGAATGCAAGCAAGACATAGTGGCAAGAAAATAGTCTTATCTTAGGACAGAGCATCCACATCATTGCAGCGTATGGGCAATAAGCATTCTTGGGTTTCCAAGAACCCTCTACATCCCCCCCTCTCCTTCATCGTAATGTAAATATCGCTCACCATAATGTCAGCAGCTATGTTAAGACTGATTTGAGCATGTAACAATCATTAGGCTTGAGGAAGAAGGGAGAAATCTCAAGAGTCGTGAGGGTAAATAAAAGGTAATGAGGGGAGTTCAAGGATCATAGTAGGTGAACAGTCACCTCATATCTATAAATGTGTCTTCCTGCCTCACTAACCAATACTTTTAGCACTTGAGTTGAGGCTAGGATTAGAAGTTGATTTGTGCTTGAGAGCTTAAGGCACTCCACTCATGGCATCTAGTAAGATGAGTTGCAGTGAGACTAGGGTTTTTCATTGGGAAATGATATAAGGAGCCCATGTTCCATTGTTGGGTTTTGACCAGTTTCAATATATGTACTAGAAGTTGTAGCAACATTAATAAGATGTTCTCTCTATTCGAAACTGACTCTCATGCGTACTCATGGTGGTTGTATTGGTTGTCTAATACTTCACTATATTTGTATGTGTTCTTTCATATAAGAAATATGTTATGGGTTGATTCATAGTGGTTGCATGTATGTTTTGATTTTGAATCCATGCTTACTTGTTCCTTGCCATGCTAGTGATATATTTGAACTAGTTTGAAATTAACTTTTGGCATGTTATTGTTCATGTATGTCTGATTGGGTTTTGGCTCACTAATCCCTCTCATGGCCTACCCCTCCTTATTTCTATTGAGACTTGTTTGTGTCTTTGTCTGTACTTTGTCAAACTTGGCCTGATTTTGTTTCACTGTCTCAAAATTTCACTCTTTTCCTCATTTCGACACCACCTCATTTGATAGCCAAGAGTAGAAGCATTTATGGTGGCATTTGGGCCCACATACTGAATGGGGCTCCTATCCCAAACGGTGTGAGGTCTAATTGGGACTTCACACTGGGGAGACCCCCTAGTTGTTTTTGGTACATTCCAGCTCCATGATCAACAAGGTCCCTCGATGTCATTTGGATGAGTCATATAAGGAAGGATCACTCTTGCAACAAGCTTGCTCCTATGTTTCAACTCACTTTCATGACGGGGAAAATGTATTTTAAAATCTCTCCTAGTCTTGCAGGTGAGATAATTCCCACAGCCACAATCTCTATCCTTTTGTATCTTTGTTTAATGCTCTCCCTTGTGGCTATTCCTTGGATTATGAAATGGGAAAACAAGAATTTATATCAATGCAGAGAACATTTATTTGCTTTGACCCAATATTTAGTGCTTGTTACCCTTCCTTTCACTGCTCACAGTCATGGCTGAAAAGATAGTGTGAACAGGGGTAGAGCTTTCTTAGTCTGTGTCATTTGGTAATAAAGACGCAAATTTCATTAATGATTATGGATTCGACTATGCAAGTCGTCTCGTGGGTTAGATGTCATGGGCCTATACATATATATAAATACAAACCCTATAAATCTAAAATGAAAAGCCCTAATTCTGAAATCACAGAAACAGGAAGAAGAAAGGGCAAAAATAAAAAGAATCAAGGGTTTAGCATAAAAATGGTTTTTTTTTTTTTTTCCTGAAAATGAACTGTAAATTTAAATTTTTTACTTCCTACGTAAAATATACTGCGGAAAATGTTTAAAAAACAATAAAATTTAATCACCAGATGGTTTGAAATTCTATGCTACAGGGTTTGAATCACCAGAGATTTGGAATTCTGATTGTCTGAATCATTCTGTTCGAAAGTATTTCGCTGCTTCATAGTGCTCTCGTGCTCTCTTGCTCCAGGTATATCTCGTTCAAATCTCTCCCTGAAAAATTTTGCAAAAATAATGAAATAATGAAAAGTGTTTCCTATTTAAAGAATTGTTTTATGAAATTAGATTTTCGAAAATATTTTGCCGCCCATTTTTCAATTTACCGCTTTTTTTCACTTTAAAAAAATATAGTTATGCTTTTTTATTTGCGGTTATTCGGCTCAACTGCGTCAATTAATAACACCGCACCTGTGCGCAGTAACTGAAATGCACCGGTGCCTGTACATTAGCACCGATAACAATAAGTCCATTTTTAAGGCACAAAATTACTTTTAGGTGTGTACACCAAAATTTATTGTTGATTTTTCTCAAATGCGGGGAGAAAATATCATAATTATATCGAATGGAAAATTGTTCAAAATCCAGCTCATTCCATAATATTTCTCAAATTCCATCACAGAGTTCTCCCTATCCATCTCGAGACGTAATATTTACTTTAGATTTTATTTATATTTTCATTGTCTAATTTAATTTATGTTTTTTATCCATGTCAATCAACTTAACAAAATTTATAATGTATACAAATTTGCAAGTTCATGCAGATTTAGAATCGAGTTCAGATGCACAAAATATTCAAACAGCTCCAAAACGTCGGAAGCTCTTATTAGGAGCAGCATACTGCAAGGCGCATTTGGTAGATGAAAATGGACAGTCGCTTCACCCTGCCAATTGTAACAATATTGCATCTTCTAGCCACAATCTTGGGATAATGATGGCATTAATAATTGTTTGGTATATTAATGTAATTATTTCAACGTCAAACCAATTAATCATGCATTATCAACGTGCTTACTAATCGATATCATAGATTTTGTACTAATCATGGTCAAATATATTTTTTGAAATTATTAGGATTCTAGTGATGATGAGTGACCTACCTACCATATTCTGTTTCACCCCATGACAATGTCAAATCAAGAGAAGGTTGAATTAAGAGAAAAAATCAGAGAGGAACGATACCAAGAATGGTTGAATCAACTATCTATTTAATTCCCACTACGTCCAAATTCACCAATTAGGAATGACTACAAAAATAGTAGTTCTTCACAAGCTGGAAATGGAGGCAATCAAATAGAGGTTGGTATGTATGATTACTTAAGGGATATGACTACCATGGAGACAATGTTTTTATATGCATTCCAGAACGATGATCAGCTAGGGGATGATGCTCATATCGCTGATACTTTTTTCGAAATCCTTAAATTTGCTTTCACCACCCCTCTCTGTGGACCTAGAAGTCAGTCAAAGTCTACCCAATTGGGGACAAAAATGTTACGATACAACTTGAAATCAAATTTTGGCTTGTCAAATGCATGTTTCTAGGAAATTTTGAGGTCATTTACCACAAATTCCTCCCTTATATTTTGAGAAATATAATCACACAATGAACATTACAAATGGTCAATTTTATGAGCGTTAATAATTATATCAGCATTAATGTACATTTATTATTGTCCATGATCACCAACTACAGGTTATTCAAAGATAAGGTTCTTCTGAGTGATAATGTCTTGCCCGATAACTGCGAAGAGGCAAAGAAATTGCTGAAAATGTTGGGTGTTGAGTACATATCATATCATGCATGTCCAAATGATTGTATTCTATATAGAGGAGAATATGCAGACAAAGAGATATGTCTGAAATGTGGGCATGACAGGTTTGATAAATCAAAAAGGAAGGGTAAATCACGTGGTCCTCCTTTTAAGATATTGAGGCACATGCCTATAATCCCAAGGATTGAAAGGCTCTTTCGTTGCAAAGAATTAGTTATGTTGCAGGGATGGCATGCCTCACACAAAAGTTAGTTTGGATTTATGCGAATCCCAACAGATTCAATAGCCATGAAGCATATAGAGGATACATGGCCCGAAAAATTCAAGGATGAAGTACGAATTCTATGACTCGGCATAGCCATGGATGGCGTCAACCCATATTCCCTCCAGAACACCAACTATTTTGTTTGGCCTATAGTAGTGATCAATAACAATATCCCCCCATGGTTGTCCGTGAAGAATGAACATCTTATGTTGGCCCTCATATTCCCTAGTAGAAGACAAGTGAAGAATATGGATGTATACTTACAACCATTGGTAGATGAATTGAAGGAATTATGGGATAGGATAAATGTATATGATGTATCAAGACCCATCGTAGCAGAGAGGAGTTTTACGTTGTATGGCATATGTGCTTACACGACACATGATTATCCAAGCTTAGGAGTTTGCTTTGGTAAATTACATGTTTATTGATTTGTTTATATATGTAACAATATTCTTTTGCATATTAGTTATTTAATTCGTTGCAATTGTTCTGATCTTCATGATATTCTTTAACGTGCCATGCATATATATTATATAGTATTCCTCCCAGAAGAACACCCTTATAGAAGAGCAGCATCCGCTTTTAATAGTAAATGAGAGAGAACCCAAAGGCCCCCAATAATGACACTAGGTGAATGGCTTAAAGCATATGAGAGAGAGAAGGAGAAGGAGTTCCATAGAAATGTTTGATTCAAATGGCGAGCCTATGTTCGATGATCCATAATTCTTCGACACCTATGTTGAGAATTTCTCATTGGGATGAAAAGGAAATCTATCATTTAAAAACTCCCATATTGGGAGGATCTTAATATTACCCACTTATTAGATCCTATGCATATATTTAAAAATGTTTCATCTTCTTTATGGAGGCACATATCATCGAAACAAAGTGACACATTGGTTGTTAGGAAAGATCTTATTACTTCAAAAACTAAAAAGAAACATTGGCCAAGATGATTAGAAAGTACAGTACCAGAGGCAGGTGTTGGTCCCTCTAATTCATGGTATTTCAAAGAAGGTGATGTCCCATGGATTTTTAAAAAATATTATCTTTCTTTGGCAAAGGAAGTTATAATGAGTGTGAGGGTGCCATCTTCATACGGGTCTTCACTACGGCACTGCTTCACCATGGATGACCATTTGTCAGGGTTGAAATCACATGACCATTTGAATATTCTAAGAGTACGTATAATGTCAAAATCATGATTTTATTATTTGTTATATTAATAAATTTTATCCCATGCAGGAATCATAAAACATGACTAACTTTGTACATTATTACATGTGTTTATAACTTTGCAGTGTCATTATCCTTTGTTCATGTGTGGGCGTGTGAAACATGAATTCCCCCAAGACCTAGGGCATGCCATATCTAAATTATTTGCCTTTGTACGTTGGATCACGTCAAAGGATATTCATGTGGCTAGCATTCCACGAATGCGTCAAGAGATAGTTGAGATTGTTTGTATGTTTGAGAAGGAACTGTCGATGAGTTTCATGGACTTGCAAGTTCATCTTCTAATCCACCTAGTAGATGAGGTTGAATTAGTTGGGGTGGTTTCTTGTTGTTGGATGTTCTTCTTAGAGAGGTACATGAAGAAATTGAAAGGTTTTGTTTGACAAAGGGCGAAACCTGAGCGGTCTATGGTAGAGGGGTACATATCGTATGAATCTTCTATTATGCCAGTGAATACCTCAAGAAAATCGACAATAGATTAGGTGTGGTGATTTGGGGCGATGAAAGGGATGAAGACAAAAGAGAAGGGGAGCTGCTCCAAACGAATGGAAAAAGGTGCTTGATAAAGAGTAAGCGACTTATAATTTTTGAAATTTACACAAAGTAAATATTCATGTTGAACTTTGATATAATGTATATTTTGATCTCATACGTACTATATGTCGGTTTGATTTCATCAGCGAATGCAGAAATTGAAGCAATCAATAATTTTTTTCTTTACAATTCCGAAGCGACAGAACCATGGGTCGCATTGTACAAACAAAATAGGATGAAATGGGATAGTGACAGGAAATAATTCAGACGGTTGAATGGTAGAAGTGTGCCTTTTCTCGATCATTTAAAAGAAAATATGTCAAAAATATGCAGCAATAGTTGGGTTGCTGACCAAGTTAGAGAGAAATATGGTGCAACCGGTCGTTACCCGCATGCTGAAGAGGATGTGCTAAAAGTAGGGTTTGGGTGCGCCCACTCGGTAATAATATATTTATGTACATTTTAAACTTAATAATGCACCTTTGAAATTTAATTACATCTATATTTCATATTTTAACTGTTGGTTTATTATAAGACACATGAACCTATGATTTTTTAACTTTTTAATAGGTGCATTTTTTCCCATCTATGTGGGCATATGGACACCATTTTTGCACAGAAAATGCCGATGATGGACACATGACACAAGATTGTGGAGTGAAATTCGAGTTCGATCAATGTAGTCGATCTAGCCACCGTGATCAAAACCAAGTACGAGGGATGTTAAGTTACATCAGAAAGATACAAGAGATCATTCAAGTGGATTTCTCTTCTTTCCAATGTGTTATTTTTAGGTGCAAGTGGTGGGACACCTTTGATCGGAATAATGTAGAGGAAGATCGTGATAGTAGGCTGATATGTATAAACTCTAGAAAGATGTGGGATGAAGCTAAGGAGTCCTATGTTTTCCCCAAACATTGCAACCAGGTGTTTTTTTACCCAGATGTGTTGGATAGGGATTGGTGGTTCATATTGAGACATGACCCTATATCAAAACATATTTTTCAGAACAATAGTGTTAGCATGCCAAGTGAGCTGGAAGATAATGAGGGTGATCATGAGAACCGAGAGTGATATGGTACATGTATTATTTCATCATTTATACTTTTTAAGATGGGTTTTTATAAAGAAGAGGACTTAATTACCTTATAACTAAGACTTTTTTTTTTGGTATGTAAGATTATAATAAAATAATGATAATTCTAAAGTTCATGAATTTATTTGCATTATTTTCTAAACTTTATTATGTTACAAAAATTCATATTATTCTAGATTTATTATTTTACAATTATTTGTATTCATAAAATTTTACAATTATGGTAATTTAACAATATTTACGGTATATAGTTTACTTACGGTAGTTATGATTCAAAATTGACAATTAATTTACAAATTTACAAATTTCAATAAAATCATTTTACATTAATACAATAAAAAATTTCACATTAATACAATTAAATTTTTACAAATATTTTACATACAATTACAACTACAATTTTAGAACTTTACATACAAATACAATTTTACAATTACAATCATTTCATATTAATACAATTAAAATTTTACAAATATTTTACATACAATTGCAATTACAATTACAATTTCACATACAATTACAATTACAATTTTAGAATTTTACATACAATTACAATCATTTCACATTAATACAACTAGCATTTGCACCAAAAGGATGCAAAGACACGCCGATAGAAGTGTAGATGAATGTAGAGTGACGCAGTGGTAGCGTTGCCAGAAATTCATTGAGTCTTGATACTTTATGGCCGAGGATAACCAGAAAGTATGATATATCATAACAAAAGCATGGATATATTCTAATTTAAAACTTGAATGCTACAAAATTGCTTTGACTCTTAAAGATATTGAAAGTCTTATAATGGAAAAGTCAAGGTATAAAAATATTTTATTAATCAACCATCTCAAAAGGAGAGAAGTTCTAAAGCCTTGAGTGCAATAAGTACATTTATACATACATGATGAACACAATGTGTCCCTAGGATTTACCGACACCAACCAATTGGGAAGGTGAACCAAAACTATAAATTAGAAAGTTGTTATCAAGTCTAAATATCTCCAATGCCATACAAATCGTAAATAGTGCAAGGGAATGAGTCGAAAGTGTGACATATAACAACAAACAAGAGTTCTTTTCCAACAAAATAATTCCCATCTGAACCTTATCTTACTCCACTTTAGCAAGAGGAAGTTTCGGTGGGTGCATGATTATTACAAGAGTGATTACTTTATCTTTTTCTTCAATTTCGCTTTATTTTTCTTCCTCATTGTCATTCTTTTCCTTGGCTTCAGTCATCATCCCACAATTTGTAACCTTTCCTCTCCAAGAGTTATGGTGGAAATTGTGAGATGAAGTTAGAGTAGTTGTCACACCAATGACTCTCTAGTTTCAACCTATTTTAGAATTTTGTGTACCAGTGTTTGCTACAGCATAACCATCTACAACATCACCATGGTGTGCCTTCAATGCAAAAAAAACTGACTCCAATTTCATAAGCCTACTACAATATGCAGCAATTTCAAACTTCGTCCGAACCAATGCACACCATGTAGAACAATTTGAAATCTTATAATAAGTGGAATATGTATATGTATGATTTAAAACTATCATACCTTGAAGTGATGAAGTGGAAGATATGGCAGTTGGAGGGACTGATTTTGGAAAAATCCAAGCTTTCAAACAACTTGCTAAAATTTTTATTCCAAATGTGGCAAAGTGCAGAAACCTAGAGCGGGGCTAGACAAGGTTGTTATTCCCATCTCCTGCTTCAAACATGTAAGAGGAAAAGAACCTTGTCTAACAATCCAAGCTACTACTAATTTTGAGGCCCACCTTTGAAAATAATATATAACTATAACAACTTCCTTTCTTAATTGGATAAGATTTTTATAACTGACATGTGTAAGGGTTGTGCATAATACTAAAAATTGCATACTATTGTGCTTTACGAGCAACTACAATTTTTTATGGTGAATTGTATTTTGTTTTTAATATTTATTTAATATTTGTTATGACTGTTAAAACTATCATTAGTAGCAGAAAAATAGGATGTAGGTGAATGCAAAGAAAGGGAGAGAATATGGTAATCTATGATATTCCTTCATTAATTTGAAGATGACCAAACTATCATTCATGAGGCTGAAGTGACAATAAAAATACGTCAATTGCCTTTGAGGCAGCCCAAAAGAAGGTATTATTGCTTTCCTCAACATTCCGTCGTGTGAAAAGATTGGGGATTCCCTCCAACCATCTTGGAGACCCATCCCCATCCCAAAAACCAATGCAACATTGCATTTCTCCATCCCAAAAACCAATGTGACAATGCATTTCTTTGAGATACATATATATAACTAAATAGAACTCTAGATTCTAAATTAAGTTCAAATTCTAAACAAAAGTCTTGATAGTAGAAATACAAGAAGGTTAAAAAAAATGAACATTAGAAATAAAACTTTGTTTGGATTTCTAAGACTATTCATCGAGATACTACAAACTTCAAAATTTTCTAGTTTTATAACATATATAATGGCAAATTTCTAGTTTTATAACATATATAATGGCACTGACTTACACCCAGTGTTGAAGAAATCCTATGAGCATATTATTTTCTAATATATAGCATGTGGCTCCTTAGTTAAATCTGACCAAGATTACTTAAACATGCATAATGATATAGCATTTTCTTTGAATAGCACTTTAACCTCAATCCAGACTAGCTAGCACAGTCTCTCTCCCAAGCAATGTCTCTTGGCTAGGTATTTCTATATAATATGGAAGTCAGATCATGCAAAAATAAGCAATTTATAGTAACATGTTGGAGTCAAGAAGAAAATCTTTTTTTTTAAATGAAGGCTTTAACTTTTGCAACCTTTACTTTTTCTCCTCCTTTAATGACTACATTGTTTTGGCTACCCTGGCCAAGGTATCATTTCTAATACCTTTTGACTTAATCCCTGTCGGGGTTGGTGAATCAAATAAATTTATTGGAAACGCTATCATTGTAAAGTATGAAAATCTGACCATCCACATTTATCACGATTTGAGTTTTAATTTTAAAATTTCTTTCCCATGACTTCGAGGGTTGACATCCCTTACATCCCATGTTGTTGTGAATATTGTAATATTGTTAATTTCAACTTGTAACCACAATAATTGAACCATTCATATTCTTTGAAATCTGCAATTGATTAGGCTTCAAACGACTACTCATTACCTAAATCCCATATGATGTACTTGTAGATCAAATGAAAAGGATTTGTCATTGTCGAATGAAAAGGATTTGTCAAATTTAACTAAATCAATGAAAAATATTTATTTCTAAATCAAATCCTAGGTCTAGACTATAAGGGAATATATAATAGATGATAACATTATTTTCGGAATAAATTAAAGTGCATATGGGCCAAAGCTAGTGAAAAATATCACCTTTTCTTCTTGAAGTTCTTGAAACTGTAGAGGAAATTCATCAAAAAAAATTAATTATAAATCTCATCAACTTTTGGAGTTATAACTTCATTGAGCTTATTCTCCCCGTCTCAAAAACTTCCAACTTAATATATTAAATTAATTAATAAAACAAATCACAAACCATATAGAACTACCTAGAATAAGCATTGTTGATTATGGATTTGCATTGCCTTCAAACCTCAGAAAATACCATACATGTTATTGTTTCAAACTTCACAGTTGCAATCTGTGGAGGGTAAAAATACCATATTCTTATTGGTCATCCCATTCATGGGTTACATAAGTCAACTCACTTTTTCCAAGAAAAGCAGTGAATATTTAAATTTGTTAAAAAGTGTTTGAATATTTAAAATTGTTGCCATTTATCTTTGACCCAAGTGGTGAACAAGATAATGAATTTTTACACTCAAAACTTGATATTGATACCTTCATTGTTTAGACATGTCCAAACTCAGCATCCTCTTTTTCTATTAAACTTTGAAAATTTCCAAGTATATATTAAGAAAGGTTTGAAAAAACCAATAAAAAATATAATTTTATAATCTGAAATAATAAAATATCTATTAAATTCAAAATTGCATATTAGTTTTGTAAATATTAAATCATTATAGTAAATTCTAATACTATACTTTATACTTTATCATGTATCCAATATTATGGAATTAAAAAGTAAAGAAATGTATTTTCATTTTTTTTCATACAATTTCATCTCAACTTACTTGTTTTAAATAAATAAAAAGCATTAAATTAATTAGAAAATCAATTTACTTATTTAAAGCAATTAAATAACATACTTATTTTGAATAAATAAAACACATCAAAACATATTTTCAAGTTTTAATTAAAATTTTAAAAATCAAATTTAAAAAAATTATTAATAATTAAAAAATAAACTTATCTAGTAAGATTCTCTTCCAATTAAAAGGTAAAATGTTAGAATAACTTTTAATGAAATAGAGTTGACTTACCCAAAAAAAACCAAATCGAACCTAAACCCAACGAAGATTCTTGCTAATGCAAACTACTTTGAAATTGATATGTTTGTGGATGTGTTGTTAATTCTGAATTCCTAACGATCATCATTTTTATTCGAGTAAGAAAAGCACTCGTGAATATTGAAAATTGTTGCAGTAGTAAACATGATAATGAAATTTCTCCACAAATCCTCTGAATTTGTACTCGGACATCCAAAAACCGCTTGATCCTCTCTTCTTTTTGTTGCCAAATCTATTCCAAAGCCAGCGCAATAGCAACAAGTTGTTCGTTTAGGGAAAGCCAGTGCAAAAAGCTCTTACCAGGCTTCATCAAAATAGAAGCTGAAGAACCAGAATAACTTAATATTGTAAGATAGGTAAGTTTGATCTTGGCTAGACAGAAGTTTTATCTCATCTAGACACAAAAAGGAAGCCTGAATAGGGAAGTTTTATCTCATTTGAACACCAAAATGGAGCCTGAATAGGTAAGCTTCATCTCATCTTGACACCAAAATGGATCCTGAAAAATATAAACTAATTCTAATGACAAGACTCCATGATTTTGTTAGGCCAAAGATCTGAACTTGTAAGAATGAATCTATAAACATTAGAGAGACCTTCAAAACATTGTCATATTTTCTCTTTTTAAATGTGAAAATATCTCTCAAATGCGAAATGTTATCAGACTTCGGACCTCCATCTGCCTAACCAATGCAGAGTAGCAGACCGTGATAAATATTCAACAGCCAGCCTATAAACACAGTAATAAGAATACGTCTAATCTTCCAATCTTGTTAATATTGCAGGAACTTTCTTCTGAGCCAAAACATGAAAAAACATTCATAAAAAAAGGAAAATAGAGCAATAAACAAAGAAAAATTATCTTAACTTACTTAACAAAACATTCATAAAATCCGTTGGGCATTTTGCAATGCTGCTGATGTTGGTGAGGACAGAAATCAGCAGATCGTCTGGAATGTCATCAAAATGATTAACACCATTTATAAAAGAGCAGAGGTCTCTTGACTGGTATTTTTATTATATATATATATATGATGATTATGGCAATTTTAACTTTAAACCTTAATAACTAAGAATGATAGCAGTGCTTCATTCATCTCTCAGCCGCATGGAAAAATAAGAGAAACTAAGACATGGGTTCGATTTTATTCATTGTTGAAGCATGACTATATGTGATGAAAATGGAGTTCTATATACGCATAAACTTTAACTATTCATAGACAACCAGAAAGGAATATAGGAAGCATAAGTGTCAGTAGGTGCCAATCCATCAACATAATCTGAATTTTCATTCAATCAAGACCATCTATTTAATAAAAGAAGAATGTATAATAATCAACAATAACAAAAAATAACATTCATGTCAGTCTTTCTTCAAATATAAAATTTTACATATTTAAATAAATAAAAATATGATAGTTACCCATCCAAGTGAGTAATATTCAGGTCTAACCTTCTCGTGCTCACACAAACTTCACTTTGGTAGCCTCCAAAATGTTTAAAGAGCTAATCACACGTAGTTCAGCAATTTCTCAAACAATCTCCTCCACTTTTTCTCGTTCAACGGATGCGGTTACAGGTCAAAGTGGTGTTGTTAAGCAGTCAGCTGGGATGAGATTACTCTAACCGGGATAAAGGTCCATCCGTTTCAACCCGCGATCATACGATCACACAGCATCATCAGCATATTCGTAAGGACCACGTCATACGATCACACATCATATTTGTAAGGACGACTAATTACGCCGAAGGTGTTCCTATTATGAGCTTTGCTGGGATGAACAGTGCTCCCAGTCAATCTCTGTGCTCCACCTATAGCCCTTCCAGCCTTTCAAAATTTGACACTTGGCGGTTGCTCCCACCCTCCTGCTCTCAGCTGCTTCCCGCGCGCGTCAGCTCCTCCGCGTCCGTGGTGCTGTCGCGTCGTCCCCCTTCGGCGTTCCGTCGGGTCATTTATTAAAATGACCAAGTGCTAGTCTACTACAAATCTACTACAGTGACCAAATAGAACTTCATAATTAAAATCTATGGACTTAATTAAAATTTTACAAATATTTTATATACAATTACAATTTTACAATTTCACATATAATTACAATTAGCATTTGCACCAAAAGAATGCAAAGACATGCCGATAGAAAGAAATGTAGATGAATGTAGAGTGAGACATAGGTAGCATTGCAAAAACAAGGATGTGGATGTGGAAGGCATGAGAAATCAAAAAGCTAAAGTATTGGTAAAGTAGAGCTTTCCAAGTGAGTAAAAATGCATTATAGACTTTACAATATCTCATATTTTTATCACTGAATTCATAACTAAACTAGAAGCAATCTTAGAGGAGACATCACTATGATATTTTACCAGTTTCTCTGAACAACATCCTCGAGATTATGATAAGAAGATGTTTGGATTGGGGGAGGGAAAAAAACAATTGAGAAACACACATTTCATAGGGTGCTCAAAATACTAAATGAATTGAATTGGTGTCCTTCTATGCTGAAATTTAAAGAATCCCTGAGTATTTTTATCATGATGTGATTTTGGATGGGTGGCAAGTGGATTAGGTGCTCCCATTCGTATTTCAAAGTTTAGAAAATGAAGCTTGGAGGACTAAATAGGTTGAAAAGGGCAACAATTAATTTTGTTTGAAAACATGGAAATTTTGAAAGCTTATGGCTATTGAAATTTCAAGGAAAATCACAAATGATATCTTCAACTCCATTTTTTTTGGTTATAATTCATCTCCATCTTAAATAAACTTAAATTAAATTAAATAAAAATTAAATAATTATATACTTTAATGTATGTGATAATGAAATATAAAATAAATAAATATATGTAAATTCATTTTAAATTTGGATTTACCCAACATAGAAAAGTGCAAAAGTTATTAATACATAATTTTTTTTAATATAAAAGAATTAATACATAATAAAAAATTTAATATATATATATATATATATCTTTTTTTATTTTCTATTTTGTACCGAGGAAAGAAAACGTCTCTCTAAAGTGGGGTTGTTCATACAAAGCCAACCCACGTATATACTTAAGATTTCAAGTCAATATAACAATATTTAAGATATTATAACTCATCATGTTACTAATGAGACTTTGAACCTAGTTAGAGAAGAGAACAACTATTATACCCAACAACCCTATATAAATCCAATTGAAAAAATTTAATTTTCTTAATATCCAATCAAAATATTATCACTCAATTATAATATTTGTATTATTTAATTTTAAAATTTATAACATATTTTTCTTTATATTTTATTATTTTAATTAAATTATATTTAATTTATTACCATTCGTAAATTAAATGAAAATCTTGATGCTATCTCCAAACAAGAATTGTCTACCCATTAAATTTGTTGGAATCTATGACATCTTTGAGGAAGAGGAGGTGGAGTCCATGTAGACCCTCCTTTGGTGATACCGATTTAAAGCCCATCGCTCACCAGATTTGGTTGGTGGTTTTTTTGCTTTTCATAATTCTAGTGGTTAAACCACGGGATGTAAGCTACACCTCTCTAAAGTAGCACTGTGTTTCTTTTGTAGAGGTGCACAATCTGGTTTCTAGTTATTGCATGGCTTAAAGGTTTGAAAAGTCTGAAGTTGAAGTTGAAGTTATATATATATATATATATATATATATATATATATATATATATAATAAATTAGAACTATATAAAATATAAAATGTGAAACCGCTCATATATTTGTAATTATAATTTAATTGATAAAAATATCAAGTACTAAAATTAACAATAAATATATTAATGATGATTATCATTTATTAAGACTATAATTGAATTATTGAACTTAAAAACTTAATTGTTTTTGTGATTAAAAAATTAAAAGAAGCATTTCCATATTACCATAAGAGAAAATGTCTTTAGTTCTAATTCTCTAACTCTCTTAAATATTACAAAAATAACAGATTTTTAAATCTTAGTGAGAAGACAGATCCCTTGTCCAAAAAAAACAGAGAATCATCATATACTAATTTATTGAATTCATTGATTATAAATTTTAATTTTGAAAAGAATAATAAAAAATTAAAGATCAAAATAAATATAAAAATAATACTTTAAATTCTAATAATAGGCACTATAGAATGTGAGTGTACTTATATATTTGTAATTATAATTTAATTAGAAAACTATTAAACATTAATATTAATAATAATATTGATGTTGATTAACATTTTTTGAGACCATAGTTAAGAGATTATTTGTTCCTTTGGAATCTTATTATTTTTGTAAAGGAATTGAGAGAAACATTCCAAGGTTAACATAGTTTTAATGACTTAGTAGGTTAAGAATGTGAATATTCTAACATATATTTTGAAATTGTGTTTTAATTTGGGTGTAAGCATGGCACTTAGTAGGTTAAGAATTGTGAGTATTCTAACTTTTTTTTGTACGCTTGAGAGAACTACATTTTCAATATGTCCAATATATGACCTTGTTGGGAATTGAACTAATGACTTCACATTAAGGAGTGTCTTAACATAGTACTCATCACCCTCTACTCATGACTTCACATTAAGGAGTGTCTTAACATAGTACCTATCACCCTCTAGTGATGACTTCACATTAAAAGTGCCTTATGACTTCACATTAAGGAGTGCCTTAACATAGTACCCATCATTGTCTACTAATGACTTCACATTAAGGAGTTCCTTAACATAGTACCCATCACCATCTATTGATGACTTCACATTAAGGAGTACCTTAACATATTACCCATCATCGTCTATACAAGACCCTGTGGACCTCCTTGTAATATTCTTTATTACACCACAAATTTTCTTTAAATTTAGATGTAGTAATATTTTTAATATAGTATTTATCTTATTCTTGTCCTTAAGTACTTAATCATGGAACTTGTTCTTATACATTAAGGACTTAATCATGGTCTTACATTTATTGAGGAAGAACCAAACCTTTACAAAGAGAATAAGTTAGAGTGTATTGCTATTAATATTAAAATTATATGTTATAAAATTATTTTAGATTTTCTTTATCCTTAAATATCTAAAAATACTCACAAAATAACAAAATTTAATGAAATATAAAAAAATAATAATAATAATAATAATAATTTAACCCAAAACTAAAAATCTACAAATTTATAATTGTTTTCAAAATTAAAAAGAGTATTCAAACTCTAATTAAGAAGATTTTCCTTATATATTAAGTGTTATAAATAATGTTACAATTTGTTTTTATCATAAATCTACTATTATTATTCATCTCTACAAACAAATTAATAAAAAGTATTAATTCTAAAACACGTTTACTTTAATTTTATTTTAAAATCTTAAAATTAGACTTTAATTTTATTCTAAAATCTAAAAATAGGACGTTCTATGAACCAATTCCGAGAAAATGGGAAAATGTAGTTTGAAAAATAAGAAGTAGATGACTTTGAGGCAGAGAAAATCTGCATATAGAATTTTATAATATCACAAATTCTTTCTTTCGAGAAGATGTGCGTGTCTGCCGAGGGCGAAATTGATTTCATGGTCATATTTTGAACGTACTTTCACAGAATATTTGCTAAAATATTCGCTTTCTGGTCAAATTATGTCTCATAAAATATTCCATAAGCTTCCATGTCAAACTATGCCTCATAAACTGTAGGACGAAAATATGAAGTAAATCTTTGAAATGTTACATAAATCTGCAAAAATACTTAAATAAGTATGGTTATTTTTTTTTTCAGAAGAAAAAAACGTTGTATATATTAAAAGAAATATATGACAGTACATGATCATCAATACATTCTCAAAATGTTATATAAAAACAGCGAGAAAACTCCATATTCCCAAATACATCCAGAATACACTTCTGAAGAGAAGTTATTCGATGTTCATGGCCAACAATATTACGGGTAGTATAAAACAGACCCATGAGATCATCCCTGTGTACATTGAAAAGACATTCAAAGAAAATACAGAAGCATCATAGTCATGACAATGAGGAAATAAAAGATAACTGCATAGAAAGAAGGCTAACAAAAAGGTGTGTTCCATAGTGTCTTCCATGACTGACAAGAGGCAGGCTCGCTTGTGCAAACACCAAATTAGGCTCACTTGAAAACATTGAGCGACTTCGATATCCCACTTGCTGTGCGCAACCCTTGTATTATAGAACTGGCTCGCTTGTAAATCATCATGCTCGCTTGACAGATGGAATTCCAGCTCGCTTGATGAATATTGTCAGGCTCGCTTGTAGAAGAAAACCAGCGCTGGACAAAACCAAAAACCTTGCACTCCAAAAAAAAGATAAAACAAGCTCGCTTGATGAAAGAAAGACTGTCTTGAAAACAAAATGGCGCCCGATAACGATGAATTTCTGATCCCCATGATTGGGGGAGATCCGGCTCCCCAGCTCGATCAAAAACGGAATCAGTTGAAATGCAAGACCTCATACAGCATCCACATGAAAAGAGCGTAAAGGACCCCCATCAAAATCACAGCAATCAATACCAGACGCCAGCCACCCATCACCATTTTCTTATCAAGGACCTTCATGAAATCTGGATGCTTCGGATTAACGACAACCATCACATAGATCATGTGCTCTGACAACAGGATGTCAGACAGCTGCAGAAGATAATAAAGATTGAAATCGGGAAAAGACCAGCTGTAAAAACGATCCATATGAGGCCGAAAAGCTATGATCCAGATACCCGAAGCAAGTACAGAAAAATCCAGAAAATCGACCGGCAAGCAGATTAGATATGGAGGATCACCAAAAAATAACGGCTACATACCACATCACTATAATAAAGACACCCAATTCGAGATCCTGATGGGCGTAAAGATCCATAGAAACAGACATCAACCCAAAATCATAAATAGGTCCACATTACACGATGCATACAAATAAATGTGTTAACCTTCCAGGACAGGGCCAATAAATGAATCAATGCCGTGGAAACCAATTCAAAATTAACCGGAAAAAGAAACGGCTAATCGGAAAAACCAGGTAGCTCACAGAATTGGCAGCTACAACAGCGTAGACATCCTAGGAGAGCCCATCATCAGCTTCGGAAATTACAGCGACAGAATTGCACCAAAAATACTACCCAATGAAAATGCTTAAAAGATGTCACAAGCATCTTCATGCCTTGAGCCACCACACATCCATCAAAAGATATTAGGAAGCGAAACCAGCAACCGCACTATCAATGCTCGGAAGACAAAATCCTGCCATCATCCAGTCTCGAAGCGAAAGCAGACCCTGTGTGAAGAGCATCCCTCGCAGCTGGTCCACAACATGCGCCTTACGGTCTTCTCACTCAGCCTCACATCCTCCTCTCAGTCGCCTCATAACACTCACACAGCCGCTCACAAACCATAGACATCTCCAAGCTCAATCACATCCCCCAAACGCCTACCAGCTCAGTCACCTCACAACGCACATCCTCACAGCCCGCACACTCTGTCTCTCCGCTAACGATAGAAACTGCAGCACTCATGATTCAGCAATAGCCACCAAAGGCCACAACAAATTGTCCTCATTGGGTTCCAGCTTTATGAATCAGCAATAGCCACCAAAAGTAGTGAAACAATTGTCCTCGATGGGTTCCAGCTATATATGATTCAGCAATAGCCACCAAAAGCCACTACAATTGTTCTCTTGGGTACCAGCTTTATGATTCAGTAATAGCCACCAAAAGCTACAACAAATTGTCCACCATGGGTTCCAGCTATATGATTCATGAACGCCACACGTTCCATCCCAGAATCCCTACCCAGACTGACTAACTGACTCAGACTCACACAGAGACCCAAATGTGAGGGATCTCTACCTTATTTCATGCCTTAACCCCCAGGCGTCGAACATAAACCAGCACCCACACTATCATTGCATGGAAGACGAAATCCTGCCATCAATCTTGTCCAGGCTCGAAGCGAAAGCAAACCCAAGCTGTTGCATCCTCACAGCCCGCACACTCTGTCTCACCGCTAACGATAGAAACTGCAGCACTCATGATTCAGCAATAGCCACCAAAGGCCACAACAAATTGTCCTCATTGGGTTCCAGCTTTATGAATTAGCAATAGCCACCAAAAGCAGTGAAACAATTGTCCTCGTTGGGTTCCAGCTATATATGATTCAGCAATAGCCACCAAAATCCACTACAATTGTTCTCATTGGGTACCAGCTTTATGATTTAGCAATAGCCACCAAAAGCTACAACAAATTGTCCACCATGGGTTCCAGCTATATGATTCATGAATGCCACACGTTCCATCCCAGAATCCCTACCCAGACTGACTAACTGACTCAAACTCACACAGAGACCCAAATGTGAGGGATTTCTACCTTATTTCAGGCCTTAACCCCCAGGCATCGAACATAAACCAGCACCCTCACTATCATTGCATGGAAGACGAAATCCTGCCATCAATCTTGTCCAGGCTCGAAGCGAAAGCAAACCCCTAAGCCGAGGTCTTCACTCCTCTTTCAAGACTCCCTGTGTTTCTATTCCTACGTATAAACGAACTGAGTCTACCTCTGGATAACTCTTGTGGTGATACGCTAACGAGTTACCTGTCAACAGTCCCTGCTACAATACCTTTGCTTTATCTCACCTTCAATTGAACAAACCTACAAACAGCTGACTGGTGAGTTCATCATAATGTAAAAAAAGGTAAAACAGAAATTGCGTTGATATAGGAAAGGATCAACTCTCCCATTAGATCTCGATTTGAACTAGGATCACAGCAGGGTATAGTATATCAAAGTTGTAGTCTCATTATTTATAATACTTGTTCACGTACATGATAGCGAGAATTCCTTTGGGCACACCTTAATGTAAGATAGGGAGTTCGTTGTTCGTACTAATGCTCGTCATTATGATTATTTTTATATATAGTTCGTTTTTCACAACTATGCATTCGTTCTTATTCTTTTGTGAAAGGATCCTGCTTGCTTGACATTAAGAGAGCAAGGAATAATTACATTCTTTTTTCCAGTTATATGATTTTGGAATATTGTTGTTCTAACGGCTATCATTAGTTTGATTTTTTATTTTTATTTTTTTTTAGAAAAATTGCTGGTATATATTAATGTACCAGGGCAATAAACAGTTTGAAATTACTTTTGACTATCAATGAGATATACAGTTTACAGGAGTTGTCATTTACATTTGTATCTAGAATCAAAAAACAGAAAGAGATGCTTATCATCTTCGAGAAAAGAACATTACAATAGGAGAGAAAAAAAAGTCTCACAGGAGAGCTTTTGGAAAGAACAAAAGACTAGTAGAACTGTAGCTTTTGTTGGTCTTAGTAGGAAAACATTAACTTAGAAATAGAACAGTGACTTTTAGCTAAAATCCAGAAGTGAAAGGCCTTCTTTGTGATACACTGGATAGTCCCTTAGATGAATGAAACCATACCTGCTGCACCAGGTCCGTTTGAATTGAAGAGTTCATAAATCATTTCCCCAAACTGTCCATTAAGTCCTTTTTTTGATAAACTATTTGCCATAGTGTTCTTCTCCCTATAAATATGATTAAAAGTGATGGAGGAAAAAGAGCCCTTTAGATCATAGATCCGGGCCATCCAGTGAGTCATACCTGCAGGATTTAGACGGGAGCCTTTGACCAGGTGATCTATAAGCACTTTAGAATCGCCAAAAACACAAAGTTCATCCAAATAGAGCTGGTTGGTGAACCACAAGAGGCCCCACAGCGCAATGATTTATGCCTGCATGTTGGATCCTCTGCCCCCATTCCAATATATTTTATAGTGGCAGTAAGGAGTAAGCATAAGCCAAGCCCCACATCCATAAATGAGGTTTTTGGAGGCGCCATTGAAGAAACCTGTAGGGTATTGGATACGAAGGGTCTTAATCTCTTCGAGGCATCTGATGGGGGAGGTGTTTTAATCTTCAATAGTTCCAATGAGTTGTAGATCTTGCGACTGATATCATGTGGAGAGTTGTTCTGTCCTTCAAATATTTTTTTATTTCGACTGCACCACAAAAACTAGTGAAATAAGATGGGGATGGCTCGAAAATGTTTCCCCCTGTGAAACCACCAGCTGATGCATTCTGTTATTGTTTTATATTGTGGAATTTGCAGACTTAAATAGGAGAAAAGGATAGAAAGGGTCTCAATTGCAAAAGGACGGGAATAAAACAAATGATCGTTATTCTTTTAAGTTTACCGAGGTTCAAATTGTTTTATGGCCCAAATCACTATGGAGCCGTCAGATTTTGAATTGAAAACGAGTCTACTCCAAATCCTCTAAACAATTGGGTCTGAAATAGGAATAATCCTTGTGAAGAAAACAGGTGTGAAAGGAATTTTTATCCTGGGAGTACAATGTAGCCGAGATCGCATCACACTAAAATCTCATCTTTTCCACATAGAATTAAAACTGTGAAAGGGGAACTTTTCATTTAAAACCGCGAAAGGAAACTTTTCATTCCATCTGTTTTGTTAGCCAGCTATAAAATTTGTTATACCAAATGCTGGCTAAAAACTTTTTGAGCCTTCAAGGAACAATTTTCATTGCTAAAAATTGTTGGCTCTTGAAGACTCTTCAAGGCCTCATGCCTATCCTCTGTCCGAACTTCACTACTGTTCCCATTTTACACTTAGAAATCCTGCTGATTTCTAAGCCAGAATACTGTTGCAAAACACCATTTCCTTTTTCCCCTTCATCCAAAACTAACTTTCATTTGCTTCCCTATTTCTCCATAAAATTCCTCTATTATTCATGAATTTTTTTCTTCCATTCATGAAAATCCACCTTTATAAGGTTTAGAACCCACTTTTAAACCTTATCGGAACCCTCATTTCCATTGGAAAACCATAAAAACCCACATTTTTGCACATATATGGGTCTTAGCCCCTTCCCGCATAAATCCCTGGTCATATGATCCTCGGCCCCGCAGTCGGGCGCCAAAACTTTAAATATTTCTCCGTCGAAGTATTAAAATCTTTGATTATTTTAATTCTTTGGTTTTTAATTAAATTATAGACTTTTCCGCCGGTTCGATTTTCAGTTTAACCCCCACCGTTGATCTGATCTACAGATCGTACGGTGCAGAGTATGTCTCTCAGTGGTCCCCACATTCCACTAGCCGATTGCCGAAACCGCGCAATTTCCATCGCACCGCCTCTGGGAAAAGGCAGTTTTTCCCCGATCGCCAGCGATTCCATACATCGCGTGACACGCTCCCCTGTACTTTTTCAAAACCGCTTGCTCATCGCGCGTTATCGTTCGTACGTGGATGCCCAGCGATATTTCCGTGCGTCGTCCGATCTGGGGCGGGCCATCCAACGGCTATCGCTCACCGAAGATGCCCAATAGTTAACCAGGCTACGGCGCGCCATCCAGATTAATCTCCACCGTCGATCTAATCTGCAAATCAACGGTCCATATTCCATCGCCCTGATTCCGTCGCCCAGTCAACGATTCTCTGTTTTTGACTTTCCCCCTTGCTCCCGACCATCGATCTCTGCGCGATCGACAGCTCTGATTCAATATTTCTTCCGCCTTCTCCGATTAATCCTGACTGTTGGATGATGCCATCCAATGGCCACGCCTCCGCAGCAGTAAAACTATATAAGCAGGATTTTATAATAGTTTTTTGTATTTTGCAGGGTTTCGACGTTCTCTCCGCCATAACTCAAAGAAGTTTCAGAGACATTGGGTGACAATCCTCTTGTCTCCGATTCACCAAAGAAAATCATCACAGGGTTTTGACTCCACGTTTATCAATGATTTGCGAAGGGATTGATGCCTTTCAAACCCTGCACGACCCTGCACATCAGCAAAAACACAGCAAGTCAATCACAAATCACAGAGTATCAGTGACGAAGATCAAAATGAACCAGAACAGAGGATGGAAGACATAATTATGGGGATCACGGCTAAGAATGATTATCAAAAGCCTAATCCCCCAAATTAAAACACAATTAAAGGAAAATCTGAAGTGTTTTATCGACATGAAACCCTCCACCGCCACAAATTGAGGCAAATTATCCCTCTAGCTACCACGACGCCACTTGTGCCTCAAAGTATTCAATCAGAGGCTGAATTTATTGATCAGGATCAGATATTTGTCTCAGCGCAACCAGAAAGCTATTTCTGCAAGGAAACTCAATGCAAAGAACATCTGCGGAGTTACTTCGACATCACACAGAGCCTCAAAGTCAACAAAAGCTCTCACAGAGCTTAAATCTTTATGTAAAATCATTTAATACAGAGAATATGTATGTAATTTTCTTCATTGAGCCCCTCAAAGGCCAAGAAGTCATTAAGTCTGTATTAATTGTAAATTGAGATATTTTATCAGATCTAACCTCCTCATCCTTCTATATATACTTCTGCAGAAAATGAGTGAGGGTTGGTTGTAGAACTTGGAAATATATTTGAGCAAAAAACTTCTGATTGTAAATAGTGTTCACTGGCCCTTGGAGCTATGCTTGTGATAGATTAGATAGGCTGAATAGTGAAGGTGATTATTGAACTGAAACATTGGACCTGAGTACTGTAATTGGTTTGACATCAATAAACAAGTTGTTTCTTGGGATCCTGGTCTATATTACTGGTGAAATGCTTCTTTCTTTGTTATTGTTTTCCTTCTATGTATGTCATATTGTTCACTATTCTCTGATAAAGGACAACATTTATAGAGTTAGGACCTACTGTATATCAGTAACCTTCTCTAACTGAAAGCTTTATCTCATGTTTTCCTCTAATTTGTTTATTTAAGAATGATTTAATATAGTTTAAGCAGTTAGGAATGCTAGAGTTCCCTCATCCTACTGTTTGCTTTAAACATTGTTTCTTGAAAGTTATTTTCCTTATTTGCTTATTAAAGATGACTATGGAAGATATGGTGTGCCCTGGTCCTAGTTTTTCTCCAAAAGCAGATTCTGAAAGTTTCCCTTGGTGTTGACTGAAAGCAGAATAGGTTTAAAAGTACTTTATCTGATCTTAAGTTACACTTTGTTTCTCTTATATGTTTTCATACTTTCTGAAGGTAATTATGTGGATTACTGGATTGTTTGTCAATTAAGTTGCTTTAATACAAACTTGCCCAAGAAGTCAATGGTTAGCCCTGCACTTGGTTGGTTTTAAACAGTTACTTAAGAGGCTTTTCTTGTTTGGACTGACTATAAATCCTTTGTGAAATTATTATCAGTTTCCACCATCTCCAACACTTTATTGTTTCCATTCCATCACTCTAATCTCAAATAATCTTGTGATATAGATGACTTGCCCCTTGGATCACTCTTGATGTTGTTGCTCAATTAAAGCCCTGTTATGACTCCATAGCCCAATGGACTAAAAACCAGCGTTATATCTATCTTTTTAGCCTAAGTTGTTCTATTCACTTGCAACTTCTCACTTTTGAAACTGTTTTGCATTTTGAAATTTCCCCTCAAGTAATATTCATGCTCAACCATCCAAAAAACAAACAAACCCTTGGCCTTCATAACTAGCCTAATATTATAACCCCAAACTTCAAAGACAAATCCATCTTTGCACTTATTAGAGAGATCCCTCTCCGGATTCAGGAGGGCTAGATCCTAGAATCCAAAAGTTGGTTGAAATAATGTTGCTTCTACAGTTTTAGTCTCACCAATCTGCTAAAATTACATATTCCTAACATTTCTGGCGACTCCGCTGGGGAACTGAACCCAAAATCATATTTTATTTTTATAAAACCTTGTGAGTTAAAAGCAACCTTTTCAAGCACTACCAAAGAGTGGTAATCATGGTAAAACTTGTTTGAATCAGTGACAAGCTAGGTAAAACCTAGGATTCTCTTAAGACTTTATCTAACCTTGAAAAATTAGCTGGCTTAGCCATAAGAGTAAACTGTCTTTGTCTCATAACCATAGCTGAGTTTTGAAACAAAGTTAGGATATTATTAAAAACCATACAACTGAAAAATAACTTAGAAAAACCTAAAAAATATTTCGGATTGGTATCCAATAAACATGGTGGTGGACCATAAAACCTTTTACCTCCTTAGGAGCTAAAAACTTCCACTTGGCGACTCCACAATCCTTAGCAGACCTTAAGACTCCACTGGGAAGAACCCTCATCATTATAACATCATTCAAACTCAGTTAGAGGACTGTAGGATTAAGATTTGTGTAAACATATTAGTTAACCTCTCAAATACTGTCATACCTGGTTGAACTTTTCTTGTTTATTTGGGTCTAATAACACAGCATAGTGGCTCCCAGAAAGATTCACACTAGAGCCTATCCTGACCCAGACCCACCTGAAGTAGTTGATAACCCAGAAGGTATCCTTAGGAAATCTCCTAAGATTAAATTTTCAACTGTTTTCAGGTCACCCTTGAGAGCTAGTTCAGTTCCTGAAAATCTTTCAGCTCTACAACAATCTCAAGTTGACTTAGTAAATCCATTTAGAACTAGGTCTCTTGGTGATTTAGATCAGTTAGATTCTGAGTCTTCACTATCATCTCCCGAAACAAGTGAACCTCTTGGTAGCAGAGAAACAACACCTCCTGATTTACATTTCCTTCACAACTTAGGAGTCTCTCATCCAAGATCAGCTCAGCAGTCTATTCCTGGTCCATCCACTTCTGCTCACCCTACATCCACTATTCAAACCACTCCAATTTAGCCCATTGTTCCTGTTGTTAATCCACTCCTTGTAAATCCTCCCCCACCACCTATCATGGCAGCATGGTATGCTCCCGTAGTCCTTCCTGTACCATTAGTCAATCTTCCACAGGACTATCAGTCCAAAATTCCATTATATGATGCTAACAATGCTACAACTGCATCACAACATGTGGATAAGATGAATGACTATTTTGACAGAAATGAAATTGATGATGATTCTGTCAAGCTTAGGTTATTTGCTCAGAGCTTAGGGGGAGAAGTGAGAAATTGGTTCAAAGGTTTAGCCCCCCATAGTATTAATGATCTCCAAGCCTTCCATCAAACATTCTTAAACAAATGGGAAGTAAAGAAGAACCCTCTCCAAGTCCTTTCTGACTACAAGAACCTCCATAGAAACACTAGGGAAAGTGTGCAGTATTATTGCACTAGATTCAATAGTGTGTATAATGCACTTTCCCCGAAACTAAAACCTCCACAAGGCTCATCTTTAAACAAGTTTCCTGAATGATTTGACTCTGACATGACCTATCAGCTGAGAGAGAGAGACTTTGCAACTCTTGAAGATATGAAAAGAGGTGCTCTTTCTATGGAAGTCAACTTAATGGAGAAGAGAGCCAGAATGAAAACAGAAAAGAGAGTTTCCTTTAGAGAAAAATCCACACCTTCTACTTCCAACTCAAAGATGGAGAGAATGATGGAAGAAATGATGAAAGAGATGAGCATAATTAAGAGAGCACAAGCAAGCCAAAACCAAGCCGCTCCTCAAAATAGAAATCAGAACCAGAATCAGAATGTTAGAAGGAACCAACCTCCAAACAGATCTAGGGAAGATGATCAGCAGATCACTCCTCCCTTTCATCAAAACTATGTAAGCGAGGTTGAGGAAACAGATGAGATAACAGAGGAAGATGGTATCAACATGCTGGAGGTAGACAATGATGACTTTGAGATTCATTATGATAGAAAACAAGGTCTATACACACCTTATGATGACAAAAGAGATGATGATGAAAATTATTATCAAGACATGGAAAATGTCATCATAGAACCTCAAAAAGAATATGACCTTAGAAGCAAAACCAGTCAACAAACTCCCAACAACAAAACCTTTGAAAATTCTTCACAAAAAAGCACTGCGACCAACCCTAAAGTTGTCAAACAAAAGGACAAAACAGTGGCTGTAAATTCTGGTAATGATAAAGAGAAAGGCACTCAAAACAAAGAAAAATAGAGTGCAGACCTTAGTAGTACTAGCACTTCAGCTAGTACTCCTGTGAAAACAATTTTGTCAAGTATAAATAAAACGAACCAGCAAGCTGATATTACTAATAGAATGACAGCTAATAAGGCTGAAACCAACACTTTAAAGAGTCAAATTCCTTTCAGCCTGGAGCAGGAAATTTCAAAGATCAAAATCTATGTTCCCTTGACTGAGTTAGCTGCCCAACATGTATATAGAACCCAAATTTTGAAGGCTTTGAAAATAGAAGAAAATGAGGACACAGTCAATCTTAATGATGACCAACCAGAGTTGATTTTTGGTCGTAAGATTGAAGGTAGATATCAAGAGGGACCTGTTCCTCCCTTTTATGTGAGTTTAAACATTCATGACAAAATTTTGTACAACGCTATGCATGATTCCGGGGCTTCTCATAATTTAATGCCAAAAGCTGTAATGGAGAGCCTGGGTTTAGAAATCACCAGACCTTACAAAGACCTTTACTCCTTTGATTTCAGCAGAGCAAAATGTGTAGGATTAATTAAAGACCTCTGTGTTAACTTAGCCCAAATTCCATCCAAATTTTTAGTCATGGATATGGTTGTGGCTAATGTGCCCCCAAAGTATGGAATGTTACTATCAAGATCTTGGGGGGCTAAGTTACAGGGGATTATGCAGATGGACATGACCTATGCGACTATCTCTGTTTTTAATCAAACTAGAAGACTTTACAGGGAGTCCCATATGAAATTCATAGTTACAAGTCAAGACAAACCACAAAACTCTCCCCTGTATTCTGTAAATACAGGCCTTGATTCTTTTATTATGTTTAATGATGAAACACTTGGTGAAAAAGTCACTTTATCAGGATTAATGGCCAACAGGGAGGAAGAGGAACACAATGTAGGTGTGTCTAAACAGTTTGTTGAACCTGTAAAATCTAGCAAACTAAACAAAGGTCTTGAGCTACAGGGCAGATGTCCTTTGCTCTTAAACATTCACAATCAAGAAAACAACCCTCAAACAAGCGCAAATCTTGGGGAATCAAAACAAATACAACTAAGTGTTGAGTTTCCACAACAACCTTTGAGCACGTCAGTTGAAGAGGACAGTAACCAGGATGAAACTAAGAAATGTCCTCTATGGAGTATGTATTTTGATGGATCCTGCACTAAGAATAATGTTGGTGTAGGTGTTTGGATTAATAACACTGAAAATAACCACACAGAAAGAATTTCCTACAAACTAAACTTTCAGTGTTCCAATAACATAGCAGAATATGAATCCCTTCTCTTAGGCTTACACCTATTGAAAAAGTTAGGAGCCAGAAGAATCAATGTGTATGGGGATTTAGAGTTAGTCATTAGGCAGGTCAATGGGGAATATAACGCAAATCATCCCAGACTTAGGGCCTACCGAAACGATGTCATGGACCTTTTGAAAACATTCGAGGAGTCCAAACTGTTTTTTGTCCCAAGAAAAAGAAATATTGCGGCCCACAATTTAGCCTTTGCAGCTAGAACATGCTTAACGCCATACAACACCAAAGACTGCACAACTCAGATAAAATTTAGACCGGTTGTACCTGATAATGAAAATTATTGGCAGGTGTTTGATAATGATAAACAAATAGAAGACTTCATGCAATTCAGAAATGAATTTGAACTACACAGTTCAGACTCAGATTATGATACAGACTGCAGTGAAGAAAATCTTCTTGATAAAGAAGAACCGTCTCCTGAACCTACTAATATAAACCTGTTATCTAGCAAACTTGAAAGCGAAACAGAATTGAACGCAGAGTTAGAAACAGAGGAGTTAGAAACTCTGCACTCTAAAGATGAAAGTTTGCCTAAGGGTCTGGCCCCTTTAGAAGAGTTGTTTGATTTTAACGATGTGGCAAATAAACCAAGACTAGAATCTGTAGAGACTGAAGTGGAAGAGTGCAATATAGGCAGTAAACTTAAACCTATGATGATTAAATTGTTTAAAACTTTACTAGCTCACATTAAACTTAAATACATAGAGTTTTTTAAAGAGTTTTCTGATGTTTTTGCATGGAGTTACGAAGATCTTAAATCCTATGACACCGAAATAATATAGCACAAAATTCCCCTTAAAGAAAACCAAAAACCATTCAAACAGAAACTGCGCAAAATAAACCCTGTCCAGTTACCATTGGTTCAGAAGGAGATCATGAAAATGTATGACGCTGGTATTATTGTCCCTGTTAGATATTCTGAATGGGTATCTAATCTGATGTCTGTTAGGAAGGAAACTGGAGAAATCAGGATTTGTAAAGACTTTAGAGACTTAAACAAAGCTTCATTGAAAGACAACCACCCTTTACCTAAGATGGATCATATCTTGCAAAGGGTGGTAGGGTCTAAGAGAATTTCTTTGCTAGATGGCTATTCAGGGTACAATCAGATCTTAGTTCACCCTGCCAATCAATTAAAGACAGCCTTTACTACACCATGGGGCACTTTCATGTATGTGAAAATTCCCTTTGGTCTAATGAATGCTGGAGCAATTTTTCAAAGAGTCATGGACATAGCATTCTCGGAGGAACTAGGCTTCTTCATCATTATCTATCTAGATGATGTCACTGTGTTTTCAAAAACAGATGAAGAGCACTTAGAACATTTGAGAAAAGTTTTCGAGAAGTGCAGAAAGTTTGGGATATCTTTAAACCCTAAGAAAACACTATTTGGTCTCCAAGAAGGTAAACTTCTTGGGCACATTATTTCTGAAGAGGGTATAAAGATAGATCTAAAGAGGATTGAGGCCATATTGCAAATCTCTCATCCTCGAAACCTCAAAGAGTTGCAATCTTTCATTGGAAAGATTAACTTTTTGAGAATGTTCATCCCCAACTTGGCTGAGCTCCTTAGGAATATCACAAACATGTTAAAGAAGGAGCAAGGGGTAAAATGGACCTTGAAAGCAAATAAGTCCTTTGAACTGGTGAAACAAGCGTTAACCAAAACACCGGTTCTTATAAGTCCTGATTTTTCAAAAGATTTTTATATTTTTTCATTTGCATCAGAACATACCATAGCTACTATCCTTTTATAGAAAAATCCACAAGGACAAGACCAGCCTATTGCATTCTTTAGAAAGGCATTGAGGGATGCCCCTTTGAAGTATAACATTATGGAAAAGCAAGCTTTTGCTTTGGTTAAAGCTTTGAAAGACTTCAGAGTGTACATCCTTCACTCACACATCATTGCCTTTGTCCCAAACTCAGTTGTTAAAGACATTCTAACACAGGACCTAGATGGTAAGAGAGGTAAGTGGATTGCTATTATCCTTGAGTATGATTTAGAGATAAAACCCACTAAGCTCATCAAAGGCCAAGGTCTAGCTAGATTAATGGCTGAATCAAATTTTGAAATTCTGGATATTAATATGATTAATGTTTTGGATAACCAAGAAGAATTCTCAACTCCTATTGTTGAAGATCATTTTATGAATTCTCCTTGGTATGTTGATACTATTTATGTTTTGCTTAAATTGAATACACCTCCTGGTTTGACAAAAACAAAGGCAAGATTCCTCAAATTGAAAGCTGTAAACTATTGCATTATTGATAGATGTCTTTACTGGAAAAATGCAAGTGGTGTATTGCTTAAATGTTTGCCTGAGTTTGATGCAGAGAAGGTTAAGTACGAATTCCATGAAGGAGAGTGTGGAGGTCATTTGTACTGGAAGACAACAGCCAACAAAATTTTGAGGGCTAGTTTCTATTGGCCTACTCTTTTTCATGATATCCACAAGATGATCATTGCCTGTCATAAATATCAAATTTTTGAAGGCAAAAGAAAACTCCTGCCCCTGCCTCTGCATCCAATCACTGTTGAAGCCCCATTTCAACAGTGGGGACTTGACTTCATAGGAGAAATCCATCCCCCATCTTCTGCCCAGCATAGATGGATTCTCACTGCCACAGACTATTTCACTAAGTGGATAGAAGTCATACCTTGTAGACAGGCCAATGATTCAGTTATCATAAAATTCATGGAGACTAACATTCTCTCCGGGATTGGCTGTCCTACCAAGATTATCACTGATAATGCAGCAACATTTGGATCAAAGAAAATAGTTGAGTTCTGTCATAGATATCACATAACATTGGGGCATTCCACAACCTATTACCCTCAAGGTAATGGACTTGCAGAATCCTCAAACAAAAGCTTAGTGAACATAATCAAGAAAATGTTGGAGGACAATAAGAAGTCTTGGCACACAAAGCTGGTTCATGCACTTTGGGCTGACAGATTGACTTTGAATAAATCCATTGGTATGTCACCTTTCCAACTTGTGTACGGTACTGATGCAATTTTTCCAAACAGCCTTGGTGTTCCAGTGATGAAGTTGATTCAAGAGTTACAAACTGAAGATAATGACATGATCAGAAGAATAAATCAGACCATTCATCTTCAGCAAACCAGAGAGGAAGTTTATAACAAAGCATTGCAGAAACAGGACACCATTAAAAATATTTTTGACAGAAGAACAAAGGCCAACAATTTCAAGATTGGGGACAAAGTTCTAAAGTGGGATTCAAGAAGAGAAGAGAAGGGAAAGCATGGAAAATTTGACCACTTATGGCTTGGCCCTTACTCTATTCACTCAGCTCCTGGTAACAATGCATTTTTCTTGCAGGAGTTGAATGGAACAGAACTGTTTAGGGGTCCTGTCAATGGCAGGATGCTTAAGAATTACTTCTCTTGATCGATGTTATGTGCCAAAAGCATTTTTATCTTTTCTCCACTATAAATATCTCATCCACCATTGCATTCAAAGTTGTAAAAATAAAAAATACAAAAACAATGAAAAGAAAGAAAAGAGGGCAGATTGTGAAAACAAGAAAGGTATAGCCCCATACCAAAAAAGAGAAACAAATTCTAAAAGTGTGCAAGCTTAAATGCCACTCCTACAAAACACACTTCTAGTTAGTCAAACAGCCTAATCCTGACTAATTAGTTTTAAATTTTATGCTGATAGGATAGTGAAGTTGATTTTCCAAACTGTTTAATCTTGGCTTATCAGTAGATAGTTTAGGATAGGAATTAAAGGTTCAAACATGATCAAAATTTGAACCTAAGGTTTCGAAGAAAGATGACTCAAATATGTTATATTTTCTTGAGTCAAAAAAGATGTAAATCTGGTTCAAATCAACTCAAAATCTGAACCAGAGAACAAAGAAAGAACAGCTCAAACAAAATTCAAAACAGAGCTGTAGAAAGAGGAGGCAGTTCTTTGAACTTTCAGATCTTAAGCCTTCCGTTTTGATTTAATTTTTTGCAAAATAAATGTCTATGTGCAGCTTGTTTTTATGCCATAGATCACAGCAATTCAAACAACTTAATCTTGACTTGACTGTTTTTAAATTTATGTCTTGGAATTTAGAGAATTAAAATCTGTTGGACAGTATAATCCCAACAGATAGTAGAATAGGTATAGAAGCATCTGAACTCAACTGTTTAATCTGAGTTCAGGGAGAAATAAGGAGTAGAATTAGATTATTTTTATGCTTTCAAAAGAATAAAATGTTGTAAAAGAGTTTGCCAATCCAAGTGCACTCTAATGAAGAAAAAATGTTAGATCAGTAGGATTGGGTAGGTAGAAAGTTTTTATTGATGAAAATCCATTATTTTTATGGTTGCTAATATGTTTTCATAGAAAGTCATCTCAACAAAGGAAAAGTAGCCCAATGGATCAGGCACAGGTCAGCCTCCCAGAGAATGCAGGTCTAAAGTTCTTGATGCCTTCAAGAAGGCATCATCCCCAAGTGGAGCCACTGTTAGCCAGCTATAAAATTTGTTAAAATGCTGGCTAAAAAAATTTTGAGCCTTCAAGGAAAAAATTTAAATGCTAAAAATTGTTGGCTCAAGGCCTCATGCCTATCCTCTGTCCAAACTTCACTGCTTTTCCCATTTTACACTTAGAAATCCTGTTGATTTCCAAGCCAGAATACTGTTGCAAGCACATTTCCCCCTTCCCTTCTTCCAAATCTAGCAACCATTTGCTTCCTATTTCTCCATAAAATTCCTCTATTTTTCATGAGTTCCCTTCTTCCATTCATGAAAATCCATTTTTATAAGGTTTAAAACCCACTTTTAATCCTTATCGAAACCCTCAATTTCCCTTGAAAAGCATTGGAAAACCATAAAAACCCACATTTTGTACATATATGGGTCTTAGCACCTTCCCGCATAAATCCCTGGTCGTATTACCCTTCATATGACCCTCGGCCCTGCAATCGGGCACCGAGCCATTTTAAATATTAAACACACCCGCCAAAGTTTTAAAACCTTTGGTTTTGTTAAAATTTCGATTTTTATTATATTACAAACTTTCCGCCATTCCGAATTTCAAATTAATCTCCATCGTCGATCTGATCTGCAGATCGACATGCGAAGCCCGTCTCCCGTGGTCCCCACATTCCACTCACCCCGTCCAAAAACTGTGTGGTATCTATCGCACCGCCTTTGGGCGAAGGCGGTTTTTTCCCAAACGCCAGCGATTCCATACGCCATTTGACGCGTGTCCTGGGCACTGTTCATAAAACCGCTGTCCATCGCGCGTTATTGTTCGGACGTGGATGCCCAGCGATATTTCCGTGCACCGTCCGATCCAAGGCGGGCCATCCAATGGCTATCGCTCGCCTAAGATGCCCGATAGTTAACCGGGCTACGGCGCGCCATCCAGTTAATCTCCACTGTCGATCTGATCTGCAGATCGACGATCCATATTCCATAACCTTGATTCTATCGCCTAGTCAACGATTCTCCGTTTTTTACTTTCCCCCTCGCTCTCGATCGTCGATCTCTGCGCGATCAACGACTCTGATTTAATATTTCTTCTGCCTTCTTCGATCAATCCTGACCGTTGGATGATGCCATCCAACGGCCATGCCTCCTCCACATGCCTCCGCAGCAGTAAACCTATATATGCAGGATTTTATTATAGTTTTTGTATTTTTCAGGGTTTCGACGTTTTCTCCGCCATAACTCAAAGAAGTTTCAGAGACAGAGGGTGACGATTCACCAAAGAAAATCATCACAGGGTTTGACTCCACGTTTATCAATGATCTACGAAGGCATTGATGCCATTCAACCCCTGCATGGCCCTGCACATCAGCAAAAAACACAGCAAGTTAATCACAAATCACAGAGTATCAGTGGCGAAGATCAAAATGAACCAGAATAAAGGATGGAAGACATAATTGTGGGGATCACGGCTAAGAATGATTATCAAAAGCCTAATCCCCCAAATTAAAACAGAATTAAAGGAAAATCTGAAGTGTTTTATCGACAGGAAACCCTCCACCGCCACAAATTGAGGCAAATTGATCCCTCTAGCTACCACCACGCCACCTGTGCCTCAAAGTATTCAATCAGAGGCCGAATTTATTGATCAGGATCAGATATTTGTCTCAACGCAGCCAGAAAGTTACTTCTGCAAGGAAACTTAATGCAGAGAACATCTGCAGAGTTACTTCGACGCCACACAGAGCCTCGAAAGTCAACAAAAGCTCCCACAGAACTTAAATCTTTATGTAAAATCATTTAATACAGAGAATATGTATGTAAGTTTCTTCATTGAGCCCCTCAAAGGCCAAGAAGTCATTAAGTCTGTATTAATTGTAAATTGAGATCTTTTATCAGATCTCACCTCCTCATCCTTCTATATATACTTCTGCAGAAGATGAGTGAGGGGTTGGTCATAGAACTTTGATATACACTTGAGCTTAAACTTCTGATTATAAATAGCGTTCACCGGCCCTTGGAGCTCTACTTGTGATAGATTAGATAGGCTGAATAGTGAAGATGATCGCTAAATTGAAACATTGGACCTGAGTACTGTAACTGGTTTGACATCAATAAACAAGTTGTTTCTTGGGATCCTGGTCTATATCACTGGTGAAGTGCTTCTTTCTTTGTTATTGTTTCCCTTCTATGTATGTCATATTGTTCACTATTCTCTGATAAATGACAACACTTATAAATTTAGGACCTATTGTATATCAGTAACCTTCTCTAACTGAAAGCTTTATCTCAATGTTTTCCTCTAACTTGTTTATTTAAGAATGATTTAATACAGTTTAAGCAGTTAGGAATGCTGGAGTTCCCTCGTCCTACTGTTTGCTTTAAACATTGTTTCTTGAAAGTTATTTTCCTTATTTGCTTATTAAAGATGACTATGGAAGATATGGTGTGCCCTGGTCCTAGTTTTTCTCCAAAAGCAGATTCTGAAAGTTTCCCTTGGTGTTGACTGAAAGCAGAATAGGTTTAAAAGTACTTTATCTGATCTTAAGTTACACTTTGTTTCTCTTATATGTTTTCATACTTTCTGAAGGTAATTATGTGGATTACTGGATTTTTTGTTAATTAAGCTGCTTTAATACAAACTTGCCCAAGAGGTCAATGGTTAGCCCTGCACTTGGTTGGTTTTAAACAGTTACTTAAGAGGCTTTTCTTGTTTGGACTGACTATAAATATTTTGTGAAATTATTATCAGTTTCCACCATCTCCAACACTTTATTGTTTCCATTCCATCACTCTAATCTAAAATAATCTTGTGATATATATGACTTTCCCCTTGGATCACTCTTGATGTTGTTGCTCAATTAAAGCCCTGTTATGACTCCATAGCCCAATGGAATAAAAAAGCATTATATCTATCTTTTTAGCCTAAGCTATTCTATTCACTTGCAACTTCTCACCTTTGGAACTGTTTTGCATTTAAAACTTTCCCCTCAAGTAATTTTCATGCTCAACCATCCAAAAAACAAACAAACCCTTGGCCTTCATAACTAGCTTAATATCATAACCCCAAACTTCAAAGACAAATCCATCTTTGCACTTATTGGAGAGATCCCTCTCCGGATTCAGGAGGGCTAGATCCAAGAATCCCAAAGTTGGTTGAAACGATGTTGCTTCTGTATTTTTAGTCTTACCAATCTGCTAAAATTACAGATTCCTAACATAAACCATGATGCCTAGCAAAATGTATGCTCCTACTTGGAGCATTCTCCTGCATGTGTATGGTTAAGGGATGCATACATATATCATACAAATAATCATGTGGAAAACAATGTACACCCTTACCATGTTCTCTGCTCATATCAATTGAGGGACTCATAGATGAATATCATCTCATCCATAAAGGGAAAAGGGGTGGTTGTGCTGATTCCCCCATCTCCATATGGCTGGTGCATCTCTTCCTATGCTGATCATCAGATGTCCTGCAGGTGAAAGAATCATTGGAATATCCCACCAATAGCCGAGAGTTCCAGTGCAGATCTATCCTCCATAATGACAGCGCCGGTAGTTCCTCATGAAGAACATCTGTCATATGGTTGTCCTCCTCCTTAACATCTCCTATGCCCAAGTCAAAAATTGGAAGGTTCCTATCCTTCCTAGGCTGCTTCTACCACAGCGCAGAATCTGCAATGAGAGTAGGTGTAGATGAGGTTGAGGAAATGTGTCCCTCCTTCATGAATTCATCCAAAACTCCCACTGCTGTCTCAAGCTCTCCCAAGGTTCCCACCTCTATAGAATCAATGAGTGGTGCCTCTAAGTGTGAAGCAACCATCCTCCTCTACTGAACTAGTGGCCTCTTGGGTGAAATGCCTCCATGTGGTGAGACATCTCCATCAAGAGAAGACTGAACATATGGATGAACACTTATGTCCATGCCCTGACTGCACAATCCAACTCCCTCCTTGGTGAAATAACCTCCAAAAATGGATATGGGTGAGTACTCCTCAACTCATGCTGCTGGTTCTTCTCCCCATCTCCTCCTTGTGACTCCATGGTTTCACACTTCTCCAATAATGGCACATGAATTTTTCCTTGATCTCCACACATGAGATCTTGGGGATCTTCCTGAAAATTTGCAAGGGTCCCTCTCTTTGGAGCATGAGCTCCTCTCCTCTCTGCCTGAGATTCTAGATATTCTCTAGAAATGACAGCACTGCTGCCCCCAACCTTCTCCACATGAATGGGCAACTTCCCAACAATTGGATCCTCTTTAAACAAAGAGACCCCCATGCTTCCTTGCTCCAAGATGTGAGATGAAAGTTCCCTCTCCAGCAAGTTTTGGTTCAGATTTTTGGCCTCCTCCACTATTTTCTGAAGAGGTATTGTGTTTTCATGCAAGGGTTTTGTTTGTTTTTCTTTGTGCAAACCCATCATGTGTGTCTCAAGAATCCTCCCATCAAATATCTTCACTAATGCCTTAGTGAAATTTGCATAAGATGTAATGTCATTATTCTTCAAAGAAAAGGATTCAAAGATCCACCAAGCATAGGCCTTACCTTTCATATGTAGCGCTGAAACTCTGGTAGCTTGATTTTTTGGAATTTGGTGCTGCTGCAAAAAGGTGTCTAATTCCTCCACCCAAGCTTTGGCTGAACTGGCAAGTGAACCATCAAAATGTGATAGATAGGATCTACCATGCTGCCTTTTATTTTTGGTCACTCCTTCTTCTTCTTCCACCTCCCTTATGGGATTGCTGGGACTATCACTGCGCTGAACCTCATAGTGTGTGGCTGAATGCTCACACCCACTATGTACAAATCTAGAGTTTGCTTTAGGATCAAACCCTCTTGGGGATTCTTCATCTATTTCCCTCCTAATCTCCTTGAGATCTTCATGAATGCTCTGTGTAGATTTAGGAAGAAGCATTGTAAGCTTATCCCCTTTTCCTCCATTAGAAAATGGAGTCTTCTTCTTGCTCAAAATTTTGTCTCCTTCTTGATGAGAGTAGGAAGTGCAGGGTCCTTCCTCCTCTCTTTCTTATTTCTCCTCAACCCCCTTGGAGAGGTTCTTTCTAGATCTAAAAACTGATGAGAACAAGCTCATCCTCTTCATCATCTTGATTTCTTCTTTCTTGGGCTTGAAGGCCACAAGCTGAGCCAAGAAAGGTGCTCTGATACCACTGTAATGTTCCGAAATGGAAATTAGCAGCTTTTACACCACTGAAGAACTCCTTTGTCGGAAATATGAACAAGGCTATGTCAGAGATGGACTGAGAGGGCTTTTACTAGTTATGTCACCTCTAAAGAGAGGATGAGAACCGAAGAATATCTGGCCCTTTTCAGACTCTGCCTATAGCTATGCAAATATTTCTTCCTCGGGAAGATCTTGCCCAAGGGAATGAGCTACAACAATATGAAAAACATAAGCATGAAGAGTAACTTGCTTAAACTTCAGAAAATGCTGGAGAACTCATAGCCATGTTATTATAATAATAGCAGCTTCAAATGTATACAAAATCTTGAGGGAAATGATGCTCAAGATGAACAATGCCAATCCTCAAGGTAGAAGTACAAGAATCATGAGATAAATACTGCTACACAAGTGAACCCTAGCTATGACTGCGCAGTCAAATGGAGACACTGCAACATGTAAAATGGTAATGAAATGATATTACAATAATAGCTCAAGAAATGAGGGGGAGCAAGCTCTCAACCCCTGAAAACAACACTACGACAATCCTCTAAAGGATTGGCTATAATAGATGTACAAAATATGAAGATACAATAATGTCGGAGTTGCTAGGTAGCAAAAAAAACTCAAAATATAAAATAGAAGGAGGAGAATGAATATGGCCTACAAATTGAAACAACCTCCTCTAATGGATTCCTTAAGTGCAAGGCTGATCCCGGCACAAAAAATCTCTTCCTCCAAAATGATGGAGCAAACCCCCACTGCAGACAAACTCTGAGATAACACAGTCTATGGAGGGACTGTGCTGATGAAGGTGGGAGAAGCTTGGCCTACTACCAAAATATGCAAATCAGCTCTAGAAACCCTCCTTGTTGATCTTCCCAAAGAATAAGAACTCCTTCCTATGAGAGATGATACAAGGAATGGTGTTGTGGAATCTCCTCCACTGCAACACCTGCAACACAACCGAGTGACTGCACTATAGATGAAGTAATGGCTATGGCCAAATGCCTGGATATGGATAAATGAGGAGCAATCCTCCTTGAGCTACTCAAGGGAGGAGAGGAACTCCTAAACATGAATCCCTCGTGCCAAAGGCACTGCAACTTAGTTGAACAACTGGAGACTGCAAATAGACTCAAAGTCCAAATCTTCAATAATCCCCTCTATCACTGCCTCATCCTCCTTATATGAAAAATGATGCCTCTATGCCATGGAACCCACCCAATTAGGGTTTCTCCCACAAGGAATCTTCCTCCCTCTCTAACTGCGTTATCTTCCCAAGCAAGCTACACCCTCTTAGGTTGCACTGTTTACTTGGTCAACATGGCCTCATCCTCATGTGCTTTCCCCCTTTTCACACTAGGAGGTGAAAAAATGGCTACTCCATGGATCCCTTCTCACCTCATGTGGAATTTTATTTATTCAAATGGGTCTCCTCACCCACTTTATTTATCTCCTAGATAATATGAGAAAAAATTAATGTTCCAATTTATTTGCAAAAATTCTGGAACATTACATTTTTTTTAATTTTCCTATTTGAAAAAGTGGACAAAACACGTTTCTGGAAGCACACGGTGTCGGTTTTCCATGAAATGAGTTCCACACCATTCTGAAAACTATCATTTTTTAGCATAATTTTGAGCACCTGATCAAAAAGGAAGAAATTAACATAGTGGTAAAGGGTCTAGATTGGGCACATAAATACATGCTCTCTATTTCACTTCTCTATATCTCTCAACAAACAACCTAAGTGGTGAAATCCCCAAGGACATGGTGTATCTGAAGGGTTTAAATTCTTTGAATATGTCGCATAATCATCGTAGGGGATTCATTCCCTAGGGACTTGATGAAATAAAAAAATTAGAAGCTTATGATATGTCATGCAACCGGCTATCCTGAAGAATACCCGAAACAATTGTAACCTTGGACTCCCTAGGCTATTTAAACCTATAGAATAATAATCTCTCTGGTAGGATTCTCGTAGAACAACATTTGGACACATTTGGGGCATATTTATTCTTGGGTAATCCCGATATTTGTGGATCCCCACTTCAGAAAAATTGTAGTGACCATATTTAATATTCCCTTTTTTTATATGGTCAAAATGGACAAAATTTTCCCATGGTATTTTCCTTCATTTCTAAAGGGAAAATTTAAAAAAAAAGGTTTCTAGAGAGTCCATCAAGCCTATAAAAGGGGACAGGACCTAATTTGGATCATTCTGAGTTTTCTATCTCATTGTGTTTGTTGAGAACTTGGCATGGTCAGTTCCACTTTGATCCTAGGATGAAAACCCTGTGGTGAATTTGTCGGGTGGATCCATCCAGGATTCACAAGGTGTTTTAGTGTCTTAGATTAGTATTTTAATTATCATACATGCATTCCATTTGTAAGGGATCCAATATTATTTGTATGGGAATGTATATTTGTTTTTAGTCATTAATAAGAGGCTTCATTTTCATATCCCCTTTTTGTTTAGTGTTTTGATTGCAAGCATCTTTAACTAGAACAATAAAATGTGCCAAAATTATTAATATTTCTAACGTTTGGGATCTTACAACGGTGTCAGAGTTCAATATCATGTCAGCGTGATGGTTTTATTCAAGGAACTTCGGTGGGATTTATTCTCACCCTAGCCAACATTCCCATCTTCAGTGGTATTTGATATCACCCTAGTTGGTATTTCAATTTTTGTTTGTTTGTTTTCTACAACTAATTGGTGGACCAGATTTAAATGAGTAGAAGGTTTTTTGTTAAAAAAAATAATTGAGAAGTAATTTGTGTTTAATTTTAGTTGTGGAGTGATTCTGAGGTGGAATATGGATTGATTGCAAGTGTTGTTCATATTATAGAAAGGGTTGGGTGGATTTTTCCTTGGAGGTTGAATTACTTCACTAAGTTCCACGTCTCAAGAGGATGAATCTATCAAATCTCTGGAATATATTTGAATACATTTTTGCTATTAAAATAAGGGAAAATATTTGTAGATCCATTGTGTAGAACTGGAGGGTGAGCATCTGTCGCAAAGCAGGAGGGTTTCTTGGTATCCAAACTCCGAGGAAAAAGGGTCATTTTGAGATTTACGATGGCTAGGTTGAGGGAGCGTTTGGTCAACAAATTGTAGAGGTTGAAGTCTAAACTAATTATATTTCTTGCGCGAGGCTCATTGATTATTGGTAAAAGGGAGGATGGAAGGTCACATGTCTAATTTTATAAACAACAGGATCATATAACCATAGCATTGCGAAGGATGATAGTTGATGCAGGAGAATCAGACCACCCTTAATTAAAATTGGAATTCAATGCTGCGGGAGGAAAAAATGTGGACAACCGTTTGTAAATGGGGGCTAATTTCCATGAAATAAAGCTAAAATGATGGAATTGATATGTTTCTAGAATATTTTATTTATTTTAATTATCTGCCATGTAATTAAATAGAGAGATCTCAGGGGTTAGTTAAACGATTGTGAGAGAAAATCGTGGATATTATATGATCCAATCGCTTTGTAATTTCTTTATAATGTGATTATGTATTGTATTATAGGGGGGGCACAATGTAACCTTAGGGGAATTTGTGATTCAGGCTAGAATGGCCTTAGCCTCTAACTCGAGCTCGGGAAATAATGGAATTTGTGTGGTTCTATATATCGAGGAATAATATAGGTTTTACAGTATCTGTGTGTTATTTAATTTCGATTTATTATGCATATATATATATATATATATATATATATATATATATATATATATATATCCTTTTTATTTCAACCCTATTATCAATAAGCTGTGTGAGTAAGAGTGGGGAGAACAAAGTTCCTATGAACTTTGTTGCATTTCAAAGTATGGCAAAACAAGAATTATTGAGACATGATTCTATTGATAAATAATAAGCCACGTGCAGGTGGAAGGGATGGTCATGATCAAGTCGATAGCGGGAGGTGCACGGATGAGATCACATCGCATTGGCTAGAAGGTGGTTTGCACACATCACAATCGGCGTTTGTTATGTTTACTTGTTAAGAAATCGCAAGTTAAGTGATATAAGTTATGATGGGATGAAGAGGAGCCACGTGTCGGCATAGTGATCCAACACATATCGCACTCAGTAGAAGGAACTTGGAATTGCAATAATCTTGGGTTGCGAAGATGTGATGCGATATCGTCATCGCAATGTTTCATATCGATACATTTATTGTTTATGTTTAAAGTTATTTGTTATAAGCCGCAACATGCAATATTGTAAACCCTATGAACTCTAATATTGTTTGGGAGCTTATTTGCGATGAGTTAAGGATTGTGATATATGATCTACTTAAAACTACTGACGTTGCGTTAAAGCAACCCACTTTTGCATACTTCCGAGTTTATGTGGACCCATAACCCACAGGTCCACATGGTTTTGTGTAGATTTGCAATTCATCTGCATCAAAGTGGTATTAGAGAAGAAAAATATTATGCGTGCAATGGAAGGAGATACACATATGTTGAGGATTGGTAAAATTATGGTATTTATATTTTTGTGCAGGTAGCGGTAGAAGAAGATGAGAATATTGCAGAAACCTAGAGCAAGGAGTGCTTAATTGGTTCTAGAGGAGAGAACCAGAGAGATGCCAAAAGACAGAGCTTAGAGGAGAGAAGCTTAGTGAGGTATCATGTAGCAGGGAGGACTTGCTACTATAGAGGTTTTGTTGCAACTCATGAGTGTTGTTATGAAAATATCAAAAAATAAATTCCACATAGAATGTGGGTAGAATTTCTAAGAGAAAGAGGAGGACTTGGTATTGATAGCAAGTATCAGACTTGTTACAGAGATCAAGAAGGCATATGACCAGGAGGTCATAAAATTTTTGTACCTCGGGAGTCTGATGCAGGAGCATCGGATCACCCTTAATTAAAATTGGAATTAAACGTTGTGGGAGGAGAAAAAGTGGACAAAATTTTGTAAATGGGGGCTAATTTACATGAAATAGAGCTAAAATTATGGAATCGATATGTTTCTAGAAGATTTGATTTATTTTAATTATTTGCCATGTAATTAAACAGAGAGATCTCAGGTGTTAGTTAAGCGATTGTGGGAGAAAATCGTGGATCTTAGATGATCTAATTACTTTGTAATTTCTTTATAATTTGAGTTTGTATTGTATGATAGGGGGGAGCACAATGTAACCTTAGGGGAATTTTTGATTTAGGCCAGAATAGCCTTAGCCTGTAACTCGAGCTCGGGGAATAATGGAATTTGTGTTGTTTTATATATCCAGGAATAATCTGGATTTTACAGTATCTGTGTGTGTTATTTAATTTCGATTTCTTATGTGCATATATATACCCTTCTTATTTCAACCATGATATCAATAAGTTGTGTGAGTAAGAGTGGGGAGAACGAAGTTCCTATGAACTTCGTTGTAGATCAAAGTATGGCAGAACAGGAATGATTGATATGTGATTCTATTGATAAATAAAAAGCCACGTGCAGGTGGAAGGGGTGGTCATGATCAAGTTGATGGCAGGAGGTGGACGGATGAGATCACTTCGCATTGACCAGAAGATGGTTTGCACACATCGTAATCGACGTTCGTTATGTTGACCTGTTAAGCCATCACAAGTTAAATGATATAAGTTGTGATACGATGAAGATGAGCCATGTGTTGGCATAGCGATCTAGTGCATATCGCACTTGATAGGAGGAACTTGGAATTTAAATAAGCTTGGGTTGCGAAGTTGCGAAGATGTGATGCGCTATCATCATCGCAATTTTTTGCATCGACGCATTTATTGTTTATGTTTAAATTTATTTGTTATAAGCCACAACATGCGATATTTTAAACCCTGAGAACTCCGATATTGTTTGGGAGCCGATTTGCGATGAGTTAAGGATTGTGATCTACGATCTGCTTAAAAATGATATCGTGTTAAAGAAACCCACTATTGCGTACTTCCGAGTTTATGTGGACCCATTACCCACAGGTCCATGTGATTTCGTGTAAAGTTGCAGTTTGTCTGCATCAATAGTAATCACACATTTCATAGTGGTGGTCAAATTAGCCGATCACTAGAGTGATAGAGGCTATAGACACCCCAATCCATGTCTTACAACAGGATACAATCACATTTCCCATCTGGTGGTCACTATAGTTTTCAAGGCCATTATTAATTTCTACAAGTCATATGTTAGTGCATAGTTGTGTAGCCATATCCCTCCCAACATTGGATTTCTAAGGAGGAGAAGCTTTCCTTATTGCATAACATCAAGATCCAAGGAATGAGCATCGTTCAGGCACAAAGGGTGGATATAATCTACAGGTTTGTTTCACATAACTACCCAAGCCACCAATAAAACCAAGTCCCAACACTTATGTTTATTTTAACACCAAGGGGGTAGCTCTATGGTTGAGATGTGAGGTCAGGTCGTTATTCATAAGGGTGCATCAATTGGGTACGTGAGGAGATCGAAGAGGGGTATGGGTCGTGGGCCTTATAAGTGGGGAATCACAGGAGAAGTGTGTGTTACCAACCATTGGACGACATACTAAGGTGACCAAGAGGCCATCAAAATCAAGGATCAAAGGTTATATAGAGCCATCGTGTCAAAGGTTCAGCGTGTCACTATCATTATTTGATGATGAGAGACCATATAAAACTAATGCCAATGACTATCACGCCCCCTTCTCATCATATTAATTCCTTATTGATGATATAGAGGAAATATATGGTCCTTCACGCACCAATACCTTCTTAGATGCAAATAATGGTCAAAACAATAGACCATTCTTGAAAAGAGTCTATGCCATTCTGCAGTAGAAGCACCCATGGGAAACGAAAGAAGGACAAGGAAGAGGGGCTAAGCTATTTGCACTTGGATCTAAATTTTAACAAACAAATTCAATCATAGACCTTTGTAAGTTGGAAGAATTAGACACATGTTTTTCCAGGGTGGGGAAGCCATAATGAAAGAAACATAGTTGGGCTCTCAAGTGATACATGCTTGCATTGATACAACCCAAACTTTACAAGAATCCCTGTGAAGATTCCAGGCTCTTAATTGCCTCTTGTCTTATCAGGGTCATAAATTTAACATCACCTCTATTGCCTTAAAATAATGATCTCATGAGGGAGATATTGCAATTGATAGTGGAAACCCTTTAAGGGTTGAACAACATGATGCTTCGTACCTTCTAAAAGTAGTGTAGAATATTAGAAATCATGGAAGAATTTAGCTTTGGCATGTTCATGATGAATCTGGAATGTGACAACCTAATCTTTCAGGTGTCCCAAAACTTTTACACCAACATTAAATCAGCTCATCCAGATTGTTTCAAAACAAGCATGCAAAAGATTGCGTCCTTGTTCTTAGAAGGAGATGCTGACATCTGCAAGATACTAAGATCAAACTTGTTGACCATTTGAAGAAAGGGACTAGTTTTATCACCAACCGTGTATGATCTAGTAAAAATTTTGGTCATGTAAAACATAAAATTGCTCAAAAGAGTGCTCACTAAGAAGGAGTTGAAGATGATTGATGGAGGAATCAAGAACAAAGTTAGTAAAACATGTAACAAGAATGAACTAAGAATGAGAGGACTATTTTTTATCTGCAAGGGACCTTGGGCACTTAACCATTCATGGCCAGGTGATAGGAAGGAGGAAAAAATAATAGAACAAGAGGATATTCCTTCATATCATGGGGGGTCTTCTATATTTGGGTCTATTGATGGAGAGCAATAATGTGATATTGTTCAAAGAAACTTGCAGGATGATAAGAATTCATAAGTGCATGAGGAGAGTCTACCTAATTTTATTGATGAGGTAGACTCCTATACAATGAATTCCATAGGTCTTTAGTAGGATGTCCATAAATAATATTAGCAATCAAGTATAGATAGAAGTCCAACAATGCATCCATGTTCGACTATCGAAGAGGATGAACGACAATTTGTCTTCATAGGTGGAGGAGCCCAGGGACACTTGAGTGAGAAGCTAGCAGTAGTGAACCAACATGATGAGCATGATCACGAGGAGGAATGTGATAAACATAGTGTTCAGGATGAACCATTCCCAGAGAGTCAGTCAAAGGCTCAAGTTGCAGTTATGATAGTCGAAAATCCAGTGCATACAGATATATAGACATTCATCATGGCACCAAAATTGCCAGTAGAGGACTTCTAGGAAAAGATCAAAAATTTCAAGACAGATCTTATGATATTGAAGGAGAGAGTTTGGATAACACGAGACACTATCTTACAAGAGAATAGAAAAATTGAGGGGCCCATAGGGGTATGTGTCGAGTCAACAATTAAGTTATTTAGTGTAGAGAAGCGTCTTAAATCCTTCACAAGGAAACAAGAGGAGTATAGTTGGGAGTTCCAGAGAAACCCTCTATAGGAGTACATATATAGGGCTTGAGGCACTACCAAACCACCTTTATACATTAGGATGAGCAAGGTACAATTATTCAATTGGATCACGGTGGATGACCGAGTGGAGCAACATGAGTTGAGCATCAGGAAATATTGACATAGTAGACTTACTCCATGTGCAAACATTCATGTATTATATCCTTCCCACAGGATGGATTGGCGAGAGATTATGAGTTTTAATTCTATTGATGGGATGATTCTTAGGAGGATACTCTTAGTCAAAGTCATATTGCAACTTGGTCTTAGGCATGGATAGTGATGGAGGGTCGAGATGGTATCATAACCCATAGGTCCCAGAACTTAGGAGGCATTGGGATTCAGGTGTATTTATTGAGGGAAGGATTGGCCTAAGGATTTTTTGGGATCTAGATATCGAAGGATCCATTCATGATCATTTAGCATGGAGGCATGGGATAGCACACTAGTTTGTATTGGATCCTAATATCAACGTACATATGCTTCTACTTTGGATAGAAGTGGATTACTTGAGGGCAAGCAATATTTTCGTGGAAGGATTTATAATATTCCCTTTTCTTGATATGGTCAAAATGGACGGAATTTGAAAATGGATGGAATTTTCCCATGGTATTTACCGTGGTATTCACTCATGGTATCTACCTTCATTTTCAAGGGAAAACAATAAAATAAGGTTTCTAGTGAGTCCATCAAACCTATAAAAGGGGATATGAGCTAGGCATTTGGACCATCCTGAGTTTTATATCTTATTGTGTTTGTTGAGAACTTGGCATGACAAGTTCCACTTTGATCTCGAGATGAAAGACCCGTGGCAAATTTGTCTAGTGGATCTAGCTAGGATTCACAAGGTGCTTCAGTGTATTAGATTAGTATTTTAATCATCACTCGTGCATGCCATTTGTAAGGGATCCAATATTATTTGTATGGGCATGTATCTTTGTTTTCAGTTATTAATAAGAGGCTGCATTTTCAAATACGCTTTTTTTTTCATTTTTTTTATTGCAAACATCTTTATTAATAATGTTAAAATCTGCAAGAACTATTAAGATTTTTTATTTTTGGGATCTTACACCATACTTATCACACAAAGGAAGGAGAGGATGAGGACGGTGAGCGAAGTGTGGATTGGTGGGATTCATGGAAAGGTGGAATGAGAATGGGATGTGTTATTTTGTGGGGAAGTGTGATAGGAGCAATGGCTTGGTGGGATTCATGGAAATGTGGAATGAGAATGGGATGTGTTAGTGTGTGGGGAAGTGTGATAGGAGCAATGGATTTAAGTATACGATTGAGGACAAGATATTTCCACTTATTAGATAGCATTGTAGATGTCTTCATATAAATATTTGTATTTTTATTTGTGTTTGTATTTGGCCATAAAAATATAACTAGAAATTTCACCACATGTTGCAAAAGAAACGTCGTAAGGAAATAACATAGGAAAGATTAGCTTAGAAGAAATAAGATGTTACAGAGAAGGAGCCATCTTGGAGGAATGAAAATCAAAATTTTCCTCCATGGAAGTAGGTAGTGAAATATTAATGCAATACTGATTCCTTGAGCCTTACAAATCATGAGGCCTATGTTGAAGTTAAGTTAAATACCTTGTCTGATCATGCCAACATGAATGCTTCATGAATAAAGAAATAGATCATGATTTTCTACCTTCAAAATCAAAGGTTGTTTTGGTGCGGTTCCTCCATATTTAATCTTGATCAATTCCTATTAAATCACCTATGTATTATTTTGTTCATGATCTTTGAAAATATTCAAAATATCACATTTTTCTTTACCACTAATGTCCCTCGTGTCTGCCATCTTCTTGTTTTTTCAGTATCACTGATATGAAGTTGGTTTTTTTTGTTATTTATGTAGACAGTAAAAAATGTATGGAGAGTTGGCTTTCATCACTTTAAGAGCAGTAAAATTAAGGCGATTGAGAAAATATCTCCAACACCGAGAGAGATTTGGTAGAATTATGGAGTTGGCGAACATGTCTTGTTCTGTGATGTTGGCTACTCGCCATAGCTTTCTTGATCTTATGTAGAATAAATGAATTTTTATTTATCTTATATTACATTAACCATGAAATTGACAACATTCATGGCACACTTTCAATCACATTTGTAGATAAAATTATAACATAGTATCACACTTTTCTTATCAAAGATAAATGCTCCTATATGCAACAACAATGAATTTCATCACTTAAGAGTAGTAAAAACAAATTTATTGAGAAAACAACTCCAACATATTTGTAGAGAAAATTATAACACAATATCACACTTTTCTTATCAGAGATAAATGTTCCTATATGCAACAATGATGGATTTCATCACTTAAGAGTAGTAAAAACAAGTTTATTGAGAAAACAATTCCAACACATTTGTAGAGAAAATTATAACACAATATCACACTTTTCTTATCAGATCTAAATGCTCCTATATGGAACAAAAATGGCTTTCATCAGTTCAAGAGCAGTAAAAACAAGTTTATTGAGAAAACAACTCTAGCACTGAGAGAGATTTGGAAGAAACTGTTGAATTGGTGAACAAGTCTTTCTCTATGGCGTTGGATATTGGGCGTAGCTTTCTTGATCTTCTATATAAGAGTGTGAATTTTTATGTATCTTATACTACATTAACCATGAAATTGTCAACATTTAGGGCACATTTTCCATCACATTTGTAGAGAAAATTACAATGGAGTATCACATTTTTCTCATCATATCTAAATGTTCCTATATGCAACAACTACCTTGTGCCTCCTAGTTTAAATTTGTGCAAGGAGGAGGAGAGGAGTAGTGTCAAGGTGCAAGCTAGAATATGAAGAAAAAGAAGAATCTTGTTTGGGACTTGAGATAGACTCATTATATGCACATCTAGAGTAAAGCTTAATAAAACAAAACTCACCATACTTTGAATTTTATAAATAAATATCTTAAAAATTAGAATATCAATTTAGTACATTTTACTCAATTACACGTTTAACAATATTCATTTAAAAAATACAAATACAAATTACTATTTTAAATAAAAATAGTACAACACATTTAACAATATTCATTTAAAAAAATATAAATACGAATTACTATTTCAAATTAAAATAGTACAAAGAATCACATTAATTACCATGGCCCTCATGTACCTTCCTCTTATTACTTTTTAAATACCCGATGTTTGTAAGTTATTCTTAATCAAATAATGTCAAATTTGTAAAACTATAATCTACAAGTCTCACTTTTTATAGCTTTGGTGGAAGGGTAGAGTATCTTAATTCCCTTACACTTTAAGAAGCATCCACAATTATTGTACCACCCACCTCGACATCCAATCTATCATCCCTGGTATTCTGTGTAAGCTCTTCTTGTACCAAATCTGACCAAAGTTGCTCCCAATCTGGTAAATTCTCCCTCCCATTCAAAGAGTCCTTGTAACTTTTCCAGCTCTTGGGAAGGCCTAGAAGTGTTAGGCTCACCAAGTCATCATCAGCAACAGTGATCTCAACACTTTAAAACTCATCTCGACATTGAGTGAACTTGATCAAGTATTTCTAGATTATGTCACCCTTCTCCATTTTGATTTTCCTGAGCTTGTCCTTGAGTGCCAATTTTTTGTGGTTACAACTGCCTTGAAATAGATTTGTCAAGGCCTTCCACATAGCATATGGAGTTTCCTTTCCATGGAGACTCGATACAATATGATCTCGAACTCCCTCTAACAAGATCATCCTCGCCTTTGCTACCTTCTTCTTCCATGCATCAAGAATTTGGGCATCTGCTGCTGCAGGCTTGGGAATATCATTATCTATGAATTCATTCAACCCATTGTCCTCCAACACTGCCTCCATCTTGTCCTTCCATGCAATATTATTTGAACTGCCCTCGAGTGCATATTCGAGTCTCAAGCTATTGAAATACATCTTGATCAGCTTATAGCTCCAAATAAAATACCCGCAAATTTGAATAATGTTCAACACAAACTCAAACCCTTTTCCACTATTGTGATTCCTGGCGCTTTGATACCATGTAGAAAATATTTAACACATTTATAATACCATGTATAAATTATACCAATGGACTCAATCCGATCATGCGATATACTAAATAAATATACTGAATCCTTCTACAATATTTGCGGAATATAAAACATGATCACTCAATCACATACAAGTAAGAGAAAGAAATAAATCAATACACAACACCAGATATTCCTAGGGAAAGAAACTGCTCAAAACCCCTCCATCTTTATTGTGTAATCAACCAAGGAATCATGAAACAATATAATTTATTTGTGATCACCACAACCTCATACACTCTAAAAATTGTTTCACATTGATCAGGGCAAAATTGGACAAACACATAGCCAATTATCAGCCTACCCTCAGCCTACCCTGCTTACACAATCCCTAGAGAATTAAACCCCTATTAAATAGGAAATTCAACCTTCCTTGATTGAAATTCATCATGGGCTTCCTATGGTTATATAATTGCATCAGGGAAGTTTTCTAAAAATACAACTAATAGTTTACTTTCCTTGAACCTTTGTCTCAATTGGGTCTCCACCAGAATTAGCATGCATGCAACTATAAATAGTGAATCATTAGTTACTTGGTAGATGACTACTGGTGAATTAAATCTATTTTAATTCACTTGATCTTCCACTAGCTCATCAAATAATTAGAACTAGTTAAATTTATTTTAACTCAATTAATGTGAGTTAACTGATCCCACTCACACTACACTAGTGCTACAACTTCAACTGGACCCTGTTAATAATATAATCACTCTACATGCTTATCCTTATATCCTCAACTCGAAATTCTTGAGCTAACTAAGTCTATCACACTTAGTTAACTATTACAAGTTGTTATGAGATAATATTACAATTAATTTTCTAATTTAATTAATAAATTTGTTGCACACTAATGTATCGCTAAGACCCATCACTGTGTGACCTGTGATCCCACACTAGTGTGTGTGCATTTTCATGTTGTTTCTGGATTCCAATTTCACTGTTTCTTGTTGCAAATTTCAACAAGCCAAGTTTGAGCACCTTGTATGATGTCCGCTTGTCTGCAAAATGGCCACCACATGGCTCATCATGACATGATTTCAAAATATCTAGAATTTCATCTTCTCTAACACATTTTCTTATTAATAGATTAGAACTAGTATAAAAGAGGTCACCATTGACCCAGCTATATCTAGCACTTTCTCTGATTGTTTTTCTTTTCTTCTTATTGGTGAAATGGGATGGTAATATTAAAGATGATAAATAATTGGCTACATATACAAACCATGGGGTTTTAGTTTTTATAGCAAATAAATGTTCATATGGAAAATTATCTGAAACAGGAATTTGATCACCAAGCAAATGAAGTCTTGACAGAAAATCTGCTACTTGATTATCTTTACCTGGTCGATCTTGTACAGTGATATTAAATTCTTGCATTAATAATAGACATCTAGTAATTCTACCATTTGTAATTTCTTTATTCATTAATTATTTAATGGCTAAATGGTCTGTATGAATGAAAACTTGATAGCCTGTTATATAATGCCTAAACTTATTAACTTCATGCACAACAAGTAGCATTTGTTTTTCTGTGACTGTATACTTCAATTCTACCGGAGTTAATTATTTTATTATGAAGTATATGGCATAATTAAACTAATTTTCTTTTTGTACTAGTGATGCTCCTATAGTTGTATCAGATGCATCAGTAGATATGTGAATGGCAATGACTAGTTTGGTCCTCGAAGAATGGGTGCTATTGACAATTTTTCTTTCAATATTTCAAATGCATTTTGACAATTTGTTTTCCATTGAAACTCAACATCTTTTGCAAGTAACTTGAATTGAGGTAGAGCTAGTTTACTAAAATTTTCAATGAATCTTCTGTAATAGCCTGCATATCCCAAGAAACTTCTTACTTATTTTTGTGTTGTTGGCAGCATTAAGTTCACAATGGCTTGTATCTTTTTGTTGGGTCCACCTTGATTCCTGAAGAAGAAATGTGGTGTCCCAACACTATCCCTTTAGTTAACATCATAAAGCATTTTTCATTGCTGAGGGATAGGTTTGTCTCTATGCATCTCTTTAAAACTTTTTTAATACTATTCAAATAGTCATCAAATGTTCCTCCATATACAGTGAAATCATCCGTGTAGACCTCTACACACTCATGAATTAGATTAACAAAGATTGCAAGGAATGCTCTTTGGAAAGTAGCAGGTGCATTACATAACCCAAAGGGAAAAACATTATATGCATATGTTCCCCATGGACAAGTAAATGTGGTTTAACCTGGTCTTCCAATGCTATCTCAATTTGATTGTATCCACTAAATCCATCAAGAAACTAAAAGAATTTATTTCCAGCTAATGAATCTAGTACTTGGTCAATAAATGGTAACGAGAAATGATCTTTCAATATGGTTTTATTCAGTTCCCTATAGTCTACACATATTCTCCATTTTCCATTTTTTTTTTGGTACCACAACTAAGGGAGAAACCCATTGACTATCTGAAATAGGATATATGCATCCTACTTGTAACAATTTTTGCAGTTCCTCTTTCTCTATTTCTTTCATCATAGGATTCATTCTTCTTTGTGGCTTTCTAGCTAGTTTGATATGATCATCAGTATAGACATGGTGAATACATGTCTTTGGATGAATTCCTTGCATATTTGTATAATCCCAGGAAAAAGCTTTTGAAAATTTCTGTAATAATTCAATTACATGTTGTTCTTGTGATGATTGTAAATTATTACCAATATTTAAACTCTTTCCGAGATTGATTTCAATGATTTTTCTTTGTGAATTGGTAATTGAGTTAACAAGAAAAATACTTTCAAATGAATTTTGCAATGATTGAATAGTACAATTCTCCTGAAAATATTGATTTAAAAGATGATTTGCAAATTCATATTGTGTTATTCTTAGCAACTCTAAAATATTAGGTTATGAGATGAAAAGGTCTATTAGATCCTAATTTTCTTCCTCTTCTCTAAAATTAAAGACTTGATTAATACTTAGATCAGATTGAGTTTCTTGTTGTTGTTTTTCATCAAGCCATGATAATAAAGAATGATATTGTGATGGAGGATAGAGTGTAACATGTTTCCTTTCATCCCCATGTGCTATGATCATACTTCATGATCTGCATCCAATGAAGGCACCTTCTGTGGCTAACCATGGTCTGCCTAGAATTAAATAATGGCCTCCTAAATTTTTTTTGGTTGCAAGATTGGAAAGTCTACAGGATATTCCATGAATCCAAAGAAACAATTATATCTTCTAATATTCCCTCTAGTACAACTTTAGATCTATCTGCTAGATCCAAAATTTTATTAGTAGGTCAAATATTGGGCAATTTCAAATATTCCATAGTTTTTGTTTTCATGACATTTATAACTGCTCCCAAATCTATTAAAGTATTTGGAACTGAAAAATTATTGATTGAAATTGTAACCATAGGTATCCCAAGATCAATATATTTTTCAATTGTTGTTTTTGCAGACATGAGACTAGCTAATTTGCTAATGACCTGGATTGTGGGTGGATCTATTTTCTTTCTGCCAGTTTTCTTAATACATAATACCTTTATTGCTTTTTCATAAATTGAAATATCTTTGATAGCTTGCAACAAAGGAATTTTGACATAAGAATTTTTTAATTCTTCCAAAATACCAAATTCAGGAAGAGAAATTGGAATATTCTGCTCTACTAACCTCTCTGGATAAGGTGGTGTTTGAGTCATAATAGCTTTTCCTTTCTGAATTTGATTTCTTGGATGAGATTTTTCACATTGTTCTCCTTGTTCAGTTTTTTCTTCTATTATTGGTGGAGAATATGTGTAATAATTTCCCAGACCTTACGTGGACATCTTGTATAGGAAGAATAGAATATGTAGGAAAATATGTTAGTTCCTCCACATTATATGTTGGTCTCTCCACCTTGTTACTCGGAATTCCTACTGGCTGAGCTAGTAATTGAGTTGGTCTAGGTGGGGGTTGGTTAGAAGGAAGCTGAAGCTGTTGTGGTTGAGTTAGTAAGGGTGCAAGATTTTGTTGTGGAAATGACATTGGTTGAGGATGTTGTTGAAATTGTTGATATTGAAATGGTTGTTCATATGGCTATTGGTATTGTTGAGGATACATTTGTTGAGGTGGTTTGGTTCCATAACTATATCCTCGCCAACCTTGTGTAGGTTGGTTTTGGTATTGTTATGGAGGCCAATCCTGCCAAGGCATCAGAGTATTCCATGAATTTTGAGGAGGATACTGATAATTTTGGGGAATTTGTTGAGGGAATTTCTGAGGAATCTTTGGTTTCCAAGGTCTCCTTGGTGCCATATAGTAAAGAGAATATCTCCCTTGTACTTCTTCCATTTGAAATTCTTTAAGCTTTGGACAGTTTTCAGTTGAATGATTTTCTATACAAATTCCACACTCTTGAATACTATCCAAAGGACATTCTCTTAGTGGATGTTTCTTTCTACACTTAGGACAAAAGATTGATAAGATTTGATCTCGTTCATATTTATTTTTATTTTCTTTCAAAACATAAACTTGTGTTCCTAAAGTGCTCAAAAGATCAATTTTAAAATTATCTAACAAACTTCTTATTTATGCTCTTGTTACTCCTCCTGTTGCAAATTTAGAAGCTCTTGATGTAACATCTATTTTTCTAGTTTTTTCTCTTCCCCTATAATATTTTTGACATAGTTCAGCGATCTCATCAAATGGAAAGTTTGAGATGTCTCCTTTTCCCATCACATTGAGAATATCAAGGTATTCATCTCTTATACCTTTAAGAAAAATTGTGCGGATGGTATCAGGATTCAAAGAGTGTTTTTTGGATTTTTGTAGATTGTAAAGGAATCTTTCCAAGTACTCTTCCAAAATTTCATATTCTTGTTGTGACATAGTGAAAATATCTTCTTTTGAGTATCTAGGCCAGCAATAGGCTTGATGATTTTTGAGAAAAATTCTCTTCATGTCATCCCAAGAGGAAATGGTGTGTTGTCCTAATCCGATAAACCATTTTAGTGCTGCTTCTTTCAGAGTAGCAGGAAAGATACGAAGTTTATGTGTGTCATCTGTGTAGCCATAAGTATGAAATAAGATATCAAGCTCAAACATAAATGAATCGGGATCTTCAGTTAACATTCCATAAAAATTGGGCAAAACAGAAGGTGGAATGTTCTTCATTTTTACTTCTTCTCCTAGGATTTATCTTGTGTCTAGTATTGGGAAGCCAAAGGTAGCTTCCTAATCATTTTCTGGTTCTATATCATTCTGTATTTTGTTATCATATTCTCTTTTTGCATCTTCTTCTCTTTTTTCTCTCTGCTTCTATTCTCCTGTCTTCCTCTCTTTTTCTCTTCCATTCCTTTTGTTTCCTCTCATACTGAAGTCTTTGTTCCGAAGTCATAATTGGTATATTATATCCTTCTCCTTCCTCTGTCATTTTCTCTTCAATTGTTTGTAACGTTTCAATTAGAGGTTGAATTGGTATTTCCTCAACTATCTTTATTTGTTCAAGAATTGGTTTCTCTAATTGTTTAACAATTGGTCTCCTTGTCTCCTTTTGTTTTTCTATGAAAGGGGTTTCTTTTGGTGTTTGTTTTCTTTTCACTTCATAGGCTAATAAGGTTTTTCTTTCAATAAAAGTAAATATTTGTCCTGACCTTTTTTTTTCTTCTAATTCCTCTAGATTTGGTCTCCCAACAACTCGTGTAATTAGTCCTGATGGTCCTGATCCTATGGGTGGTTGAATTGTTGGGGGGGTTTGTTTAATAAATATACCTTTCTGATCTCTTTCTCTAGGCATAAAGAAACATAACTGAAAGAAAAACTAAATTTTGTTGTTTTTTTGTTTTTATTTATTTATTTTAATCTTCCTATTTGACTATATTGATGTATGATTCCTCGGAAATGATGCCAAAAATGTTGGTTCAATTTATTGGGTAAACTAACACAAGTATTTACTTATCAATCCAGATTTTTAAACTAGGAAGTATGTCCAAAATATATGGATTTCATATGTAGTGAATTTTAGAAGACAAAATCTAGAATTGAAAGAAATGCATATTACAAATATAAAATCTAACTAAGTAATTTCTAATTCAATATGTAATAAGTGAAGGAAGAGGCTCCTAACTTAGGAGACACTGATTGTCCTTCCCAACAGTACTACCTTCATGAAGAGAAACCAAATAACTGATTGACAATAGCGTATGATATATAAAAAGTAGGAGAAAAGGCTCCTAACATAGGAGTTCAGGTTGTCCTTCTTTACAATTCTATTCCATCATTGTTACCATTGCATTAAAATTAGAAGTTCACGAAATAACTCAAGCAAGAAAAGAAGAAGAATTTTAGTAATTGTTCTTGATCAGATAGAAGGAGAATTTAACTTAAACTCTTGTTTGTCCCTTAATATGCAGATTAGAATTAAACCAATAATCATCCAAAAATAATAATAAATATTCACACATCTAAATGACTGAATAAATTTGAAGCAAAACTAGTTCATGAAAATTATGCTAATTTAACCAAAAAGTGTACTTAGCTTGGTGTGGGGGCCCTCCATTCTTGCCTTGCACACTTGAAGAACTCCTCAGTTACACAAAATTCAATCAATCATCCATAGCATGAACATAAAATATAATATAGAACTAGTTCCTCAAATTATCTCAAAATATTTAGAAGTCTCAATATAAAATTATACAAATTCTCCATGCTTGAATGGTTCATAAGCTTGGTTTAAATAGTCAAATGATAAACAAAGTAAGCTATAATGTCTCTAACAGTATTATTCATCCTAATCCCATCCATCTAGGTCAAAATCATCTATTCAGTTTCACAAAATTTGGAAAATCCCAAAAAATAATAATTCTGCCCTTTTTCCTAGGGATTTTTGAAAAATAGGTCATGTTTGACCAGCATTAACCGGGCCTGTTTTAGGTCCATTTGTCCGAACCAATAGATTATTTTCCATTTGTGGTTCCCAAGCTTTCCAAATCTATGCTCAGCTCGCGCCCAGGTGTCCTGCACATATGAATTCCATGAAGCTATTACGCGAATTTTCAGTTTTGTCCAAAAATACTCTTAAAACCCATTTTTTACAAAAATCTCTAAAAATTGAAAAAATAATTTATTTACCTAAATATGAATAATAAGGTAAAAATAAGGCATATGTGGATGTTATAATGTGGAATATGATGGAAATTAGGTGGATTTTTACTAAGAAAAATTGACCAAAATTGAGGGCCAATACCAATATCATCATGATGACCTAATTGCATACAATTAACTTATGCACAAAAACCTCAATCAACTAATGCAAGCTTGACCATATGAACCCTCTTGGCATGTATAACCAATCATGAACAACCAATGCATGTTCAACATATGACATCACACAAGCAAGCATACACAGATAATACGGAAGCATGACCAATATGTAACCCTAGCATAAGGAAGCAATGCATGTACAATATGTAACAATATGTAAGAAAGTGTGCAAGAACAATACACAAGCATGAGAAACACATAACCAATCATACAATTATGAAAACATGTTGAAAAAAACACCATCAACACTTCCATGGTGACACCACTGCCACCATGCCCAACACAACACAAATGCAACAAGCACATATCGACCACAAACATAATAAACACATATGCATGATCAACACATCGCCCATTCAGTCCAAGGGTTGAACCATGCTATTATACCACTCTGTGGTGTAAAATATCACACAAAGAGAACATAAACCAAACACCACCCAAGGAGAGCGAAACTTGGCTCTGATAGCACTTTGTAACACCCTCTTCCCATATCTATCCAAGTAACCGACCAACTGGGGTAAACATGTGATGAGAGGCTACTATAATGAGATTAAAACTCCTATGTGACCTCACAAAAGTGGAACCAACAAAAAAAAAAACCTACAAACCTTGTACAACAACCACAACACCCTTAGGAGGTAACCCAACCATTCAGGCCTCTTACCCTTGGGTGACAATGTAATTTAGATCCCCTTCGAACCATAGCCGCAAACATAACATTGCATTCCAGGGGCTAGGAAGCTATTGTCATAGGCATAACACTGCATGCCAACAACTAGGCCCCTAAATGATCAATTTTGTGCCTGTGGCTCTAGGACTTGAGCCACCTTTTCAGGCCCAGAGCCCAGGTCACTACCCAGAATTTCATGAAAACTTAAGAGATGATAAATAACAATAGGAAATGATACATAAGTAATCACATCAACAAGAACTCGTCTTGACCCCTCCTAGCCATGACAAGAATTTTGTCAAACATGTCACAAACATTGAATCTACAGGTGTAAACAAAATATTTAAGCATAAGCACTAGCACATTTGGCCCAATTTCCGACGGCCAATTCGTCACTATTTTGACACATAGGTGTCGCAAGAGCGACAATTTGAGGTGGGGAAAAACATGGTTAGCCATTATGTCGCAATTCCGACACTTCAATAAAGTGTCGGAACAGCGACACTATTTCCGACGTTTTCCAAACCGTCGCTCTTCCGACATTTTCTAAACCATCGCTCTTCCGACGTTCTCCAAACCGTCGCTCTTCTGACGTTGTCCAAACCGTCGCTCTTCCGACGTATTCCACATCGTCACTCTTCTGACATTTTTCCAAAATTTTGGTCTTATGATGCTTATCAGGTTTTTCAAAGAGTCAGTCTTCTGATGTTTATCCATTTTTCACGCTACGGTTGCAATTCCAACGATATGTCTTCCACTGTTTAAAGCGTCGGTCTTCCGATGTTTATCAATTTTTCACACGACTATCGCAATTCCGACGATATGTCTTCCGACGTTTAAAGCGTCACTCTTCTGACACTTATGAAACGTCGCTTTTCCGACGTAAAAGTAAAAATATTTAAAAAAAAGAACCGTCGCTCTTCCGATGCAAATTTCTTCCGACGCTTATGAAACATCGCTCTTCCGACGTATAAAATGTCGCTTTTCCGACGTCTAAAGTGTCGGTCTTCTGATGCTTTGATAAAAATATTTTTAAAAAATTAAATATACCCTCAACCTCCTATTATTTATAAGTGCCCTTGGGTTTTTATCAAATAACCACATGAATAAGTGAGATGATACAAATGAGTAGTGTATATGTGCATTTATACACATACTTTAGGGTTGGAGTTCTAGGCCCCAAGAGGGTGACTAGGCCTATCTAGTCAGACTTAGAAAAAATACAATAAATGAATTGAGTGTCCAGTATGTCAGCCCATTAAGGGCCCCAATACCCCAGTAGAAGGTAGGCACATTGTCACTTAAAGATTAGGCACATGTTTTCTTTTTGTGTTCTTATTGTTTGTTAATTTTTAATTTGAGTCTATATTTTGTGATATTAATAAGAAAATTCCGAGTAACATATCATTCTAAGATAAGATGATTTTGTGTCTCTTTTTTGTGAATGCATATAATGCAGAGATGGAAATGGTTTCCATTGAAATTTATATTGTATGATTCTGCAATTTGATGCATTCATCAAATTTCTTTCTGCACAGATGGGCATTGCTGCTATTGTTCACCTTTATGTTTTTCCTGCAAGACCATATGAACTTATGGGAGACAAGTGTATTGGAGGTGTTGTTGTCATGGTATACTATGCCTCTATCGACTCACCTTTAGATCCCGAAGAGGTAAAAGATAGTGAACGCCCAACAAAGATGCGGCTTCCTCAGCCAGACATTGAGGAAGGAGGGGGAATGACATTTAAAGATAGTGTCTGCGATGTGGTGTTTGGAGGTGGTGAATATGTAAGTTGGACATGATTTTCAGGATTGTTATTTTTGAATTGTCACACAGGATTATGTTTTGCAGTATTAAGGCCTTGCTCTTCAAGAAGTTGAATGTAGTACTTCCTAATCTAGTTTCATATATAATCATTAACTGTGTTTGTAGATTGTCAAAGATGTGATATTTACAGTCTCACATGCATTAGAACTCGTTGAAAAAGGCTTTACACGGATTAATGAAATATTTCATCAAATCCACCAAAATATAAAATGGCACGAGAAAGAGAGAAGGCATACCAAGGATGACAGTTATGTTTCTTCACCAAATTTAGTCAACATAGTAATTCGTGGAATAGATGATCCACTGTTGATGGGGAGAATTAATGACAGTGGGATAGGTAGAAGCAAGAAACACAGAAGTTCTTCCGGGAATGTAAGTGCTGATAGTGGGGGAGAAAGCAGTGAACAAGGACATGGTCAGTATGAGATCCATGGCAGGCAATGGATTTCAAGGGATTAAAGCATCTCAATGGAGATTTACTATTGGACTGTGGTAACTTTCTCCATGAAATTTTTGAACACATCTGTTGCTCGACAATCATATGTAATTGTAAGAGATACAGGTATTGTACAACTATAAAAGGATTTACCCAAGTATTTTAACCTCAAAATTTTTGAGAACTTGTCTAGGAGGAGCTTCTTTTCTTACTTAATGTATCTAAGTATGATTTGATACATTCTAGCTACTAGTATGAAGTGTCATCATAAATTTTCAATCATCGTAGCTTTATCTATAGAGGAGGTGTCGCATGAGAAGTCCATAGGGGTGAATTAAGAGGGAAATATTTTCACTACATTTTACCACCTTGCTATATTCCTTGTGGAGTGAAGTGGAGAATCTCCCTCAGGCTATGTAATCTGATTAATCATGCCAACAGGACTTACTATGCCATTACTCTTCAAATTTTATTTCCTTGATGTGTGTAGCCAATATGGATCTTTATGTTTGTAATGACAGATTCTTGATTTATGGCAGGAACAAGGGTGAAATAAATATAGCACAGCAAGCAAGGCCAACTTTTTCTGTAATGGCAGATCACTGTGGAATATAGTTATGTTCTTGCAATTTTGACATGGTAATTTCTGACGAGACGATATTCTTCAAACTGTTGTTTATTTTTGTGAACGACTTATGCTTGAAAAGTTCAACTCTTCTTTGAGGTACAAAAGGAAAAGACTCACATTGATGTGAAAGAAAAATGTCCTATATATGGAAAAATTATTTACAATATAAAGATAACATGCCTACCAGGACATGAACAAACTAAGTGTGACTATGGATATGTTCAGTGAGGGAACTTTGTTCACATTTCTGGTACAACAGCATACACAACCTCCCATCACATTGGATGACAATTGTGCGAGCAGAGCGCTATTGCTGCAGCAGTCCCCAGGGCCAGTGCAGTGCTGCTTGGAAGGGTACGCTCTCCATGTTCATATGTCACTTCCGAGGCCTAATTCACATTAAAAAAAACCAGAAGGCAATCTCAATAATGGAAACCATAGAATTACAGAGTTTTTTTCCTTACATTGAATGGATGAAGTAATATAAATTATATATTGAATGGATGAAGTAATATGAAGTACCAATTGAAGTATATAAGTATCAAGAAGTAATATAAAGTAATGATTGAAGTATATAAGTATAAATTGATTTACAGTGATGTTTATTACCAGGATTGTGTGAGAGGTTAGTTGAGTTTGGATGTTTTTGTGAAATTGAATTCTTTCAAATTAACTTCCATTTTTAATCTACCAAACTCACACAAAAACTAGTATCAATTGATCTACAGTGATGTTTATCACCAGGATTGTGTGAGAATAGCTAAGTTTGGATGTTTTTGCAAAATTAAATTTTTTAAAATTAATTTTCGTCCTCAATCTACAAAACCCACACAAAAACCAGTATCAATTGTAACCGGTATCTATTGATCTACAATAATGTTTATCACCAAAATTGTGTAAAGCTAGTTGAGTTTGGATGTTTTTGCGAAATTTAATTCTTTACAATTAACTTCCATCCTCAAACCACCAAACCCACACAAAAAATGAGTTGACATTGTTGCAATCTGAGGATTGTAAAATTGTGCCTTGAAAAGCCAGTTGTACTTATGACTAGTACATTAACTATGGTGTTTTAGCATAAACGCAATGGACTGAAGCAAAGAACATATGGCATGATATTGTATGAGGATCTACATGTATTATCATGAGTTATTTATCATGTTTTTGAAGACGTGTCTAAAGTTTGGTCAAGGTTTTTTATAGTATGGCTAAGAGAGACTATCAATAAGAATCCCACCACCATAATATATGCCATGTGAAGCAAAGAACGAGCTGTATGATAAAGGACTGAGAAAGCATGATGTAACTAGCGATTATAAAAATTCAAGCTGATCTATGTATATTGTTGGTGTAAATTATCACAAATGTATTGAGTCAAGGGTTTGTTGCATAGGGTTTGATGCTATTAATAACCTGAAGTATTATTGTTGTTGGTGTATAATATTTGTGTCAAAGAATTGTGGTCAGAGGCAGGGTTTTATTAGTATGGTTTTCACAGAATGTATATTTTGTCTATTGTGTCAAAGAATTGTGGTCAGAGGCAGGGTTTTATTAGTATGGTTATGTTGCAGATGTTAGTACCCTGGAACATTGTGCTTGCACAATTGATCTTCTTGGTCGAGCTGGGCACATGAAAGAGGCACTCACCTTTATCAGGAAAATTCCAATAGAACCTGATGTTGGGTTCTATTGGCAATGTATAGTGAAAATTTTAAAAACAATGCATTTGGATTTATAGCAGTTTAGGCCTACATGTGATTCTTAAGCAAATTCAGTAGAGCTTGTTTTCAGAACATACATGCCATTAGGATTTTACAAGCACAAATATAATCAAATGGAAATTTGATTATATTGACCCTAGATTTATACCAATATTTTTGGATTATTTGTATAAGTTAACTGTGTGTAGACAGACAGACACATAACCCGCCAAACAACATAAACACAAGCCTCAACTGTGAACACTCATTGAGCATAAGGTTTTATCATTGCATTATATAGAGATGTCAATTGGGTCCACCCAGGGTGGTTAAGAGGAAGAGTTGTTATCCTTCTCCTCCAATCCTACTTTTGATAAGCTTTCCCTTCATTGGTCGGTTAAGATTGGGAAGGTATAAGCAATCTAACTCTTGCTTAAGTGCCTAAGGATCAGATGAGATAGTTCCAAACATTTAAAAACTCAATGAGCTTTCTTAAGTTCTTATTGGTCAGATGAAATTTTTAAATGGGGTAACCCAAGTAGCTTGAGTGGTGATTTGAGTTTTATGTATGAGGTCTCAGAGTCAATGCCTTAGGCTTGCTGCCTCTGTTAAGTGACTAAATAGATGACCTAAGAGGGAGAGGCACGACAATCAGCGACAAGAGATTTACACTAAGTACCATCTGTGAAATGCAGGGAAGAACCTAGATGTTTCTCCATGAGATTTCCATTAGAAAAGAGAGAGAGAGAGCACACACTGTTACACCAAATTCACAAAACGACACTAGACATATAAATCTAATCCAATCTAAGCCAACTTTGGAGGATAAAAGGAGTACCTTCTTTTTGGGCGTCATGGCTAGAATTAGCTAGGGCGCTCTAGTCATAGCAGAACCCTGCATTGGTAGAGGGACCCACAACTCAAGTTTCATGCCTCCATTGATATAGGTGGAGCTTGAAGAAAACAAGAGCAATCCCCCTCTCCTGCTTATTAGGGTTGAATCACATTGTCCTACTACTGCACTGGCCATTGAAGTGCCACAATAATTTAAAACCCTTTTGTTGTGTTCTGTTCCTCGCTATATTCTACAATTCGCCCTCAATTCACCTACAACCTCATAGTTTATTGGGTTAGTTCAAAGGAGAAGAATCCATATCCCTATAATTTGAATAGACCCACAAAAGATAGAGTGCAGAAATTCAGACCTAAAACCATCTATATCTCATAACCAAGTTAGCGTAGAAGAAAAAATAGTGAATTTGAATGGGGTAAAACAAGGGAAATACCAATTTGATTCTTCCAGAAGAAGAGAGCATTCTTCCATGATTGATTTCTCTTCAGATCTCCCATATATTTCTGAACATCGGCAAGGCTCGAAATATCTCCACCAGCTACTATGGCTTTCGAGCCGTTAATGGACTATGGCCGCTTTAGGGTTTCAAAGCGCCCATGCTTCTGCAAGAATCTGGAAAAAAAGCAAGCATCATAGGGAAGAATTGTATCATGGGAAAGAAGGCATAAAGGTCGAACAAGCGGAGCGGGAATTTTTTTTTGAATAGGTATAAAATCTAAAATTTGGTTTCACATAGTCTTAATTCTAAAATCAATCTACTTTTTAAATTAGACCTTTAAGAAAAAAATCATATCCTAGTTTCTCGATTAGGAACAATGGTCAAATCAAACACCCTTGTGAAGAAGAATGCTAAGGGGTTTTAATTTTCTCCATTGTATTTTATTTATAAGATTATATCTAATCAATTCTAAATTGTACACAAAAATGAAAAGTTAAGGAAGTAGAAATTTATTTTCTAAAGTATGTATTTTATTTGTATGTTTCCATACATAAAATGGGAACTTTCATTGGGGATAACATCCACTCATTTCCTATGGTCCTTTAACCATGTCAACGATTTTGGCTCTAGGAGGGTTGTATTGTATGAATGATAATAACAATATACATAATGATATGTCACACAAATTTTTTAGTGCATATTCTAATCCTATGAAAACTTTTGAAAATACAAATATTCATATTTAAAGTTCTAATGTTCCATATATTGAACCATTATATGTTATTCCTAATGAATAAGTAAATATATATGTCAACATACCTAGACATATGCCCAGGAAATAAATAAGTTGTGCATTAATCCATTACTTTTATTTTGTTAGGTAATGTGAGTTTTGAGATGAGTTGCATGCCTAACATGTGATTTGAGTAGCCATGAACCAAGGGCTTTTGAGCCATCAAAATCACCTATGGATCGCATCTAACCTAGGCTACACAATCCCTTAGCTTGACTGGAATTTTTCTCACATAGTTTCGAACCAATGATTTTCTCACCAGTGATTGTATCCTACCAGTTATTTCACATTCCCCAAAGAAAAAATCAAATATTTGGATGTATCTTGGATGACTTGTCACATTCCATGACTAGCTTCACGGATATTGAATAGGCATTCCCATCATTTAAGAATTTTTTGGAGGGTTTTCATGGAACAGTTTTTAGGGGCTTAGGGGTTCGATGAATAGGAGATTAGGGGTTAGAGGTTTAGGGTTTAGCGGTTAGGGGTTAGGACTAGAATAATGAGTTAGTGCAGGTTAAGGGGTTAGGGATTGGGGGCTTAGGGGTTAGGGGATCTAGGTACATTTAGGGGTTAGGGGAGTAATGATTTAGTAGTGGTTAAGGGATTAGGGATTGGGTTAGGGATATCATAATGATTTAGTGGTTAAGGGTTTAGGGATTGGGGGTTAGGTGTTAGTGGATTTAGGTGCCAGGTCACAAGTAATGTCTGCTAGGAAGGCTTTCCAAAGAATTTGGCTGGCATCACTATGACACTATTACGGAATTAGAAGGGAAGAGAAAGGAAAAGGCTTAGGTATCATATGAGAGAAGGAAGCAATTGGTAAAATTGAGATCAAAAGCAGTGGAGTTAGACGAAAAGTAGCCTACCCTAGAGATGGATAAGATAAAACTTGAAAACATATTGGTTAATTTCCTTGACCCTTTATTGGTTATTCAGAAGGAGTATGAATACACCACCGTTAATATCAAGGTAACCAGTCCCTAGCAGATCAAGGGCTACAAGTTGTAGTTTTCGTCTGAACATCAACATACCACAACCATGCTTACAACCAGGACATGTTTTTTGAGGAGGAGAAATCTCATCGAGATCAACATCAAGAATCCATTGCAAAAAAAAAAGTACAACTTGTGGTGATTCCAGATGAGCATAGATGAATAGCTACAATAGATGTCGAATTTGGAAATTATGGAGGAAAAAGATGAAATTCATCTTCCTTTTGCATTCGAGTGAGGGGAAAATCAATCATCAATGAAAATTCAAAATTTTCAAGCTGAGCAAGATCAACCAAATTGGGGGCAGAGTTTGGGGAACCTTCATAAGTGAATGGGGCCTATGTGATATGGATACGAGTTATCTACCCCCACACAATCCGAAAGTGCAACAATAAACATTGTAGACATAGGGTTAATTAACCCCACACATAGTGGAGTTAGCGCTCGAAAAGAAGCTTTCCCCAAAGATGGAGCTCTTAGCTTCAATAAAGTATTAGATAAGCTGCATGTTGTGCTCAATGAAGTAGTCAATTTTGAAAATGACTAGAAATTATTTCTGAAGATGAGATTTTTGACTAGAAAGATATAACTACACATAAATAATTACTCTGTTGATACAATAATAATATAATATGCAAACAGCCTTCTCACATTCATGATTTGAGTATATAGTGAATTAGATAGAAGTAAGAAAACAATTACTTCTTCAAAGCTAATTCGAATTTGGAGGGCTTAGGGGATTGGGGGTTAGGGGTTAGGGGATTTGGGTGCATTTAGGGGTTAGGGGTCGAATAATGAGTTATTAGTTAAGGGATTAGGGATTGGGGGCTTAGGGGCCCCGACCTAAACAATTTTGGGTGGGCGCACTCAACCAAAACAACCCGACCCGAACATGTTTGGGCGAGCGCCCTCAAACTAAATGACACAGCGCACCCGACCAAACGAAGGCACAAGGGAGCAAACAACAAACGGGCCGCATGAATGTGCACAAGGCACCTGTGTGGTCACAACTTAGCAAATTTGATACGGCCAACCTCAAATGTGTTAGGGGTTTAGGGGGTTAAATGTGTTAGGGGTTTAGGGGTATATGGGGTTAAATGGGTTAGGGGTTGGGAATTAGGCGTTAAGAGGTTTAGGGGTTAGATGTTTGGGGTTTAAGAGGTTAAATGGGTTAGGGTTTTAGAGTTTTAGGGGGTCAGTGGATTTATCAGTTAAGGATTTTAGGGGTTAGGGGTCGTTACGAGTTAATGCACTAGTACAAAACGGCTAATTAGTTACTAAAAAAAAGACTAAAATTTGCATATAAACGACTATTTTTCGGTCGGTGACCAATAGTAGCTAATTTATAGTATCTTATATCGCGACCAACTTTTGGTCGTTTTTAGCTTAGTCATTAATTGGTTATCTCAATTTTGTTGTCTAGTTGTATATTTGGTCGTTAATTTGGTCATTAATTTAGTCACTGATTTAGTCATTAATTTAGTCATTGATTTTATCATTAATTTTGTCGTTGGTTTGGTCATTAATTTGGCCACTGATTTGGTCATTGATTTAATCTTTGATTTGGTCATTAATTCTCACAATTAATGACCAAATATACAACAAAATATATTACTATACGATCACCCGACAAAACCAATTAATGACCAAAGAAATATGACCAAAATTTTGGTAGTGTTATAAGATACTATAAATTAGCTACTAATAGTCATATATATGCAAATTTTAGTCATCGTTTGAAATCAATTAATTACTGAAGAAATATGACTAAATTTTAGTCGTGTTATAAGATACTGTAAATTAGCTACTAATAGTCGTATATATGCAAAATTTAGTCGTCACTTGTGGTCACAAATTTATCATTTGCAGTACTCGTTTATTCATTATATAAACAACTAATTTAGTAGTTTATATTTATTTCATTTACTTTCACTAATAATCATTATAAATGACTAATTTAATTGTATATTCATTTTATTTGTATTCATCATTAATCAATATAAACTACTATTTTAATAGTTTTAGATTGATTTTATGTGTTTATTATTAATCAACATAAATTAACTAGTATGAATTTGCAACTAAATTTAAAAAAAAAATGTCATACAAATTACATGTTCATCTAATATGAAAACCCAAAGTTACATATGTTAATTACAATACCAAGTAATATCAAGTGCAACTATAAATAATTCAAACCACATAAATTATATTATATAAAATGTCAAGTATTACAATATGAGTTTCCAACTTAATATTGGTTGGAGTACAATTTACAGATAAAATATTGTTGATCATTTCAAAGCATTATCATTATCTTGCCAAGGAATTGCAAGTGAATTCACCAACTCTGAAAACTTGACCATCAGTCTTTATTTGTGTGTCTTATGTGAGATATTGGCTCTATGAGTACCACTAGACCAATACACTTCTCTCTCTTTGTCACTCTAGTGTTATTGTTCCCCTCTTTCTTCAATCATTTCTTCTTATCATCAATACTGAGTGCATTTTCTGTAAAAAGAAAACAAAAAAAGTTACAATGCAAAGTATAAGACATGAAAGTTGATGAATACTGGAATATAAACTAAATTAGACTATAAAGGATTTATACAATATATACCTCAACATCAACAATATTGTTAATGTCATTTTTCCCCATAAAAGTAAGAAACTCGAACAAGTTTTCTTTAGTTGGGAAATAGTGGCCACTATGTGGCCAGATGACCTGTATAAACAAAGAAATTAAAATGTCACAAATAAACACAACAAAGCTAGAAATTTCTAATAAGAATGTCTCATGCTCCACTTTTGTAGTTGTATCATTTCCTCTAGTCATCTCTAAATAGTGACACTTCAACAATAAAACTGGTTAGTAGAAATCTAATGGGTGCAGCAAAGTATTGCTGACACGAGATTACCAACAAGAAACTAAAAAAGAATAAGACAAGACTTTGTAAATTGTGATACTAACCAGGAATATAGCTTCAATATAGTAATCTTCAATTATCAACGTACTATTCCAAGGGAAAAGGAATCCAATTCCCATAAGCCAACAAATTATGTATTCCCCTTGTCTTCCCTGTAATTAATTGAGCAAGCTTAGTAGACGCAATTTCCATTTAGAATCTCTAAAATGATTCTATAAATATTCAAAGCAAACTTGATGTTACTCATTCATTTTTCATTAACGCGGACAAAACTGAATATGCTAACTTGTTTTTGAGCTGGAGAGTTCTGTGATTCATCGTGTCCAAAATCATTGTTTATTTTCGTGATTGTTTTTTTTAATGATTAGGGAACTAGCCTATATTCGATCAAAAAACATATTTATCAAATATATTCCATTTTTCTAATTCAAAGCTAGATTTCCTTACAGTTTATGATGTTCAAACAAACTAGAATCATTTTCCTTTAACAAGTCATTGTTGTAATATACTACTAAACAGACAACTACGTAATGAAGTTATTAGTGGTGGAATACTAAAAAATCATAAATACAGGCAAGAAATAACACCACTATGTCCTAGACATGCCAATTCTTTATCCTCTTGGTTGGAAATATTACTTCATGAAAACAATATATTTGACAAAGAGAACTTTTCTAAAACTAACTAACGCCTGTGTATCCAACAACATTGACATTTCTATTGGCATGCCCTCAAAATGTGTGGAAGTATCGAACAAGTGTAGTGCACTTCCCTGTAAGGTTAAAGTTTGGCAATGGAATATGTTGTCCCTTAGTCTAAACAGGTTTTAACTTGCCTTTGATAACTTAGAGAGAATGGGAATCCAATATAGAACAATGACATAAATATTTTATTCATTCACACTTACCTAGATAATAAACAAGCATTGAACAGCTATACAAATCCATGAATGTCTCACATTCCACCAGGAAGAAAAATTCTTGATTTTGATTGTAATCCTTGAGGCTTTCTCAAATTTGTAAACAAGTAACATCATAAATATTTTTCCTTAGTTTTCAAACCTTCTTTTGTGTGGAGCTTGAGAAAATATGTGCATACACATATCACAATATAGCATGTTGTGGAGTACATTTACATGAAACCAATCATTCAAATTTTTATATTCTATCAAGATTGAGGCATGTGTTAAATGCCCAATATTTGCATTTCTGCGTAATGGTGTCATTAATAATTTGAAGGTTCTTGGCTTGCTAGTATGATCTAATTATTTCTTTGTGAAAGATGTTTTTTCACTCCTATTTTTAAAATTTTAATGTTTATGAATAGTATATAGATACAATGGATGCTTCGAATAATAAAAGAGGCAATTATTTTTCCATCAATAGAATTCAAGTATTTGCATATGGTATAAATTCAGTAGTTCTATTGGTGGTACTTAGGGTCAACCTAAACGTTTATTTCGCATGCATCAAAATAATTATAAAGTGATAATAGGAAGGACTCATGCAAACTTTTCTAATCATACATGTTGAATCTACAAGTGCTAATGTTGTTGTGCTCGATTTCTTATTGGGGTACCTATCAACTAACAAATTTTGTACAAATTTTTGAAATGATACTAAATAAGATGGACCTGAGGGAGTAAAGAATGAAAGCACAAGAAAATACTTGACTGAGATCTATAGGTGATATATATATATAAAGTCATGGGCCTAGTTCTTACAATGACCTTTCCTAGAGTCTTACACCATAACTACTTTCCCATGTTAAACCATCGTTTTGCGTCATTAGCAAGCCTTCTTTAGACAGAACATTAGCCTTTGACTTAAATTATCTAGAAATATGATGGAATGATATCTTCAAGGACTGTGACTTGATTGTCTTCAACTACTCTAGAATGGGTTGCAAAAAAAAATATTCCATCCTAAGCCTCCATTCAACCAATTGATAACCAAGGAATCCCCAAAGACCTAGAATTTAGTCACCTCTCCTCTATTGCTACTGTTAACAAAAAATTTAGTGCCTTTATTTCATCAGAAATGTTAGAGTTTGTACCAATAAATGCTTTAATTTTTGAAGATATGAGTATAATAGAATCACTATGCTATAGGATACCTCCTACAACATATTATGCTTGTTGACCTTGACTGGCACTGTTGAAAATTGAAATAACACCATTCCCACTCTTAACAATAGAAAGATGGATCAACGTCCTTCCTTTACCAGTGTTAGGGGCTTTTTTACTTTGAAAGCTCAGTCATGACTTGGAGACACACTGAAACAATGGCTAATACTTACCTTGAAAGATGTCAAAGTTTTTGGCAAGCAAATACATAAAAACACCATAAGGCGCAATGCCTTACAACCCTTTAAGTCTTTATTCAAAGCCCGGTATTTAAAATTGAATACGATATCACTCATAGATATATATGCATCTAGTCACTTAGTTTTTTGAAGATTTTTGAACTTATAAAGCTTCTTCCACTACCAAGGTGCATGCTCTTGCTTGTCATTTTCAATATCTTTGTCATTTTCTGTTTCCATTCCTTGCTATGAGATAATGGTACTATCCATAGTAAATGAACTGTTGCTTCAAAAGTAGTCAAAAAGACTTTTAATTGTACCATGATCATAGAAATAATTCACCATTGTTGTATTACATTCTTTGTTGCTGCACAAAGCAGTCCTATATCATCACGATGTCGATTGTGAACTACAAAAACCTTCACAAGAGTCACATAATATGATCACATTGCAGACACAACCTTATTCATATTGTCAAAGTCCAAGAGATCAAATGACATCCTTTTAACTTTTGCAGCTTGAGATGTTTCTCCTACACTTACAGAGCCTCCAATGTCATCCTCTGATGCATTTTCATGTCGCCCAAGCTGAACAAGACACATTCTTGAAATCCGTTCGATACCATGGTCTGTTTTTGTCTTGTTTCTATAACAAAAATATATTAGGGTTCAATGGAATAATGAGAAGCAAGCCCATTCCTCATAGACATTGGGTTCACATGTCGAACAACTGAAACTGTGTTAGTGTCATTGCCAACTTCTGTAGCTGCTGCATTTGGTGCCAAATTTTCAATTGCTGGTCCTTTTCAACCTCTTTATTCGCATATACTTTTGAATCACTAACAAGAGATTTATACCAAACTAGTTCTTTGTACACCATCCCTACATGCTTCAATATGTTTGCATCCCCATAACCAATTTCAGGCATAATTATTGTTGTGCTTTTCAGTAAATGTGTTGAAAAGGATAAAATACCATGTAGAATTGAAAGTCATCTCAAAGTTCATATGTGTTGTGCTACCTAAATATCTGCCAGCTTTGTTCTAGCCTACAAATCCATGAATTCATTTGAAGGTTTCATGTGTTCTCTCAAAGTAGTACAAACAACCCTTGTAAGAGGAGATGAGTGTTGTCGTGAAAATTTCTTAAATGCAACAACAATATTCTGGGCACCTTGAAATGACAATGGTAAGAGGCATAAATCAAACAGTTGAAGCATAGCCTCTATACCCTTTTTCTCAATAAACAACCATGTATCTATATTATGCAGAATATTCTCTATGAGACATGTAGCATTGCTTATACAATCTGGGAGAAAGAATTCCATGTTTGAAGAAAATTTTTCAACATAAGTATCAACCCCTAACTCAAATGTCACCATCGATGATTCATCTCCATCCACTGAACTAATTTTTTGTTGTTCTAAATCAATCTTCATGGGAACAGGCACATAAGAGCTAGCAATTTTTTGCAACAGGGAAGACACTTCAGCACCAAATCCAAGTTTTGCAATAGTATTTAATATTTCAATCAATACATCCACCCCGTGCCCCCTCAAATAAGGAGCATGTCGTATCACCTCATCCAAGGCAGATGATAAGGAACTAAGAGTGTCACTTGCCAAAGCCCGTAAGTAGGCTTTTGATGTAAAAAAATTAACAAAAGATCTTAGAGCACCACAATCATTAATAGCTTGAATTCTGAGGTTATTAAGTCACAAAGAATCTAAGCATTATGGTATACAATCTACTGCATCTGCAGAAGGGAGGATACCAACCATGATGAAATCCAAAAAATCATTAGGCATACCAACAACATCTAGAGCAGAATAGCAAGTTGGATATTTGTAAATAAGATCACTTGTGACTATAGTTGCAAGTGAAAAGACCCCAACACCAAAGTCCTTTGATCTTCTGAATATATTTCACAAGCAAAATGGCAAAGAACTCTTCAAATATTATAGTTTGGTAGTATTTCCAGGAGCATATGTGCCAAGAGATAGAGCCCAAGGCAAATCCTTCATAATAATTCTTCTATGATAAGGAAACAATGTGTCAGGTTAAGAAGTTTGCATTGCCTTTAACCTAGCAACATTTTTAAGAGGAGACTTGCCCTTGGAACCTGATTGTGATTCTCCACTCTGCTTCCTTTCTCCTCAAGATGGCAGACTTCAAATGTGTTATGGTGTTGTCCAAGGCTCCAAAACCCCTAAAGGAGGTTTCAGCAGGATTACTATTGTCCATAAAAGGCTCAAGAACATGCGCAATAGATGTTACCAAGTGTATATTTTATGGATCCAAATATTTGAGAAGAGGTAGCAAATTTGGCATTAAACCCACATCCCATAATGCAGTGTAGCCAAAAGAAGAAGAAGCTAGAGTTGTTACAAGAGAAAGCAGCACTTCTACTAAAGATATCGAACAATAGGATGATTCACTGGAAACTTATTTCCATTGAGCTCAGGGGGATATTGGATATTGTTGATGCAATATTGAATATAGTTGAGAAGAGAAATATTATTACAAAGGCTTACCAAAACTCCACTCCCAATCCTTCTAAAATGGAGTTGACATTCCAATGTTTATTTTCATTAGATCTTGTTGTGGATTGACCAACTCCATAATTGAATCTTTATTAGGGCTGAGAAGGTCATTCTCTTGAGACAAGCACTACCAATTCATCTAATATCAATTAGTTTCATCTCACATGTATCCCCAAGAGAGGATGACTTTCTTGTTGAATGTGAGAGCATGAAGGTGGCGCAACTATCGAAGGCAATCACCCTATGTCTTCAACTCCAAATGGACTGTGTGCCAAATCCCAATTTGTCTTTCATGTTCCACCTAGCCAAGCCCACAATTTCTTTCCATGCTAACCAATTACTCTAGGAAATTCAAATAAGTGAGCCTGAGACCTGGAATTTGGTGTGCTAAATTTTCTTAAACCTAGCAATTGGCAAATTTAGTTTCTAGTAAATTTACTTGTTGTAGATTATTTAAAGTTTTAGCTTACTAAACAAAAAACACTTTTGGGATTTAACAAGTAAATAAAATAAAATCAGCGGTTGCAAATTGTACACCAATCCCACACATGCATACACAGAAAATATGCACATCAAAATTTGGTGTTCATTAAATAATTTCTTATCGTACAAGGTTTTCCTTACTGGAAACATGGTCCTTTGTGGAAAATTACAATCTCCAAAAACTATAGAAATTTTCTAGGCACCTGTGCAGGTTGTACTACCCAAATTCTCCTAATAAACCACACGACTTGCCATCTGCTCAACCTGTAGTGTAGCCTTTCTGTCACCTGTGTGATTTTTTACACCCTTTCCCACAGCACGTGAAATAGTTTACTGCTTCAAGTGGCATGTGCGACTGCTCTGCTCACTTTGCACAACACATGCGTCACTAATTCAACACACATTATTATTTTGAACCCTCCACACAACTCGTGTTTCTCTCTCAAGATGAGTATGGACGCACTGTGCCATTTTTGTTGGATGATCTATAGACTTTTGTTGTACAACCTTATTAGGAATGATCCTTGCTGCAGAAATCACTCTGCTGCACTACAGATTTCAAAACATATTACTTGGATGAAATTCCCTTTTCATCCAATCACATGTCTAGAGTCTAGACACTCAAATCTATTTGGAAGTACCTGTCTGGTGCTACTATCATAAACAGGGGGAGGATGAAGGAGATGATATCACACAAAGAAAAATCCCCCTGCACTTTCCCCACTTGTTGACATCCTACAGGTCAAAATAGAACCTGCCATGGAGCATCACCCTCTAGACCCCTTGACACTCATATGGTAGCCAAAATAGACACTTGAGTGGGAAGCTTGATCAAACCAATCCCCTTGACATCCTTGGGGATAGTAACACATCCCAAGGGGCCAATGGAAGACCCTTTTGTTTTATTGAGACCATGGTTACAATCCCAAAATCTGCTCTACTATTGATATCGGGCCTTGCTATGCAACCAACAAGACACATAATATATTTGCAAGTCTAGAAGGATTGTGCAACCATGGTCAACTTCCTCGTAAAGGGAAGGTCTCGATGATGCTAAACAGGAATTTTCCTTCGTAGTTGCTGAAGTTACCAATTCTACATGGATATTGGCAAAAGATCTATACTAAAGGGAATACACAAATATCTAACAACCATCCAGGGTGGGGTAAATGTCCAAGCTAAGGGATTCTAGTTAGGAAGAGAGTCCAACCCCACCAAGAAAAAAATAGTTTTTATTCACTAAACACATCACTTGATGCCAAGTTGATTATGTTTAAAAAAGCGTGAGCATCATCAACTAAACTTATCTAAGCACTATTTGGTATATAAAAGCTAATGTATTAGTGAAAAATGTGTTCTCCATATTCACACATCTAGGTCCAAACTCCACATGAGTCAACATCTGAATAATGAAACTCCAATCCACTCAATCAAAAGTTTTGTCAAATGCAATTTCAAAGAAAAGGGGTTGCTGGCTAGTTTTTGTGCACATTTGAAGGTTTTACATGTTGAAAACATGGTATTGAGATTACTTGTTTGTACACAAAACTTGTGTTATCGTTAGACAACCTTCCACGGCATTTCCTAGATCCTTAAAGTCTCTGTTTTAGCCATGTTCTTGTGTGCCACACTAAGCAATGTAATTGGATGCCAATCATCAATTGTGTTTGTGGCTACTTTTTTGGGAATGTGTTTGCCAAATGACAAAAATTGTCACTAATCATGGCTCATGGCCTTGTAAAATTCACACAGAATGCCATCTAGATTCTATACCCAGAGACTTGCCATTCTTCATGTAGCTAAGTACTGCAAAATCCTCCTCTTTTGAGAATTCATCGTTGTTCAACCTGCTCTAGTGACCAATAAAAACCTTATGAAGATTGACCCTACAATAAGCATTTCTTGTAGCCACTACATGATCCATCATGGTATAAGGAGAAAATTATTTTGAAATTGAAATTTGAACATAATGTCAATTGGAGCGCCAAAAAAATAGCCATTTGCATGGAGTAATCCAAGATCCTGTTCATTGCCACTTTTATTTTCAAAAAGTCATAATAGAATTTTGAGCCCTCATATCCCTTATTAATCCACTACAGCTTGAAACAAAATCAGACACCCTTGGCAATATATTTCCCTCTGCTTCACCTCCCTCTAAACCATTATGTCCTACCATGCATCCTCACCATGAAGGGACAAATTATGGAGATTCGCTTCAATAGCAATGCACACCTATTGAATTTTACCTTGCTGCAACTCCTTTCTGCCTTTTGTGGGCCATCATCCTACCCCAACCTCTCATGGATTTGACAATACAACATCTTTGGTTATATCTTATGATCCAAGTAGACTGAAATGCATTTTTTACTGTTTCTCTAATGGAAGTATGCAATGTCCCTAGGTAATTTTTGGCCTTGGGGTTCAATCCTTATCTAGGATTTTCCAATCATGAAAATAATCATAACAACACTGCACATTTATCAACTCATATAATATTAAGTACCCTTCTATATAATTCACTAATGATATAAGAGATATTTAATAGTCATTTGTTTCTTCAGCAAACCACCACAAGTTAGGGCTAACTGCCTAAGGAACATTAGACCTATAAAACCAATAATCCACCAATATAATTTTGGTTGTAATGTCAATATTCAATAGATAAATATTCCAAATGTAACCCACACTAGCACTATCCAAGTTTAGTTGGTAATATACTAATTAACAGCTCACTGTCTAATTGTGTTGCCTCCAAACTTGTTTGTTGTTAGGAAGAGCTAGTGACAACCCTTTCTTAGTGGAGTTTCAATTTGCGGTTGGAGTAGTCTCCTAACCTGGTCAAATGGCTGGTTAGATCTTATGACAGTTCCCTTTTGATCTAAATTTCACCTGCAGTTGAAGATTTGATCCTGTTGCTACATCACGTAAACAAACTATAGGTTCTGGAGGCCTGCTTGGGATGTTTAGTAATTGTTGGCCTGTAATTGGAGGCCTGTAATTGTTGGGGAGTGGTTTCAAAGCTTCATGTGATCACAAAATCCTAAAAGAGATATCTTCTGTGGCCCTAAATACACTCAGGAGGAAGTCCGCCTACAGGTGATGCCCTAAATGATTCAAACTGGGCCCTAAAAACCACCTAGTAACCTACTGATCTCCTGTTTGGTTGAGAACAACCTCGCTACCTCCTGTTTGGCTTTAGTGCCTCAGAAAGGACCCCTCATAGCCTTACCTTTCCTTAACCAATGGTCTGAGCTTGGGTGCACCATAGACAGATCACAGAGAGAAGATCTTACTGCCCAAAAAAACTAATGATGGCCAGGCATCCCATAGAAAGACCTCTGTTGTCTTGAACATGACTTATTGACCAAGAATAACCACTAAGAATCTGTTTCCCTGCTTTCCAAAACGAATCATACATGCTCCAAAATATTATGTTGTAAGAGGTGTAACGAGTGGTTATTGTATGGCATGTTACAACTTTGAATCTATCTTTCAAAGCCATTAATATTAATATTAATCTCTGTTTTAATCTTTAATTTTTCTGTTTCTTGTGTTCATTGGAATAATGCTCTATTTGGGAGCAAATGGATGGTTCAAGAAGCATGTAGAACTGTGGCATGTTATCTATCTAACAATCCCTTCCTACTTATAGAAGTGACACAGTTAGGAAACATTTCATGAGATGAACACTTTGTTAAATTTGGAAGAAATTTATGTATTTATTATTTAGATAAAGTTTAACTATGTAATTTTTGCCCAACATTTCCATTTTTAGGTAAGATGTGGGCAGTCTTTAAGTTGGGGTCAAGGAGTGTTAACTGTTATTTGTTTTGTAGGCAATAAACTCTTATTTGACTACTTTTTGGCTCCTAGATGTAATAACTGTAATTCTTAATGAAATATCTATGCCATTTGCCCCTAAAATATTGTTTTAAAATTGCATGTCCCCTATTTATATATATTTAAAAACAAATGCTGTTGTACTAATTACTATGTAAGTGAAACCTTCATTCAAGGGTTTGATAAAAAAGGTATGTATTCATGATCATTTTTCTTAAAGCCCAATCCTCAAAATTCTCAAGTTCGAATTGGATCTGCAATAGCCAAAAAAATACCATAATGTATCAAACCAATGGAAGGCTTTAACTCTAGCCTTTCTCATAGTTGGACAATACCTAGCATGGAAGTTGGGTTCAAGCCCATGGGTCAAAATTGGCACAGATGCAATAGTTGTGATTGGGGACAATGTCTTCCTACTAGAGACACTTATTGTTCAAATTCCAGAGACACGTCAATTGACACTTAATAGAAATGTTGTTGTCAATTGAATGAAAATTTGGAGATAGGGATGGGTCCAAGCACAGAATTTGGGACATGAAAGAAAAGAAAGGCCCACGTTCATTTAAGTGATTCGAATGATGAAATTTCTTGGTCCCATAACACCACAAGTGGACATTATTTAACTAAGTTGGGGTATTATCTTGCAATTCAAAACCGAGAAACATCAACAAAAAATGGTGGTTCAAGACACTACAAGAAAAAAGAACATTGGTGAGGGGCGAAAATGGTCACCATAAGCTCATTGGTGAGGGTCAAAAGAGCCTTCGTCACCAAAAACTGAACGTCACCAAAGGTGGCGTCGCCGTAAGTATAGGTGTTGTAGTGACATTCAAGGTCCATCACCAATAATGATTTATAGTGACGAATAGTGACCGTCACCATTTCATATGAGCAATGGTGATGGACAATAGCCTCCATCACCAAAAAGCGAACGCCACCAAAGGTGGCGTCGCCGAAAGTATAGGGGTTGTGGTGACATTCAAATTCCGTCACCAATAATGATTTATAGTGACGGATAGTGACCGTCACCATTTCATATGGGCAATGGTGACGGACAATAGCCTCCGTCACCAATAAACCGAACGTCACCAAAGGTGGTGTCGCGAAAAAGTATGTGTTGTGGTGACATTCAAGGTCCGTCACGAATATTGATTATAATGACGGATAGTGACCATCACCATTTCATATGAACAACAACGATTTTTTGTGATGGACCTTTCATGGCCGTCACTATTGGTGCATATATATGGCGACGTTCATTGACTATCACCATAAACTCATTGGTGACATCAAGGTCCGTCACGAATAATGACTATAATGACAAACAGTGACCCTCACCATTTCATATCAACAACAACAATTTATGGTGACGGACCTTTAATGGTCGTCACTATTGATGTGTATATAAGGTGGCATTCGTTGACCTTCACCATTTCATATTTTGGTGAGGGTCGAAAAATGTCACCATAAGCTTATTGGTGATGGTCAAAAGAGCATCCGTCACCAAAAATTGATCTTCGTCATTCCCCATATATGAATATCGGGGCATGATGGAATCGAACCACCAACCTCTCGCTTGTAAAGCAGGGTGCTCTTCCATTGAGCTAGCACCCTTTAAAGAATTAGACTTTTAAAAAATTATATCTTGAAACTTCATAGATTGTAAATTCTACAACTTTCAATAAATTAAAGTCTAGACAATCTTTTACTAAACAAACAAAACACCATATCGACATTGCGAGTCCCTACCTAATGGTTATGAAAGTTATGAAAAGTAGGTGAAGGGAAGAATTAGACTTTTAAAAATGATACATGGACTATTACCACAAGAATCCCCCAAGAGAGATCCAGTTGGGAGAATCTCTTGAATTAGATTCAATGGAAAATGAAGGACTAGATGAAAGAGAAAGGCCTCGACGGAGATGGGGAATCCACCACCTCGAGTCAAGGAATAGAAAAGATCCTCGTAAATTCTTACAACACTTTGAAATAGAGCTAAGGGTAGAATATCTACTTATGAAGATTGCTTATGTAAAATAACTCAAATAAACAAGCAAATCCACAATTATAAAGTGATTATTTAGTATTTCAATCACTAATTTCAGGGCCAAAAACCTAAATAACCTAAAACACTCAAATATCCTAAAACAACGTGTGAAATAAAGACAAAGAAAAAAAAGAATATGTTCTCGAACAATAATACAAAACAAAGACAAAGAGAATATGTTCTAGAACAATAATACAAAACACATCCAACATTTTGAAGTATTTGACTTGTCTTGGTGAACATGCGTCCTTAGCAAATACAATGTAGCAATACCTTCCCCACAAAAGAGAAGACATGTCGAGAATAGTATGTTTGACACATAGAATCATAAAGATGCCACAATAGCTACTCCATTCAACACATGCACAAGCAATACAACTTAGATGTTGATGGCAAAGTGTGGGATAGAAACAAATATCCTAGATGTCTAGTTGTCTCACAACAATTAATTCAGATTTTACATATTGGTATGATGTTGTGGTGAAGTTCCCGAGTTTCTAACCAAAAAGAAAAAGTAATAGATCAACATAACATACATTTTCGCCAACATGTAACCTAGCCAATGGCTTCATCATATGCCTCATGCCGGGGATTGGATTTTGCATACTAGACCAGGCGTTAGTTAAGTTCTAAATTTCAACTCCGATTATTTTCGGACTAGACGTATGAGAAGCAATAGAGAAGTCCTATAATAGAACTTCCATCACATTATAGTGATTTTGTTGTAGCATTTGTTTTAGTTTTAGGGCTCATGTTTCAAACAATTTTAACATGGTTTTAAGGTTCCAAAAATATCATGGGAAAGTCTCCCTTATTGCAGTATTTGTAGTTTTTGGTGGTAGCCTCCATGAAAAGTTTGACATCAATAATCTTGTTATAATACAACCGTTTTTAGTAGCATGTTGTCATCCTCCATGGTCTCCAAACAAAGAAAACAGATCACCATCCAAGCATAAATATAACTCAACATATAAGATCAACTTTTGCTGGGAGGATGTGAGGTCATATAACATACTCTTGTAGTATTATGAGGCAATATGAAGATGATATATAGAAGAAAATGACCCATGATTCGATGGCGAGCATGTGAAGAGCCCTAAATAGAAGATACAACAAAGTGGATATATCCTTTGATTGGTGGTTCTACGGAACCCAATAGTGTTGGTCTTTCCAATGGTTGATACCTCCAAGCTGTGGTAAATTTTCACCAACAAATAGAACTAGGGTTAATGACAAGACGATTAAGGCTCGATACCAATGTTTGGACAGATAGAGGCGGCATGAAAACAAGTATAAAAATACAGTGCAATCAACAAATGTTTCCAACAATGATGTGGGGGTTTTTTGGGAAGCTTGTTGTGGGATGATTTGAGGGATTTCGGACAACTTTTCAGCCTTGTGAACAACAATAATCTTTATTACTTGTTTGTGACTACATCTAGGGTCATTGTAAGCAAATTATAGCGAACAATAAAACTATAAATACCCATCAATCGAACAGTTCATCTTTCCTTCAAGCGAGGAACCAATTTAAATCTTCATGTGTCTTCACCTTACGTAAATTTTGTAGCAGCAATGGTGGTGGTAAAAAATATCATAAGGGTTGTTAATATGTAGTGAAAGTTTTTTTTGAAACCCTTGGAAACATACAACAAACCCTTGAACAAAAGGCACTAGAACCTTTGTGAAATCCTTAGGTAGCATTTGAATTGGACATCGGTGATGTCATTATAAACATTGGAGTGCTTTGGTATTCAGAGGCATTTCAAGAGCCCTTTTCATATCTTACTTGGAGTGGTTTGTGGATATACCTCTCGTTATTAGGTGTTCCTAGACTAGATCCTAGCAATCTAAAGCATGAATTAGATCCTAGTAATCGGTTGGGTGTTCCTAGTAACTTGTTGGTTATATCGAGATCCTAGACCAGCGAGGTGTTCCTCCTCGGCAACATACATTCCTTAATTCATAGAGAATAACGTGAGGTAAAGGAGACCTTGAACCACATGTATATGCATAACCTTATCTTTGACCGTTAGCTTGAGTACAACTGACACTGAAATAGGTCCAAAGCCTCCTCATCTTAGATATTATCTAGGCTTTACTCGGACAGGTGCAGTTGATAAATGGGTTTCAACCGACCAATAGTTTACACCCAAAACCACAATTTGAACTTAGTTCAAGCTAGCAATGGCAAAATTGGATCTTCTAATCATCCAAAAGGTTATAGAATTTCAACATTATAATTGCCCCCATGGCCGGGGAAAAGCCAATCCTTTGAGTGTAGGAACCTCCTTTTTTTTATAAAAAGGCAAGGTTATAAAGGTGATAGAAAATTACTTGGTTATATAGGTGGTAGAAAGGTCGAAAGGAATTTGGCCAGCCCAACTTTAGAAATGGCATCCACAAAACCATGTTGCATTAGTTTAGGTCCTTCAATCTACAAACAACAAAAATGCACTTTGCTCTAGGGTTTTTTCAAGGTGTTGAATCCATATATGTAGTCAAAATTCCATTTTAAATAACAAAATTAAGATTTGGCCAAAAACAAATTTGGGGTAATAAGACAAAAACTCAAAAATGTAACATGTTTAGATTCCAAATATTACATTTTTTGGTAGCCACAGAGTGCATGGGTTGTCTATAGTTGCACACAATCCATGTTATGTCTTACACCATGACCTTATCTTAAGGCATACTGGGACACACCCTAGTCTAGTATTGACTATGTGAGTCTCTCTATATATATCATTGAATGTTCTGCTTTAGCTTATCCATCCATCCCTTGATCGATCAATCAATCGATGATGGTGAAAGTGTCATCCATTCTCTTGCATTTTTAGTGCATTCGAGTTTTCATTCACCTCGCAAATTCCATGCTAGCGATTAAGGGCACAAATGGGAATTGAATCCAAGTAATTTGGAAGGGAAAGGCAAGTTGGCTCATTATGGTCATCCCTACGAGAAGATCAATGCCCCAAGTTTCTTTCAACTTCGCAGAGGCGATCTATATATAAATCTAACCAACTAGGGAGCTACCCTCGTCTCCCTCGCTCTCCTTGATGCTAAGGTAATCATCCCTAAACCCTACCCTTCATCGCTTTACCATCATTTACTCAGAGGGAGCTAGCTCATTAAGTATTGGTATTTATGCATTCGGGCCATCTATCAAAGCGTACTTCTTGGCTATGACAATATTGCCTCATACATGGCATGTATTTGCATTTCCCTTTGGAAATTAGTACTTGCCATCATATGCTAGAATTTTAAGATAAATTTACAGTTTCTACTCACATATTGAAATGGATCTCAAATGTATGTGTTACCATGGGGAATATGAGATTGTTTATTATCGTGAACATGAGCTCCGAGTAGACCTTACTTTGGTGTCTTGGTGGGTCGTGTAGCCAACCGTATCAAATATGGAGAATTCACACTAAGTGGGAAAACATATCAGCTACCTAAGAATGATGGCAACAACACACTCCATGGTGAAAATCTACCTTTTCTATTGCCCGCATGCATGTTTTATCCCAACCTAACTAGAGCCCTATAATGACCACTACTAAGAATAAAATCTATCTTTTTTCTCGTATATGTATGTTTGTTTGTGGAGGTCTAGAGCACTACTATTTCGGTGACATATGTGTAGTTTGGTGATCCGAATGAATGCGAGGAGGGGTCGAGAGGCTTTGACATTGTCTTGTGGGAAGTGACGGAACGAGAGTCTTTGACATGCAGAATTTTATATGACAAAAAGAGTCTTTGAGCCACAAAGGAGGGATCTAACATAATTTTGTTGATCCCCTACAACTATAAAGTGTTCGAGTAAAGGAGGTGTTAAAACGGGTCTTCACTACAGCGAGAAAAATACAAGAAGTACCGCTATATTGTATGGTGTTCCTATCAAGCGTTGAGGCCCGGACTTATCCATAAAATTGCCCCCCACGTATCGTCATTAAAATTGGTTTAAATAAATGCCAAAAAATGATGCACGGAGTTGGCTCAAATCGGTATGTCGGCTCCTTAATCGAAACACGAGATCGATTCGGTTCTATACACAAACAACTATAAATAACTAGTCATGCTCATCATTTTGGAATGAAAATTTCGGTGAAAAATACAGGTGAGAATTACGAGATAAAACAGAGGCCAAGGAGATTAAAAGGGAGATCATAATTACAACGTTTTTGGGCTAGAAGGATATATCTCTTGTAGACCTATTTTCTACTGTGGAAATAAATTTTTTCGGACCGAATTCGGGCTCGAAATTTCGGCCCTATCAAAGCCTCGAAATTTCGGCCCTAACGAGCTTTCGTAGTCGCGGCCTTTCGAAGCTCGGACCCTGAGACTCTTCTATCGCAACTCAGACCCTTCTAATTCGGACTCGTGGTGAAATATGTGACCTTGCAACGATCTTGTAATTCGGATCTATAGTGGCGAGTTTTGAAGACAAATTCGGACCCTTGCAGATCTCTTGTTTTTGGAATAAAATTACGAGAGAAGTCTTGAGAGGAACGAGTATTGAGTTTATTTTACATGAATATATGTAGCAGATATATTGAAGAACATCTATCTCACACGACGTCCGTTTGACTTCGTTCAAGCATCGTTGGAAAGCGCTCGATGAGCTCTTCGACATGGAAACCTTTGCATCAACTTTTGAAGATATAAGTTTTTCGGGTTTGTAAAATCCATTTGGATCATAAAATCTGAATTGTGCTTTCAATTCGGTAGATTTGCGTAATATTCTGCGGGCAGAAATAATTAGTCGAGGTTGTCGGGATTAGAAAATTTAACACATTCAACACTGTAGTTGATTAGGAAAAATTGTGATGGAAGTTAATGTGAAAAGATTTTTTCCCTAATTTTTTGGTCATTTGTCCACTGATACAAAAGAACACCTCTCTTTTTCATGTCATTTTCTTTAGAGTTTTGATGATAAAGGACAATATTCCATTATGCTATGAATCCTGTCTATGCAACTGACATGGTTGGAAGGTCTTGTTGTTGAATGCTTGATTATTTCTTGAATTACCACCATGGAATCTCCAATTACCACCAATTTTTTGACCTGCCTTGCACACAACATTGGACCTTAAAACAATGCTAGGTTTTAGTGTGATTTTTAGATGTCTCTCCCAATCCCCCGACATAATTAAATTATTGTGGTCCTCTAAAGTTGTAAATAGCCACCCCTGCACCTGCCACTCCTAAGTCACTATGGTGACTTTATTGCACATCAAACTTTATATTCTAGCACTACTTTGTCATCGTCCCCGAGACTCTAAGTGATAACATTCAAGTGAACATCCTTTTGGAAACGAATTGATGGCTTTTAAATTTTAAAGCTTAGTAAGAATTTCTTTTAGTTGTCCAAGTCTCTATTACTGCTGTCTTAATAATCTACTATGGGTGAAATGTTTTGCCATTTTTCATGACCTTGTTATGAGAAACACTTTACATATTGTATGTTGTCTCCGATTTGGAAAGGAAGTCGTTGTTGAAATAAAAGGACACTCGAAAATGGAATTTGTTAAGAGACCACTTTCAAGCTTTGGGCATATATGGGACAATATTCCATTATGCTATGATTCATTTATAAGTTTTAATCCTAGGCGATAGAGACCCCTAGTACGTTAATATATGTTAGAAACTTAGGATATAATATGAATAAGAGCATTTAATCTGAAAAATTTATAGCAAACTAACCTCGATTTGCCTTCCGTACGAGACCGTGAGAAAATTATCGGGTTTTATATCTCGATGAAGGAAGCTCTTGCTATGTACATACTCAATCCTTCGAATTCGACATCCACAATGAGAGCCAAATCTTAGTCATTTAGTTCACAGTATTAATCCCACCACACGATAGGATTTCAGAATATTTAAGATTTCAATCAATATACTTTGCAATTATCAACTAACCCAGGTGAAAACATTTTACAATGAAAAAAGGAATGTAACCGGTAGTGTTTTAACACGTATTAAAAGTGCTCAAGGAAAGAAATACCCACTAGCTGATCGACTAGCATCAATGCGAGTCTTCAAGGAAAGCTTTCTATTACGGTAATTAAATAAGTCTTCAAGACTTGGCCCAAGAAGATCAAGGACCATGGCATTGTAATCACCTTCTACACCAAACCATCTTACATTTGGGATACCACCTACTTGATTCAACGATAGTGATTAAAATATATTTAACCAAAATTAAGTTAGATATAACGAAAAACAAAACTTAATATAACAACCACCCCTTGTGATAACATTGAAGAGTTGGCAAATTGAGAACAGTATGTTCACCTTCTGCTCCTCCTCCTTGGAGTATTCGTAAAATTTGGACTCATACAATGTCGAGGATGTTTAGTTTTCACACTTTCTCGTTTGATAAAAAAAGATCATTAGATAAATACAATAATGAAAAAATGTGCATGTTATAAAAGGAAGAAGGATCACATCGGATATTAAGTTGCTTGTACATTACATTACAAATACAAAGATCATAGAAGAAAAAAATACTTGACAGAAAATCTCGAAAGAATAGTAAAAAATGATAGCTGAATTTCTTAGTGTGAAATATAAGAATGGTCGAAAGCACGTGATCGATTTGCGAAAGCAACGAGTGCATATTAAGATCCCCCTGAATCTTCTTTGACAAACTTTAGACGATTCATGATTATTTTAGCTATACCCTAAATGAAGTCCAATGTTAATTACCTTTTATGGTTCACATATAAGTCTCGCAAAAACTTTCTATCTCAAAAAAGAAATTCACTTTTCGGTTTTAACTTTCACCTAATCGGCCGGGAAGCACATTGCCGGAGTTTTCTTCATTTCTTAATATATTTCTATACTCTCAAGTTCCATGTGGGTATAGACAAACAGAGTAGTAGTCCATAGATCTTAGTCCATACAACATGCTACTTCATTTTGTCCGGCATTAGGCAATCAATTTTAGGTCCATTTCGGGAAATTACTATAAATTCCTTCCGCATCTTGATAATTTTAAAAGACTTGTGCTGACAAATGTTTAACGCAAGATCTGTTGAAGGAATTTCGGGATATGAATCTTAGACAAATACAAGACAAGGGAAATAAAGAACAAGACGATAACTTTGATGTGGTGCCACCAACATATGAATGAAGCAAATAACTTATACAAATAAAGCCGAATAAAAAAAGGCTAAAGGCAAGATCTTTGGAGTTTGAGATCTATTCGGTCGACTAGCCCATAATTCACGTTTTCAATGACTTTTCAAGTAAAGAAATGACCATACCGAGTTTAATTCCAACTTCCTCATTTGTCAAAATATTGGTCCCCGAAAATACAAACGAATAGAATGTCAAAACGAGAAAACAAATAACAAGCATCATAATCAATTCCGACCGAAATGCACAATGCGATAAAATAAAATTTGTCTTTTTCCTTACGGAGGAGTGAAGGCTATGTTTTTTAAAAAGTGAATGTTTTATCAAAGAACCTAGGTCACACGAAATCCCCTTCCCATATAAACAAGGAGAGTGAGCAAGTCCAATTCACCAATGAGCTGACACTTGTACGGTATGTATGACCGACTTTTCTTCCGGGCATGTAAAGGATAACTAATGAGCTTCTACCATTCATCCCTACTTTCATCGAGCATAATCATGTATTCCCGGTCACTCAAAGCAAAATCATGAAATAACGGGCGGATAAAGCGCAACCATCGAAAATTTACAAGCGTCGATGTCGACCTCCAAAGTCGGGGTGAGAAGGTGGGTTATATTTGAACCCCGGGAGCTTCGCCGACTTAAAATGAAAGTGCCGTCGGTTCCAACATCAAGAGTATCTACATCTTTGGCACTCGGGATGAGAACCGTATGGCTAGCTTCGGCTTTGCGCGCTATGATCCGAGAAAAGACAAACATAAAATGGTTCTATGGACATGGCAACAATCCAGATCCCATGGAATGCCGATTGTCACGACGCGTAGAATGTTTTTTGGAAAACCACCAATATACACAATTCACAATGATAGAAGAACAATCTATTCTCATCGACCGATGTAGATATCCCCATCGATATTAAAATAACGCATCCAAGCATACATAAAATGATAATGAATCAAAAATCAGTACGCACCCATTAAAATGCATCCAAGTATACAATGACCTTGATTACATTTCAAATCAAATTGGGTGTGCCCAAACAAAAAGAACTTACCAAGGTATATTTCCCCCGAATGAACCGTTGCCAATTTTTCTCCCCGATCCGTATTTTTCCCCCACCTTTGGCTCCATGTCCGGCTCAAGAGATAACATAATAATCTATTGATGTTCTCCCGTTATATCGGACTATATACGAAATCCTCTAATTCCAATCCGATCCGAACCCAATTAAAATGCCCTCATTTTATCTTTTCTCCGCTTGAACCTTTCACGAGTATTGAGCATGGTCCATAATCTCCGAAATCATACATTGCCCGGATATCTTGATCAAGTATAGTGCTCGTTTTGAGCTCGGACACAAAGAAAATCGTATACCCACATACCAAAATCAGCAACCCACTAGGGTAAAGACATTTTTAGGCTCATCGGGACCATTTTCAAAGATGCCCACATCAGCCTTTCGGCGGTTATTGCATGATTCTTATTTCAAAAATTCCTCAAACAAAACACACCCGAAATTCCCACTAGACATCAATGAAGCATGTCACAATACAAATACAAAGATCATAGAAGAAAAAAATACTTCAAAGAAAAGCTTTCGAATGAATAGTAAAAATAATGGTGAATTTCTTGGTGTGAAATATAAGAATGGGCAACCACGTGAATGATTTGCGAAGCAACGAGTGCATATTAAGATCCCCTCCCGAATCTTCTTTGACAAACTTTGAGACGATTCTACGGTTATTTTAGCTATACCCTAAATGAAGTCCAATGTTAATTACCTTTTATGGTTCACATATAAGTCTCGCAAAAACTTTCTATCTCAAAAAAGAAATTCACTTTTCGGTTTTAACTTTCACCTAATGCTGGCCGGGAAGCACATTTCCCAGCGTTTTCTTCATTTCTTAATATATTCTCGTACTCTCAAGTTCCATGTGGGTATAGACAAACAGAGTAGTAGTCCATAGCTCTTAGTTCGGACAACATGCTACTTCATTTTGTCCGGCATCGAGCAATCAATTTTAGGTCCATTTCAGGGAAATTACTCTAAATTCCTTACGCATCTTGATAATTTTAAAAGACTTGTGCAGCAAATGTTTAACGCAAGATCCGTTGAAGGAATTCTGGGATATGAATCTTAGACAAATACAAGACAAGGGAAATAAAGAACAAGACGATAACTTTGATGTGGTGCCACCAACATATGAATGAAGCAAATAACTTATACAAATAAACTGAATAAAAAAGGCTAAAGGCAAGATCTTTGGAGTTTGAGATCTATTCGTTGATCGACCCATAATTCACGTTTTCAATGACTTTTCAAGTAAATAAATGACCATACCAATTTAATGCCAACTTCCTCATTTGTCAAAATATTGGTCCCCGAAAATACAAACGAATAGAATGTCAAAACAGAGAAAACAAATAACAAGCATCATAATCAATTCCGACCGAAAATGCACAATGCGATAAAAGAAAAAATTGTCTTTTTTCCTTACGAGAGGAGTGAAGGCTATGTTGTTTAAAAAGTGAATGTTTTATCAAAGAACCTAGGTCATACGAGATCCCCTTCCCATATAAACAAGGAGAGTGAGCAAGTCCAATTCACCAATGAGTGACACTTGTATAGGTATGTATGAATGACTTTTCTTCCGGGCATGTAAAGGCAAACTAATGAGCTTCTACCATTCATCCCTACTTACCGAGCATAATCATGTATCCCTGTCACTCAGCAAAATCATGAAATAACGGGCGAGATAAAGCGCAACCATCGAAAATTTACAAGCGACCGATGTCAACCTCCAAAGTCGGGGTGAGAAGGTGGGTTATATTTGAACCCCGAGCTTCGCCGGCTTAAAATGAAAGTGCGTCGGTTCCAACATCAAGAGTATCTACATCTTTGGCACTCAGGGATGAGAACTGTATGGCTAGCTTCGGCGTTGCAGCTACGATCGAGAAAAGACAAACATAAAACGGTTCTATGGACATGGCAACAATCCAAATCCCATGGAATGCCGATTGTCACGACGCAGAAAATTTTTTTGGAAAACCACCAATATACACAATTCACAATGATAGAAGAACAATCTATTCTCATCAAAGCTGATGTAGATATCCCCATAGATATTAAAAAAAACGCATCCAAGCATACATAAAATGATAATGAATCAAAAATCTGTACGCACCCATTAAAATGCATCCAAGTATACAATGACCTTGATTACATTTCAAATCAAATTGGGTGTGCCCAAATAAAAAGAACTTACCAAGGTATATTTCCCCGAATGAACCGTCGCCAATTTTTCTCCCCGATCCGTATTTTTTCCCCCACCTTTGGCACCATGTCCGGCTCAAGAGATAATGTAATAATCTATTGATGTTCATGTTATATCAGACTATATACGATAAAGCCTCTAATTCCAATCCGATCTAAACCCAATTAAAATGCCCTCATTTTATCTTTTCTCCATCGATCCTTTCACGATATTGAGCATGGTCCATAATCTCTGAAATCATACATTGCCCGAATGCGATCAAGTATAGTGCCCGTTTTGAGCTCGGACACAAAGAAAATCGTATACCCACATACCAAAATCAGCAACCCACTAGGGTAAACACATTTTTAGGCTCACCGGGACCATTTTCAAAGATGCCCACATCGACTTTACGAGGTTATTGCATGATTCTTATTCCAAAAATGCCTCGAAACAAAACACACCCGAAATTCCCACTAGACATCAATGAAGCATGCTTGCAATACAAATACAAATATCATAGAAGAAAAAATACTTCGACAAAAGCACGAAAGAATAGTAAAAAATAATAAGCTGAATTTCTTGGTGTGAAATATAAGAATGGGCAAGCACGTGAATGATTTGCGAAGCAACGAGTGCATATTAAGATCCCACCGAATCTTCTTTGACAAACTTTAGACGATTCTGATTATTTTAGCTATACCCCAAATGAAGTCCAATGTTAATTACCTTTTATGGTTCACATATAAGTCTGCAAAAAACTTTCTATCTCAAAAAAGAAATTCACTTTTCGGTTTTAACTTTCACCTAACTGCCGGGAAGCACATTGCCGTAGTTTTCTTCATTTCTTAATATATTTCTGTACTCTCAAGTTCCATGTGGGTATAGACAAACATAGTAGTAGTCCATAGCTCTTAGTCCGGACAACATGCTACTTCATTTTGTGCGGCATCGAGCAAATCAATTTTAGGTCCATTTCGGAAATTACTCTAAATTCCTTCTCGCATCTTGATTATTTTAAAAGACTTGTGCGACAAATGTTTAACGCAAGATCCGTTGAAGGAATTCCGGGATATGAATCTTAGACAAATACAAGACAAGGGAAATAAAGAACATGACGATAACTTTGATGTGGTGCCACCAACATATGAATTAAGCAAATAACTTATACAAATAAAACTCGAATAAAAAAAGGCTAAAGGCAAGATTTTTGGAGTTTGAGATCTATTCGACTGACTGGCCCATAATTCACGTTTTCAATGACTTTTCAAGTAAAGAAATGACCATACCCGGTTTAATGCCAACTTCCTCATTTTTCAAAATATTGGTCCTGAAAATATAAACAGAATAAAATGTCAAAATAGAGAAAACAAATAACAAGCATCATAATCAAATCCGACCGAGAAATGCACAATGCGATAAAAGAAAATTTTTCTTTTTCCTTACGGAGGAGTGAAGGCTATGTTGTTTAAAAAAGTGAATGTTTTATCAAATAACCTAGGTCACACGAGATCCCCTTCCCATATAAACAAGGAGAGTGAGCAAGTCCAATTCACCAGTGAGCTGACACTTGTACGGGTATGTATGGCGACTTTTCTTCTAGGCATGTAAAGGCAAACTAATGAGCTTCTACCATTCATCCCTACTTACCGAGCATAATCATGTATCCCCCGGTCACTCAGCAAAATCATGAAATAACGGGAAGATAAAGCGCAACCATCGAAAATTTACAAGCGACCGATGTCGACCTCCAAAGTCGGGGTGAGAAGGTGGGTTATATTTGAACCCCGGGCTTCGCCCGACTTAAAATGAAAGTCCGCTTCGGTTCCAACATCAAGAGTATCTACATCTTTGGCACTCGGGATGAGAGCGTATGGCTAGCTTCGAGCTTTGCGGCTACGATCAGAAAAAGACAAACATAAAACGAGTTCCGTGGACATGGCAACAACCTAGATCCCATGGAATGCCGATTGTCACGACACAATTTTTTTTTTGGAAAACCACCAATATACACAATTCACAATGATAGAAGAACAATCTATTCTCATCAGACTGATGTAGATATCCCCATCGATATTAAAAAAACACATCCAAGCATACATAAAATGATAATGAATCAAACCATTAAAATGCATCCAAGTATACAATGACCTTGATTACATTTCAAATCAAATTGGGTGTGCCCAAACAAAAAAGAACTTACCAAGGTATATTTCCCCGAATGAACCGCTGCCAATTTTTCTCCCTAGTCTGTATTTTTCCCCCACCTTTGGCTCCATGTTTGGCTCAAGAGATAACGTAATAATCTATTGATGTTCCTATTATATCAGATTATATACAGAAGGCCTCTAATTCCAATCCGATCTGAACCCAATTAAAATGCCCTCTTTTTATCTTTTCTCCACTTGATCCTTTCACAGTATTGAGCATGGTCCATAATCTCTGAAATCATACATTGCCCAGATACTGATCAAGTATAGTGCCTGTTTTGAGCTCAGACACAAAGAAAATCGTATACCCACATACCAAAATCAGCAACCCACTAGGGTAAACACATTTTTAGGCTCATTGGGACCATTTTCAAAGATTCCCACATCAGCTTTCAGTGGTTATTGCATGATTCTTATTCCAAAAATGCCTCAAACAAAACACACCTGAAATTCCCATTAGACATCAATGAAGCATGCTGCAATACAAATACAAAGATCATAGAAGAAAAAATACTTCAGCAAAAGCCTGAAAGAATAGTAAAAATAATAGTTGAATTTCTTGGTGTGAAATATAAGAATGGGCAAGCACGTGAATGATTTGCAGAAGCAACAGGTGCATATTAAGATCCCCTGAATATTCTTTGACAAACTTTAGATAGTTACAGTTATTTTAGCTATACCCTAAATGAAGTCCAATGTTAATTACCTGTTATGGTTCACATATAAGTCTGAAAAAACTTTCTATCTCAAAAAGAAATTCACTTTTCGGTTTTAACTTTCACCTAATCTGGCCAGGAAGCACATTGCCAGAGCTTTCTTCATTTCTTAATATATTTCTGTACTCTCAAGTTCCATGTGGGTATAGACAAACATAGTAGTAGTCCATAGCTCTTAGTCCAGACAACATGCTACTTCATTTTGTCTGGCATCAGGCAATCAATTTTAGGTCCATTTCAAGAAATTACTATAAATTCCTTCTGCATCTTGATAATTTTAAAAGACTTGTGCCAGCAAATGTTTAACGTAAGATCTGTTGAAGGAATTATGGGATATGAATCTTAGACAAATACAAGACAAGGGAAATAAATAACAAGACGATAACTTTGATGTGGTGCCACCAACATATGAATGAAGCAAATAACTTATACAAATAAACTGAATAAAAAAGGCTAAAGGCAAGATCTTTGGAGTTTGAGATCTATTCGGCTGACTGGCCCATAATTCACGTTTTCAATGACTTTTCAAGTAAAGAAATGACCATACCATTTTAATGCCAACTTCCTCATTTGTCAAACTATTGGTCCCTGAAAATACAAACAGAATAGAATGTCAAAACAGAGAAAAAAAATAACAAGCATCATAATCAATTCCGACCGAAATGCACAATGCGATAAAAGAAAATTTGTCTTTTTCCTTACAGAGGAGTGAAGGCTATGTTGTTTAAAAAGTGAATGTTTTATCAAATAACCTAGGTCACACGAGATCCCCTTCCCATATAAACAAGGAGAGTGAGCAAGTCCAATTCACCAATGAGCTGACACTTGTACAGGTATGTATGACTGACTTTTCTTCCAGGCATGTAAAGGAAAACTAATGAGCTTCTACCATTCATCCCTACTTATTGAGCATAATCATGTATCCCCAGTCACTCAGCAAAATCATGAAATAACGGGCAGATAAAGCGCAACCATCGAAAATTTACAAGCAGCCGATGTCGACCTCCAAAGTCGGGGTGAGAAGGTGGGTTATATTTGAACCCCGAGCTTCGCCAGCTTAAAATGAAAGTATGCTTCAGTTCCAACATCAAGAGTATCTACATCTTTGGCACACAGGATGAGAACTGTATGGCTAGCTTCAGCTTTGCGGCTACGATCCAGAAAAGACAAACATAAAACAGTTCTATGGACATGGCAACAATCCAGATCCCATGGAATGTCGATTGTCACGACGTAGAAAAGTTTTTGGAAAACCACCAATATACACAATTCACAATGATAGAAGAACAATCTATTCTCATCAGACTGATTTAGATATCCCCATCGATATTAAAAAAACGCATCCAAGCATACATAAAATGATAATGAATCAAAAATCTGTACGCACCCATTAAAATGCATCCAAGTTTACAATGACCTTGATTACATTTCAAATCAAATTGGGTGTGCCCAAATAAAAAAGAACTTACCAAGGTATATTTCCCTGAATGAACCGCTGCCAATTTTTCTCCCCAGTCTGTATTTTTCCCCCACCTTTGGCTCCATGTCTGGCTCAAGAGATAACGTAATAATCTATTGATGTTCCTATTATATCATACTATATACAGAAAGCCTCTAATTCCAATCCGATCTGAACCCAATTAAAATGCCATCATTTTATCTTTTCTCCGCTTGATCCTTTCACAGTATTGAGCGTGGTCCATAATCTCTGAAATCATACATTGCCCAGATACTGATCAATTATAGTGCCTGTTTTGAGCTCAGACACAAAGAAAATTTTATACCCACATACCAAAATCAGCAACCCACTAGGGTAAACACATTTTTAGGCTCACTGGGACCATTTTCAAATATGCCCACATCAGCTTTCAACGGTTATTTCATGATTCTTATTCCAAAAATGCCTCAAACAAAACACACCTGAAATTCCCACTAGACATCAATGAAGCATGCTGCAATAAAAATACAAAGATCATAGAAGAAAAAATACTTCAGCAAAAGCCTGAAAGAATAGTAAAAATAATAGCTGAATTTCTTGGTGTGAAATATAAGAATGGGCAAGCATGTAAACGATTTGCAGAAGCAACAGGTATATTAAGATTCCCTGAATCTTCTTTGAAAAAATTTAGACAGTTACAGTTATTTTAGATATACCCTAAATGAAGTCCAATGTTGATTACCTTTTATGGTTCACATATAAGTCTGCAAAAACTTTCTATCTCAAAAATAAATTCACTTTTCGGTTTTAACTTTCACCTAATCTGGCCAGGAAGCACATTGCCAGAGTTTTCTTCATTTCTTAATATATTTCTGTACTCTCAAGTTCCATGTGCGTATAGACAAACATAGTAGTAGTCCATAGCTCTTAGTCCAAACAACATGCTACTTCATTTTTTCTGGCATCAGGCAATCAATTTTAGGTCCATTTCAGGAAATTACTATAAATTCCTTCTGCATCTTGATAATTTTAAAAGACTTATGCCAACAAATGTTTAACGCAAGATCTGTTGAAGGAATTCTAGGATATGAATCTTAGACAAATACAAGACAAGGGAAATAAAGGACAAGACGATAACTTTGATGTGGTGCCACCAACATATGAATGAAGCAAATAACTTATACAAATAAACTGAATAAAAAAGGCTAAAGGCAAGATCTTTGGAGTTTGAGATCTATTCGGCTGACTGGCCCATAATTCACGTTTTCAATGACTTTCAAGTAAAGAAATGGCCATACCAGTTTAATGCCAGCTTCCTCATTTGTCAAAATATTGGTCCCTGAAAATACAAACAGAATAGAATGTCAAAACAGAGAAAACAAATAACAAGCATCATAATCAATTCCGACCGAAATGCACAATGCGATAAAAGAAAATTTGTCTTTTTCTTACAGAGAGTGAAGGCTATGTTGTTTAAAAAGTGAATGTTTTATCAAAGAACCTATGTCACACGAGATCCTCTTCCCATATAAACAAGGAGAGTGAGCAAGTCCAATTCACCAATGAGTCGACACTTCGTATTGCATGTATGATGTTGACCGACTTTTCTTCCTGCATGTAAAGGCAAACTAATGAGATTCTACCATTCATCCCTACTTACTGAGCATAATCATGTATCCCCGGTCACTCAGCAAAATCATGAAATAACGGGCAGATAAAGCGCAACCATCGAAAATTTACAAGCATCCGATGTCGACCTCCAAAGTCGGGGTGAGAAGGTGGGTTATATTTGAACCCCGGGCTTCGCCAGCTTAAAATGAAAGTCTGCTTCAGTTCCGACATCAAGGGTATCTACATCTTTGGCACTCAGGATGAGAACTGTATGGCAAGCTTCAGCTTTGTAGCTACGATCCAGAAAAGACAAACATAAAACGGTTCTATGGACATGGCAACAATCCAGATCCCATGAAATGCCGATTGTCACGACGCAAAAAAGTTTTTGGAAAACCACCAATATACACAATTCACAATGATAGAAGAACAATCTATTCTCATCAGACTGATGTAGATATCCCCATCGATATTAAAAAAATGCATCCAAGCATACATAAAATGATAATGAATCAAAAATCTGTACGCACCCATTAAAATGCATCCAAGTATACAATGACCTTGATTACATTTCAAATCAAATTGGGTGTGCCCAAACAAAAAAGAACTTGCCAAGGTATATTTCCCCGAATGAACCGCTGCCAATTTTTCTCCCCAGTCTGTATTTTTCCCCCACCTTTGGCTCCATGTCTGTCTCAAGAGATACCGTAATAATCTATTGATGTTCCTGTTATATCAGACTATATACAGAAATCCTCTAATTCCAATCCGATCTGAACCCAATTAAAATGCCCTCATTTTATCTTTTCTCCGCTTGATCCTTTCACAGTATTGAGCATGGTCCATAATCTCTGAAATCATACATTTCCCAGATACTGATCAAGTATAGTGCCTGTTTTGAGCTCAGACACAAAGAAAATCGTATACCCACATACCAAAATCAGCAACCCATTAGGGTAAACACATTTTTAGGCTCACTGGGACCATTTTCAAAGATGCCCACATCAGCTTTCAGCGGTTATTGCATGATTCTTATTCCAGAAATGCCTCAAACAAAACACACCTGAAATTCCCACTAGACATCAATGAAGCATGCTACAATACAAATACAAAGATCATAGAAGAAAAAATACTTCAGCAAAAGCCTGAAAGAATAGTAAAAATAATAGCTGAATTTCTTGGTGTGAAATATAAGAATGGGCAAGCACATGAATGATTTGCAGAAGCAACAGATGCATATTAAGATCCCCTGAATCTTCTTTGACAAACTTTAGACAGTTACATTTATTTTAGCTATACCCCAAATGAAGTCCAATGTTAATTACCTTTTATGGTTCACATATAAGTCTGCAAAAACTTTCTATCTCAAAAAGAAATTCACTTTTCGGTTTTAACTTTCACCTAATCTGGCCAGGAAGCACATTGCCAGAGTTTTCTTCATTTATTAATATATTTCTATACTCTCAAGTTCCATGTGGGTATAGACAAACAGAGTAGTAGTCCATAGCTCTTAGTCCAGACAACATGCTACTTCATTTTGTCTGGCATCAGGCAATCAATTTTAGGTCCATTTCAGGAAATTACTCTAAATTCCTTCTGCATCTTGATAATTTTAAAAGACTTGTGCCAGCAAATGTTTAATGTAAGATCTGTTAAAGGAATTCTGGGATATGAATCTTAGACAAATACAAGACAAGGGAAATAAAGAACAAGACGATAACTTTGATGTGGTGCCACCAACATATGAATGAAGCAAATAACTTATACAAATAAACTGAATAAAAAAGGCTAAAGGCAAGATCTTTGGAGTTTGAGATCTATTCAGCTGACTGGCCCATAATACACGTTTTCAATGACTTTTCAAGTAAAGAAATGACCATACCAGTTTAATGCCAACTTCCTCATTTGTCAAAATATTGGTCCCTGAAAATACAAACAGAATAGAATGTCAAAACAGAGAAAACAAATAACAAGCATCATAATCAATTCCGACCGAAATGCGCAATGCGATAAAAGAAAATTTCTCTTTTTCCTTACAGAGGAGTGAAGGCTATGTTGTTTAAAAAGTGAATGTTTTATCAAAGAACCTAGGTCACACGAGATCCCCTTCCCATATAAACAAGGAGAGTGAGCAAGTCCAATTCACCAATGAGCTGACACTTGTACAGGTATGTATGACTGACTTTTCTTCCAGGCATGTAAAGGAAAACTAATGAGCTTCTACCATTCATCCCTACTTACTGAGCATAATCATGTATCCCCGGTCACTCAGCAAAATCATGAAATAACGGGCAGATAAAGCGCAACCATCGAAAATTTACAAGTAGCCGATGTCGACCTCTAAAGTCGGGGGGAGAAGGTGGGTTATATTTGAACCCTGGGCTTCGCCAGCTTAAAATGAAAGTCTGCCTCCTTTCCAACATCAAGAGTATCTACATCTTTGGCACTCAGGATGAGAACTGTATGGCAAGCTTCAGCTTTGCAGCTACGATCCAGAAAAGGCAAACATAAAACGGTTCTGTGGACATGGTAACAATCCAGATCCCATGGAATGCCGATTGTCACGACGCAGAATTTTTTTTGGAAAACCACCAATATACACAATTCACAATGATAGAAGAACAATCTATTCTCATCAAACTGATGTAGATATCCCCATCGATGTTAAAAAAACGCATCCAAGCATACATAAAATGATAATGAATCAAAAATCTGTACGCACCCATTAAAATGCATCCAAGTATACAATGACCTTGATTACATTTCAAATCAAATTGGGTGTGCCCAAACAAAAAAGAACTTACCAAGGTATATTGCCCCGAATGAACCGCTGCCAATTTTTCTCCCCAGTCTGTATTTTTCCCACACCTTTGGCTCCATGTCTGGCTCAAGAGATAACGTAATAATCTATTGATGTTCATGTTATATTAGAATATATACAGAAAGCCTCTAATTCCAATCCGATCTGAACCCAATTAAAATGCCCTCATTTTATCTTTTCTCCGCTTGATCCTTTCACAGTATTGAGCATGGTCCACAATCTCTGAAATCATACATTGCCCAGATACTGATCAAGTATAATTCCTGTTTTGAGCTCAGACACAAAGAAAATCGTATACCCACATACCAAAATGAGCAACCCACTAGGGTAAACACATTTTTAGGCTCACTGGGACCATTTTCAAAGATGCCCACATCAGCTTTCAGCAGTTATTGCATGATTCTTATTCCAAAAATGCCTCAAACAAAACACACCTGAAATTCCCACTAGACATCAATGAAGCATGCTGCAATATAAGATTCCAATCATCAAGCCCGTCGACCTTATCATTCCTATTGTAATTATTATGAGATTTCAGTCATCTGGGCTTCATTTCAGTAAGCCTCAATGGACTTGGGCTGGGGCTTGTTCAATCTTCCATGTCCTTGCTCTTTTCAGAAGGCACAAACCAGGGTCTATCTGACCCTAACTATGACAGTGGGTTCAACCCCTCTGCGCCCCATCCTTTGCAGCCTTGATTTGAAGCTTATATTGCCTTCCACCTTGATGTGGGGCCATAGAGCACCACCTACTAAATAGTTCACCCCACCCGTAAGCCCTCTCTCTTCGATGGTAAGCGGTCACCGATCTACACGAGGTGCATGTCAATCTTGCCCTCTAAGCCCCCATGGTGTAATGGTTCATGATGTAATGTCTTTCGTCTTTATTTATACAAAGTGAATTTTATTTTTTGAAACTAAGAATTTCAAAGTCACAATTTACATACATGGGTGATCTACAAGTGTTTTTCTTTTAAAGTTAAAGAACGCTTTCTAATACATCTGGAAACCGTGATGTAATATATCTGTCCTAAAGTTCTCCACTCTACTTTAACTTTAGAAGAATATATCTTTTGTTACATGGTCAACATCGTCAGATTTGTATCAAAATATTTGAAAATTCAATTATATTTGTCCAAATATTCTGAAAAAAAAAACTTATCAGTTTGAAAACTCAATTTTATTTGTCCAAATATTCTGACAAAAAAAGATTTATCAGTATTGTTAATTTTTCATTAGTCAACAAGATCGATATAACAATTAAAAAGGAATCGTGGGAGATTAAAAAAATAAATTAATAGTCTAGAATGTCTTTTTATTAAATCACGCTAACTTCATATTACTATCCACTTCCATATCCTAGGCAGCATTTAGAATGTTTAAATAAAAAAATTAAAAAGTTAAAAGGCAAAAGAAAAATTAAAAACAAAGTAACATTTTATATTTAAAATGTTTAAATAAAAAAATTTAAAAAGGAAAAGGAAAATTTTGAATGCGTAGTCTAAACAGGCAATGTTTTCGCCCAGAATCCGGCAATGGTTTTCAAAAAATCTGGCAAAGTTTTGCCCAAAATCTTGTTTACAGTTGTTAAAATTTAGAATTTTGAGTACCCTAAGGTTTTTTTATAGTGCTCAGTCCATTTCCATTATCAAAAATTGATTCCAAATTCTCCAACTGCCTGATTTTTTTGAATTTTAGTTGATCGGATTTTGGCAGTTTTCTGTCGTCTGGGCTATTTCACTACCTTGATAGACAACTCCAATTTTGAAGGTTAGTTTAATGGGTCGAGTTTTCTCCTTAAAGCATTTTGTTATTGAAATGTTACGAGTTCAATTCTCTCGATAGTCTCGGGATGTAACGTGAAGTGATCTCTTCGAGTGGATTTACCTAGTCACTTCCTTTCGAGTGGATCTACCTAGTACAAATATTCTGTGGACGTAGCATTCACTAATCTTCGGGGCTTGAGAACCATATAAAAAAAATAAAGAAGTTACACTTTATACTTCATTATTTTTATTTTAGAAAGAAAAATAATGGTAATAATAACTTCATGTTGTTGTTTTCTTTTGAGTATTATTAATGATTAATGAATATTAGCATACTCTTAAAGTGGGGGAAGGGAACGATGAAGAGAATATAAGGTGGATATGTTGTAAAAGGAAAGATGTTGTGTTAGATAATGCATTGTGGCCTATTTTATTATAATAATGTTTCCAAGTCCAATTTGTTGAAAATGTTACTAGTATCGGCCTTCATAATTGTTGATTGGCTCATGACATGATGTAATTTTTTTGTATTTGCAAAAGAGAAGAAAATAAAAGTATTATAAAGATCAAAGAAAAATCATTTTAAGCATGGGTTTCATGCTTTATTTATTATGGTTATAGGCCCAAGCACCCATTGAGTGCTTCTAAGGTTGTGTCATGAGTAATTGTCCTTTTCATCTTGTTCTAAACCCTTCTTGGGCTTCTTATGTCGAGAAAGAAAAATATATTTGTATAAAAAATGTGTCTAGTCCCTCCTCCACCAAGTTGGCTTCAACATCTATCAAGTAGGCCTCATGAAGGTGATTCGACCACACAAAAGAGACTATATATAGACTAGCATTCGACCTATTGTGGCATCTAATTCAATCAAGTTCGATCTAAAGTAAGATAACAAGGAAGAAGAGTGAAGGTCTAGAATAAACAAGGAGACAAAAGGAAAAGTTGAAATCTGAAGTTTGTGTCAATCTCCCTTACACATGTGAGTATTTACTACAGTTATTATAGTTGTGATAAAGGTCGAGTTCAAGAAGTTGGATCTGTAATCTAGAGAAGGAGAAAAAGAGTGAAAAAGACAAGAAAAGAAAGAAGAAACCCTATCGAAGAAAGGAGGACCTAAGACTTGAAGAATATCTCCCACACGTGCGAAATTTCTGAGTTGAAGGAGGGACGAAAATTTCAAATCTATAATAGAGGCCAAAATTCTGTTGCAGGAGGTAGAGATCTAAAGTTTGAAGGAGGTTGACTTGGATTGACTTTGTTGGATCAAGCTCACTTGAAATAGCTTGTGTTGGTGGGTTGACTTGGTGGATGGAGGAAGGTTTGTTGTTGGTCTAGAGGTCTTGGTTGTCTCGCTTTGAATTGATTCTTGAAGAAGAAGAGAATTTTGGTTGGGTTTCCCTTAAGAGAGGGGTTTTCCACTGGTTGAGAGCCTACACATTGTGTCCTTTATTGTTTTGATCTTCATATTGTTATGATTTGGTAATTGCTTGATGGAAAGAAGAGAAACAAGACAAAAACTTCTCCCCCTAAGCTTAGACTTTGAGACTTTGTATATCAAATTCCCTTTTTAATAAGCTTATTCCTTTGTTTACATATTTATTTTTTATTTGATATTTTTGTCAATAGTTGCTTTTCTTGCCAATTGAAGTTCATCATTCACTTCATTTTCTCTACACATCAGTTTCTAATCCATATCCTAAAAACTTTCCATTTCATCATTCTTTTTCTATAACTCACTCTCTAAACCTTACATTTTCTTTGTTGATGTTTGTAGCTCGAGAAAGTAGTTCTACACATTCCTAAGTGTCTAGGTGTGTACAATTCACCCAATATCTCCTTATACAGTTGCTCTAGTGTGAGCAATTTGTTTTTGTAACTTATAACACAATCATTTTGTTGGATTATTGAGCTAAATCAATTATTATGTTGGATTATTGAGCTAAATTAAACTTAGGAAAAGTAAATTATTTACTTTATTTATTGCATTTTAATCTCAATCCTTGATGTCAAGTGAGGTGAGGTCTAAAATTGGGTGTCAATCACTTTGGGGATTAGGGTTAGAAAAATAGCTCAATGTAAATTTATAAAAGCAAGGCTACTGAGAAGGAGAAGACACATCATACAACAACACAAAATTAAGAGAGAATCTCAATGAGTGTGTTTGGTCGAAGGAAGGGGAGCAAGGGATCCAGATCAGCCAAGGAGGGCTTGATCAACTAGATCAGATCCAGTTGTTGTATGTATTTCCTTGGTTGGGCCATTTTCCCAAGAAGGGAGCCCAAGTTAGTTTATAATTGTAATGAAGAATTATGATTGGGTAGAATTTGTTGTGTCATATTTTCATGATTGAAATTGATATATTTTTCTTATGATGAATTTAATGTGTTATGAACATATTTATGCAATTAATCAGTAGATCAATATTTTGGTAGGAATTAAGTGTCGATTGTTAGGTTTGCATCAAAAACTAACATGGTATCAAAGCATAAAATTTGTTGAGCACTTATATCTAAATAACAGGTGTCAGGTTTGTACATGATTGTGAGGGATAGGTTCATCCACAATCGTATGAGGTAATGTTTTTTTTAAGTAGGTCGAGATCGTATTATATGACTGTAGAATTTTTTATTTTTATTTTTTGGGGGGGAGGGGGATAATATTTTGAGGCTAAAGACAAATTAAAAAAAATGTGTGAGTGGCCCATAGCTCTACCAATTGTTAGTTGAGTTCTTATGGCTAACAGACCCTGCCACCACTAGTGTAGGTAGCGGTCAAGGCTCCAGTCGGGCGGATTGGCTATCGAGACTCAAGAAACAATGTGATTTTGGTAAGGGAGCACGCTAGCAGCAGGCAACAAAGTGCCAACAAAATTGTTTGGGGTGGCAACTGGTGGTCGCAGAAGTAGTGAGGAGTTAAACTTGCTCATGAACCGATAAGAAAGTTCATGGCATAGGGTTGGAATCTAATAGTTTGATGCACATGACAAAGATAGGGTTGCTAAATAACAACAACAATATTGTGGAGAAGATAGTGAGATAATATGGTGGTAGGCATTGGGTAATAGATAGTCGTTGAGGCACAAAATGGTAGCAAATGTCAACTCGGTAAGTCGCAATTGAGGGGTTGACAACCCAGGGTGAGTGTGTAAGAGCTGAAACTAGTCATCGAATGTAGGAAACAAAAAAAAACAACAAGAAAACAACCCTAAGTCACCAGCCGCAAAGGCTACCGACCTAGGGTGGCATTGGAAAGAGTCTACGGGTGTGGTAATCAAAGGTGGTGGTAGCATAGGAGATCCGATCAAGGAGGATGGAAAGTGGTCAGATGTTGTAGTAAATAGTTGCACATAATGAACCGATGATGTGTTAGGGACTAGTGTTATGCATGTTATGAAGTGGAAGGGAATGCTGAAGAGTGCTAAGGTGTGCTAGAGAGTGATAATGCATGTTGATGAGTGTTAAGGAGTACTGGGAGAAAAAATTAAGGGAGCACTAGGTAAAAATTCATGGAAGCTAATGAATATGAGGAACGTATACTGCCAGAGACTAGTGTTAATGGTTAGTTTTAGTTTTCATGCCAAGGAGGGAGTGACAAGGTATGCTAAGCATTGGTAAGGCATGCTAGGGAATATCAAGGCATGTTAAGAATTCCCAAAGTGTGCTTGGGAGTTCCAGGGTGTGCTAATTATATCATGTGCCAATTAATAGTGCCAAGATATGCCAATACATGCTAGGTACTAAGGATGTGGCGCAGGGTGCCAGGGTATATCAATATGTGTCAAGGCAACAAAAGGAAGAACCAATAAGAGGGTTAATAAGTCAGGACTTTATCTTTTTGAAAAGGGCCATGCTTGGCACACTAATAATATGTCCCAATACATGCCAAGTGGAATTGTGTGCCAAGTGCTAATGTATGTCAATGCATTCAACCAAGGTGCTCTAGGGCATGCCAGGGACTATATGCAACATGCCAACACATGCTATGAGAGTTCCATGTTGTGTTAGCGCATGCCACCATGTGCTTGGGTGTCAATGTCATCAAAAGATGTTCTAGGTACAAATATGTTCCAAGACATGTGGGGTAGTAAGAAATGTTAGTGTGTGCCAAAGCAGTAATTTAAGGTGTGCCCAGATTGTTGAGGATTGTTAGGTCTTTCTCATTAATAGAATTTTCAGAGCCCGATTATGTATTAAATAACTATTTGAGCTTCATGCATAATATGTAGAAATTTGCTGAATAAATCACTTATTCAATGGAGATTAACCTGATCACACATCAATTTCGAATTGCATGCATAACACATAATCTCTTCTACAATTAATTGTCACATGCGGAAAGAATAGAAGTGATATCACATCAAATCATCACACACATTAACACAGTATGTATGGGGAAAGCTTATAGCTGAAAACCCCCAGCTATCGTATATTATAAATGGAGAGAACATGCAGCAAATACATAGTACAAACTCCTCACAAGTACTCAGTACTATCTCCCAAAGCTACACAAAAACTAGCTTGGTTTTGAACAAGTCACAGGTTCAAAACACACCCACTAATTTCCCTGCCTCTATTGCGCAATCAAGGCTAGTCTAAATAGAGATCCAAGTTTGAATCTCACTGGCTCCAACTGCGCAATTGTCATTGGTAATTTCCTCCAAGTGTGGTGCAAATATCATGCACAACTAATGTCGCAACTGATAGCTAACTCAACCCTTTCATCTACCTCTTTCACTTGTCGCCACTGAACTGTCCATGCACTGAGTTAAAATGATGCGTTATTTAGTTGAATAATGAGTTAATATTTTGTGAATTAAATAATATTTAATTTACACAACTCATCTCTAGTGTATTAGCCAGTTAAACTAAATACAACTAGTTCAACTAGTTAACCAGAACACCATCTCCATTAACTGTCGCATCAACTCCACCGAACTCCGCCACTTGAGCTCTAACTGAAGTCAACCATGCATTAGCTCACCTAACCCATAGGAAAAGCGTAAATCCTTCTGGCAGCTGCATGCCCCACATCCGGGGGTCAAACTGAAGTGCTCCAAGAGAGTAAATTGAAGTTTAGAGTCCAAATATTATTAAGGGTAAATAATATTTGACTGTTCTATTTTTAGCCCGCCAGTCTAAAAATAGACTTCGACCTAAATGCTAAAAATATAGGTCCATCTATTTTTACCAACATGACCAATCCTCCAAGAATAGCATATTGCAGCTCCCGGTCCATGATCCATATGTCTAAAAATAGACATAGTCTAAAAATAGACTTTTCGACAAAAATCACATGTGTGGTCCCCACCTAGTTTAGGTGATCACTTTCCAACTAGGATCAGGAAAGATGCTTCAGGAGGCCTCCTTCACTGTTTCTTGTTGCCATTTTCAACACTCCCTCTCAACAAGAAAGGACTGTCTTTGCATGCGACATGCAACTCCATGCATTCGCCCTGCAACCTCCACAAGCGCCATGCAACTCCATGCATCTACTCTGCAACTCCTCTGAAACTGAATAGGCTCCAAACAACTCAATCAGTCTTGATGTATCTAGCATCTATCATCAAATTCTTCGACTTCTACTTGGCCAACTGCACATGTCATCAGGAACCACTGCGCTGTTGACTCTTTGCACCCATGCACTCTTGCACTTGTTGTCAACTCTGATCCGCGCTCCAGTATCCGACACTGTCACTTTGATCTGCCTGCATCACTCCAACTGATCTTGCTACTGCTGCGCTGTGGGCACCTCGTAGCCAGGTTCAATCCATGAGATCCACACCATCTCATGAATCTTGCCCAGAAATCTCCTCATGGGATTAATCATGCATGTCGCCCCACCTCTCACCTGGTGGTATAGCTACATGCACTCCCTCTGCCCGTCTGGCACGAAATTTCTCTGCATGAGTGGTTTCTTCCACTCCATGATCCTCTTGTGGCTGCTCCACACCCCGAGGTTCACTTTCACCTGCATGCAAAACTTGCTCCCTCTCAAGCTTCAGTTGCATGTCTTCCTTCCGCTTCCCAATAGTAGGAAGCTCCGTAGACATCCCATCTACTTCAAGTCTGTAGAGATTCTTTGCTTGAATCCCAACCTTCTTGACTTGTCCCGTTGCCTTGTGCCGAAGGAAAACTTTTCCTTCTCTAAAGACAACTTCATACCCTTTATCCTCTAACATTGCGACTGAGATCAGATTCTTTGTTAGACCTGGTACATGAAATACATCTTGTAAAAGAATGAGTTTACCTGACTCCCTCTGAAAGGTTATGGTACCAATGCCGGTCGCATTGTATCGTCCACCGTCGCCCAACTCAACATGCATCCGGAGACCTTTCTCCACCAAGTCACTGAAAAGATTTGCATCTCCCGTCATGTGAAAGGAAGCGCCACTATCAATATACCACCCCGATCCCAATGCACTATACAACATGCATGCGATCAATGAGAAGTCCAGCTCAAATTGCGAGGCAAGAGCCTCACCAACTGCAGCTCCAGCAGCCTGCTTGTTCTTCTTCTTCTTTGGGCAATTCGTGGCGTAATGTCCATGATCGTGACAGTGAAAACACTTCACTTTGGACATGTCACGCTCTTTACCATCCACACCGGATTGAGAAGCCTTCTCCTTTCCCTTCCCCTTCCTTGCTTTGGCAGCCAAAGCGCAGTCTTCTTCATCAGATACCTTTGATGAAGATCCATCTCTGGTAGTCCTCCTGATCTCCTCTTGCATGAGATCCGACCACAGGCGCTCCCATCCCGGCAACTTCTCCCGACCATTGACACTATCTTGATATGCATTCCAAGCCTTCGGAATACCAAGGAGAGCTAGGTCCACCATATCCTCATCTTCGACAGTCACCCCCACACTTCCCAACTCATCTCTGCACTGAGTGAACTTCGTGAGGTATTTTGCGATGCTGTCGCCTTTCTCCATCTTGATGTTCCTGAGTCTATCTTTGAGCGCCAGCTTCCTTTGGTCACTCTTGCTTTGGTACAGATCCGTCAAGGCTTTCCACATCAAATATGGAGAAGCCTTCCCGTGCAAACTGGATACAATATGATCCTTGATGCCCTCCAACAGGATCCTTCGACACTTTGCTTGTTTCTTTCGCCATGCTTCCACAACATCAGCATCATTAGAAGTAGGCTTTGGAATCTCTTTCTCCACGAATTCCAACAGCCCATGATCATCTAATACAGCCTCCATGTGGTCCTTCCATGCAACATAATTCGAACTGCCTTCCAAGGCATATTCTAGTCGCAACCCGATGAAAGACATTTTCGCCGCGGCACCAAGAACACAAATCTGCAAATTCGAATTTCACCACCAGCTGATAACTCAATCGCTTCCGATATATACTTGAGAAAAAATTATTTCCAAATCAGAGATTGACTGCATGGGCTTTTACCATACCTTTCACTTTCCGAAGAAAGATGAATCCGGAGGCTATCTGGCCCGTATGCAGGCTCTGTCCGAGGAAATAAGTTTGCAATCACCGTAATAGATCTCGAAAATTAATATCGCTCCGATACCATGTAGAAATTTGCTGAATAAATCACTTATTCAATGGATATTAACCCGATCACACATCAATTTCGAATTGCATGCATAACACATAATCTCTTCTACAATTAATTGTCACATGCGAAAAGAATAGAAGCGATAGCACATCAAATCATCACACACATTAACACAGTATGTATGGGGAAAGCTTATAGCTGAAAACCCCACAGCTATAGTATATTATAAATGGAGAGAACATGCAGCAAATACATAGTACAAACTCCTCACAAGTACTCAGTACTATCTCCCAAAGCTACAAAAACTAGCTTGGTTTTGAACAAGTCACAGGTTCAAAACACACCCACTACTTCTCTGCCTCTATTGCGCAATCAAGGCTGGTCTAAATAGAGATCCAGGTTCAAATCTCACTGGCTCCAACTGCGCAATTGTCATTGGTAATTTCCTCCAAGTGTGGTGCAAATCTCATGCACAACTAATGTCGCAACTGATAGCTAACTTAACCCTTTCATCTACCTCTTTCACTTGTCGCCACTGAACTGTCCATGCACTGAGTTAAACTGATGTGTTCTTTAGTTGAATAATGAGTTAATAATTTGTGAATTAAATAATATTTAATTCATACAACTCATCTCTAGTGTATTAGCCAGTTAAACTAAATACAACTAGTTCAACTAGTTAACCAGAACACCATCTCCATTAACTGTCGCATCAACTCCACCGAACTCCGCCACTTGAGCTCTAACTGAAGTCAACCATGCATTAGCTCACCTAACCCATAGGAAAAGCGTAAATCCTTTTGGCAGCTGCATGCCCCACCTCCGGGGGTCAAACTGAAGTGCTCCAAGAGAGTAAACTGAAGTTTAGAGTCCAAATATTATTAAGGGTAAATAATATTTGACTGTTCTATTTTTAGCCCGCCAGTCTAAAAATAGACTTCAACCTAAATGCTAAAAATAGAGGTCCATCTATTTTTACCAACATGACCAATCCTCCAAGAATAGCATACTGCAGCTCCCGGTCCATGATCCATATGTCTAAAAATAGACATAGTCTAAAAGTAGACTTTTCGACAAAATCACATGTGGTCCCCACTCATGTTAAAGTGATCACTTTCCAACTAGGATCAGGAAAGATGTTTCAGGAGTCCTCCTTCACTGTTTCTTGTTGCCATTTTCAACATAATACATAACCTCTTCTACAATTTATCATCAATTTGCGGAAATTAGAAGCAGTCGCATGCGCACATTAAAACATAATCAAGCACACATGTAACACAGTATGTAATGGGGAAAGCTAATAGCTGAAAACCCCCAACTATCTGTATATTATAATGATAGAGAACATGTAACAATACATAGCACAAAGCTCTCACAGCTCTCAGCACTATCTCACATGCTACACACAAACTAGCACGGAAGATGAAAAAGTCACAGGTTCAAATCTCCTCCACAAGTCTGCCTGCCTCTACTGCGCAATCCAAGATGAATAATGATGAGATTCAAGTTCGAATCCCACTGGCTTGTACTGCGCAATCCTCATTGGCAATCTCAATCAATGTGTGTGCAAATCTCATGCACAGCTATAGTCACAACTGATAGTAGGCTCACCCTTTCACCCACCTCTAACACTGGTCTCCACTGAACTGTCCATGCACTGCAGTCAACTGATGTATTCTTTAGTTGATTTATGAGTTAATAATTAGTGAATTAATTAATAATTAATTCACACCACTCATCACTAGTGTATTTATCAGTTAGACTAAATACAACTAGTTCAACTAAGTTAAACCGAACACAACTCCATCAACTGTGTCATCAACTCCACCAAACTCTGCCACATGAGTTCTAACTGAAGTCAACCATGCAATAGCTCAACTAACCCCTAGGAATAGCATAATTCCTTCTGTCAGCTACATGTGCCACATCCGTAGCTCGAACTGGAGTGCTCCAAGAGGATAAGATAATGTTTGTAGTCCAAATATTATTAAGGGCTAATAATATTCGACTGATCTATTTTTAGACTAGCAGTATAAAAATAGACTCCACCCAATGTCTAAAAATAGAGGTCCATCTATTTTTAACAACTTGACCAACCATCCACAAATAGCATCCTGCAACTCATAGACCATGATCCATATGTCTAAAAATAGACATAGTCTAAAAATAGACTTTGCAACAAAAATCACTTGTGTGGCCCCCACCTATTTTTGGTGATCACTTTCCAACTAGGATCAGGAAAGATGTTTCAGGATGCCTCCTTCATTGATTCTTGTTGCCATGTTCAACACTCCCTCTCAAAAAGAAAGGACTGTATTTGCATGCGACATGCAACTCCATGCATTTTCCCTGCAACCTTCACAAGCGCCATGCAACTCCATGCATCTGCTCTGCAACTCCTCTGAAACTGAATAGGCTCCAAACAACTCAATCAGTCTGATGCATCTATCATCAAAGTCTTCGACTTCTACTGGGACCAATTTCACATGTCATCAGGAACCACTGCGCTGTTGAAATCTTGCATCCATGCACTCTTGCACTTGCTGTCAACTCTGATTCGCACTCCAGTATCCGACACTGTCACTTTGATCTACCTGCATCAATCCAACTGATCATGCTACTATTGCGCTGTGAGCACCTCGTAGCCAGGTTCAATTCATGAGATCCACACCATCTCATGAATCCTGCCCAGAAATCTCCTCTTGGGATTAATCATGCATGTTGCCCCACCTCTCACTTGGTGGTATAGCTGCATGCACTCCCTCTGCCCATCTGGCACGAAATTTCTCTGCATGAGTGGTTTCTCCCACTCCATGATCCTCATCTTGTGGCTGCTCCACATCTCGAGGTTCACTCTTACCTACATGCAAAACTTGCTCCCTCTCAAGCATCAATTGCATGTCTTTCTTACACTTCCCAACAGTAGGAAGCTTCGTAGACATTCCATCTACTTCAAGTCTGTAGAGATTCTTTGTTCGAATCCCAACCTTCTTGACTTGTCCTGTTGCCTTGTGCCGAAGGAAAAATTTTCCTTCACTGAAGACAACTTCATACCCTTTATCCTCTAACATTGCAACTGAGATCAAATTCTTCTTTAAACTCCGGAACATGCACTACATCTTGTAAAAGAATGAGTTTACCTCCGACTCCTCTCGAAAGGTTATGGTACCAATGCGATTGTATCAGCCATTGTCGCCACCCCAACAGACAATCGAGATCTTTCTCCACCAAGTCACTGAAAAGATTCACATCTCCCGTCATGTGAAAGGAAGCACCACTATCAAAATACCACCCCGATCCCAATGCAATAGACACCATGCATGCGATCAATGAGAAGTCCAGCTCAAATTGTGAGGCAAGAGCCTCACTAGCTGTAGCTCTAGCAGCCTAATTGTTCTTCTTCTTCTGTGGACAATTTGTGGCGTAATGCCCATGTTCGTGACAATGAAAACACTTCACTTTGGACATTTCATGCTCTTTACCATCCGCACCAGATTGAGAATCATTCTTCTTTCCCTTCCCCTTCCTTGCTTTGGCAGCCAAAGCGCAATCCTCTTCATCAGATGCCTTTGATGAAGATTCATCCCTGGTACTCCGCCTTATCTCCTCTTGCACAAGATCCGACCAAAGCCGCTCCCATCCTGGCAATTTCTCCCGACCATTGACAGAATCCTGATAGGAATGCCAACTCTTCGAAAGCCCAAGGAGAGCCAAGCTCACCAATTCCTCATCATCCACACTAACTCCTACACTCCCAAGCTAATCCCTGCAATGGACAAACTTTATCAAGTATACCAGAATAGTGTCATTCTTCTCCATCTTTATTTTCCTGAGTTTATGTTGAGAATGCAGCAAGATGATGGAGCTCAGTGAAATGAAGTCGCCTTCACTAAGTGGGCCCGCAGGCAAATTCTGGCGCAAAGTCTATTTTTAGACATATGGAGCATGGTCCAGGGGTTGCAGTATGTTATTCTTGGAGTATTGGTCATGTTGCAAAATAGATGGACTCTATTTTTGTGACCTATAGGTCCTATAGCTCTAAGTCTATTTTTATTATTTTTAATCGCTTATCCTTAAAATAATAGGAATCATGAGTTATCACTCATCATAGCTTCTGACTATAAACCCCTTACTACTCTCATCGAGCACTTTGGGCCTGAGCTCTCGAAGTGGCTCATGCATCCTACGCAGGAATTACGCTATTCCCAAGGGTTTGATGGCATCATGCATGGTAGACTTCAGTTGGACTTCAGTGGCAGAAGTTTGGAGGAGTTAATGAGACAGATAGTGGAGTTGTGTTCTGTTTATTTTAGTTGAACTAGTTGAGATTAGTTTAACTAGCTAATCAATTAGTTATGAGAGGAGTGAATTAAATATTATTTAATTCATTAATTAGTAACTCATTATTCAACTCAAGAACACATCAGTTCACTACAGTGCATGATCAGTTCAGTGGAGACCAGTGAAAGAGGTAGATGAAAGGGTGGTGTTAGCTATCAGTGGCGACATCAGTTGTGCATGAGATTTGCACCACACTTGGAGGAATTTCCCATGATGATTGCGCTGTCAAGCCAAGGAGATTCGAACCTTGGATCTATATATAGACAGGCCTGGATTGCGCAATAGAGGCAAGGCAATTGGCGGTGAGTTTTGAACCAGTAACCTGTTCAAAACTGAGCTAGATTGTGGGTAACTGTATGAGAAAGTACTGAGTACTTGTGAGGAGTATTGTACTGAGTTTGTTACTTGATTTCTCCATTATAATATACACAATAGCTGTAGGTTTTTCAGCTATAAGCTTTCCCCATACATACTGTGTTAATGTGTATGATGATTTGATGTGTTATCGCTTGATTTTATTTCCGCATGTTTGATGATCTAAGTGGAAGAGATTATGTGTTGCATATAAATTCGAATTGTATGTGATTAGGATAGTCTCGGTGAATAATTAATCAGTATTCAAGAATTTACACAGCTTTATCCTTGAGCGCTCAACTTCTTTAGAATCACTCTTGCTTTGGCACAATTGGCTAAATATTTCCACATCGCAATGGATATGCTTACTTTGATGAGGTCGGATACTATGTGATCCTTCACGCCCTCCAATAGAATCCTTCACAATTTGTTGTCTTTGCCAAAGCCTCAACTTGAGCAAGATCCAGGCTTTGGGACTTCGTGATTCATGAACTCCCTTCAAAATTTCATTGTCATCTAACACTGCCTCCATCCTGTCCTTCCATGCAGAATAATTCGAGCTGCCCTCAAGGGCATACTCCAATCGCAATCCATTGAAAGAAATTTTGACTTCGACACCAAGAAAACACTACTGCAAATTCGAATTCCTCCAGCTCAAAACTCAACCGCTTCTGATATGTGAGAACAAAGTATTTCTAGCACAGAGATCGACTGTAGGGGCATTTACTAGATATATCACCTTTGAAAGAAAGGATGGATCCAGAGGCTACCTGGCCCTCGTACAGACTCTGTCTACCGAAATAAAATGTAATCACTGTAATAGATCCGATGATTAATTTCACTCTGATACCATGTATAAATTTGAATAATAGATGAATTATTCACAGCTATTATCCTGATTACACACTATTTGAGCTTCATGCATAATACATAACCTCTTCTACAATTGATCATCAATTTTCGGAAATTAGAAGCAGTCGCATGCGCACATTAAAACATAATCAAGCACACATATAACATAGTATGTAATGGGGAAAGCTTACAGCTGAAAACCCCCAACTATCTGTATATTATAATGATAGAGAACATGTAACAATACATAGCACAAAGCTCCTCACAAGCTCTCAGCACTATCTCACATGCTACACACAAACTAGCTCGGATATGAACAAGTCACAAGTGTTCAAATCTCCTCCACCTATCTGCCTGCCTCTAATGCGCAATCCAAGATGAATAATGATGAGATCCAAGTTCGAATCCCACTGGCTTGTACTGCGCAATCCTCATTGTAAATCTCAATCAATGTGTGTGAAAATCTCATGCACAGCTATAGTCACAACTGATAGTAGACTCACCCTTTCACCCACCTCTAACACTGGTCTCCACTGAACTGTCCATGCCTTGTAGTTAACTGATGTATTCTTTAGTTGATTTATGAGTTAATAATTAGTGAATTAGTGTACGTTAATAATTTTCTCCTCATCTAGTGTATTCATCGGTTGAACTAAATACAACTAAAGTTCAACTAAGTTAGGCGAACTTTAACTCCATCAGCGTCTCATCAAATCCACAAGCTACGCCAAGAGTTCTAACTGAAGTCAACCATGCAATAGCTCAAATAACCTCTACGAATAGTGTAATTCCTTCTGTCAACTGCATGTGCCACATCCGTATCTCGAACTGAAGTGCTCCAAGAGGATAAGATAATGTTTATTATTAAGGGCTAATAATATTCGACTGATCTATTTTTAGACTGGCAGTCTAAAAATAGACTTCGCCCAATGTCTAAAAATAAAGGTCCATATATTTTTACCAACTTGACCAACCATCCACAAATAGCATCCTGCAACTCATAGACCATGATCCATATGTCTAAAAATAGACATAGTCTAAAAATAGACTTTGCAACAAAAATCACTTGTGTGGCCCCCACCTAGTTTAGGTGATCACTTTCCAACTAGGATCAGGAAAGATGTTTCAGGATGCCTCCTTCACTGTTTCTTGTTGCCATATTCAACACTCCCTCTCAACAAGAAAGGACTGTCTTTGCATGCGACATGCAACTCCATGCATTCGCCCTGCAACCTTCACAAGCGCCATGCAACTCCATGCATATGCTCTGCAACTCCTCTGAAACTGAATAGGCTCCAAACAACTCAATCAGTCTGATGCATCTATCATCAAAGTCTTCGACTTCTGCTGGGCCCAATTTCACATGTCATCAGGAACCACTGCGCTGTTGAACTCTTGCACCCATGCACTCTGCACTTGCTGTCAACTCTGATTCGCGCTCCAGTATCCGACACTGTCACTTTGATCTGCCTGCATCAATCCAAATGATCATGCTACTGCTGCACTGTGGGCACCTCGTAGCCAGGTTCAATTCATGAGATCCACACCATCTCATGAATCCTACCCAGAAATCTCCTCTTGGGATTATTCATGCATGTCGCCCCACCTCTCACCTGGTGGTATAGCTGCATGCACTCCCTCTGCCCATCTGGCACGAAATTTCTCTGCATGAGTGGTTTCTTCCACTCCATGATCCTCATCTTGTGGCTGCTCCACATCCCGAGGTTCACTATTACCTGCATGAAAAACTTGCTCCCTCTCAAGCATCAATTGCATGTCTTTCTTGCACTTCCCAATAGTAGGAAGCTCCGTAGACATCCCATCTACTTCAAGTCTGTAGAGATTCTTTGCTCGAATCCCAACCTTCTTGACTTGTCATGTTGCCTTGTGCCGAAGGAAAACTTTTCCTTCACTGAAGACAACTTCATACCCTTTATCCTCTAACATTACGACTGAGATCAAATTCTTCTTTAAACCTGGAACATGCACTACATCTTGTAAAAGAATGAGTTTACCTGACTCCCTCTGAAAGGTTATGGTACCAATGCCGGTTGCATTGTATCATCCATTGTCGCCCAACTCAACATGCAACTGGAGATCTTTCTCCACCAAGTCACTGAAAAGATTCACATCTCCCGTCATGTGAAAGGAAGCGCCACTATCAAAATACCACCTCGATCCCAATGCACTAGACACCATGCATGCGATCAATGAGAAGTCCAGCTCAAATTGTGAGGCAAGAGCCTCACCAGCTGCAGCTCCAGCAGCCTGCTTGTTCTTCTTCTTCTGTGGACAATTTGTGGCGTAATGCCCATGCTCGTGACAGTGAAAACACTTCACTTTGGACATGTCACGCTCTTTACCATCCGCACTGGATTGAGAAGCATTCTTCTTGCCCTTCCCCTTCCTTGCTTTGGCATCCAAAGTGCAATCCTCTTCATCAGATGCCTTTGATGAAGATCCATCCCTGGTACTCCGCCTTATCTCCTCTTACACAAGATCCGACC